>JAHQRK010000036.1:0-489938 GCA_019828595.1 Aphanomyces cochlioides | reverse complement strand
CCCAAACCCCCAAACCCCCAAACCCCCAAACCCCCAAACCCCCAAACCCCCAAACCCCCAAACCCCCAAACCCCCAAACCCCCAAACCCCCAAACCCCCAAACCCCCAAACCCCCAAACCCCCAAACCCCCAAACCCCCAAACCCCCAAACCCCCAAACCCCCAAACCCCCAAACCCCCAAACCCCCAAACCCCCAAACCCCCAAACCCCCAAACCCCCAAACCCCCAAACCCCCCCCCAAACCCCCAAACCCCCAAACCCCCAAACCCCCAAACCCCCCCCCAACCCCCAAACCCCCAAACCCCCAAACCCCCAAACCCCCAAACCCCCAAACCCCCAAACCCCCCAAACCCCCAAACCCCCAAACCCCCAAACCCCCAAACCCCCAAACCCCCAAGAAAAAACAGCCGGCTCAACCGAGCCAGAAGAAACACGCCAAGAAAGACAACTAGTCTTGGTCAACAATGCGATTGACCCTTCAGCGTCGACGATACGTAATGCAGTTAATATATTTGCGTGTCGCTATGTCGGTGCTGTCGACTTGGAACCCTACAACCTTGCCTACCATGACCTGACACCATCGGAAACGATGGTCCCTGATGCTTTACAACGTTTACTTGGCCTTGGCCTGAAATTCTGTCCCACCCCACGTCACATCACACCCATTGATGTGGGGGAACATATGGATTACTTTGAACGAACCATTCGTCTAAAATATCTTTTCGAAAGGTCAGATGCTAATTCTAGAAAAAATATGCATCTTGTCCCGCGAGTGACCGACACCGGTCCAAAAAATATGCATGCGACAGAAACTCTTGCCAATTCGTCTAATAAGAGGAAACGCGAATGGAAACCATCTCCGGTCTACGTTCGGAACGCTTCTTTTCAGCCACCTCCAGCGTCCCGCATACTGGAAGAGGCTTTAGACACAACTCGATTAGCTCTTAGATCTATCGTGCTACCTTCACGAAACAAGTCCAACTTGAACCGTGAACACAAAGCTCTCCTTAGACTAATTCGAACGTCCAATCTACATGTATTATCCACGGATAAAAATCTTGGTCCAGCTATTATGACCAGAGAACAATACATCCAGTGGTGTCTCACACACTTACGAGACACTACAACATACAGTAGATCCCTATCACCACTCAATGCAGTCGTTCGTTTGTTACGCACGCGCGTCAGACGCTTCTACCAAACGATTCGCGACGACTACAGTCATCGACATGATTGGAAAGACACAAAAATCATCCAACATGAACTGGAATTTAAGGATATCAATAAATTCTATGCTTTGGCTAAAGTCCACAAGCCTACCCTTCAACTAAGGCCTATAGTGTCCAACACATACACTATATTTGAAGGCTTGTCTAAGTGGTTGGACTTCAAACTGAAACCATACCTCTTGCAAACACAATCATATCTCAGAGATTCCGACTCCTTTATCGATGTCATTTCGACGTTGGATGCGGATGATGATGATATGCTTGTCACGTACGATGTAACCTCTCTGTATACAAACATCCCTACAGATCGAGCAATACATATCATACAGTACATTGTAAGAGACGATCCATGGTGTGACGCCATTGTAAATGGACTGCAGTTACTTCTCACGTCCAACTATTTCACATTCGGCGATACAACATGGCTTCAAATAAATGGTACAGCCATGGGAACTCCCGTTGCACCCACGTACGCTTCACTGTATCTAGCTTATTTTGAGGAAACAGTACTACTTCCCATGTTTACTTCCCAACTGAAGTACTACACTCGATACATTGACGATGGATTCTTCATCGTTCGTAATTTCTCGACCAATCGGTTTCTTGCAAATCACCTCTTTGCACTATTCCGACGAGAATCGAAGCTAAGTTTCACCCATACACTGGATTCAAACACTATCCCCTTCCTGGATTTATGGGTGATCAAAGACGGATCAAAGTACACACATAGAACCCATCAAAAGGCTCTTAACCTGTATTTATACATCCCTGCAACAAGTGCACATCCTCCTGGTGTACTCAAAGGACTCCTATACGGACTTGTAAAGAAATATCGCAAACAAAACCCTCGCGATAGTGACTTTAAAGACTTTATTAACAAGCTTTTGACTCGCCTTATGTATAGAGGCTACCGAAAGGAACTTCTCTTACGACTGTTTCGTCAGGCACTTGACGCAGTCACGAAACCAAAAGCACATGAGAAAGTCATATACTATAAAGTTCCGTATGATCCAAACGGGCCTTCTTCTCACGAATTGAAGAGACTATTATACTTTGATTCATATAAAGAAGGTCTACGACAAATCGGGGTAGATCGCATAGCAATATGCTATCTCAAACCACCAACCTTAAAGTCTAAACTTAGTCCATCTCGACTCAAACTAGACACCACCCCGACACCTGCTAGTCTACTCGATAACTAGTACAGGTGTCGGGGTGAAACCACCAACCCCCGAAACCCCCAACCCCGAAACCCCTAAACCCCAAACTTCCATGGAACTTCCTCCCCAAGGAACTTCCCCCATGGAAATCCCCCCAGGGGCCCCTGAAATCCCCCCAGGGGCCCCCGAAATCCCCCTTATCCGGAAATCCGGATAAAGCTGGCAAGCTTCTGAACTGACTAACTGATCCCCTCAGTCACTTCATGCTTGCACAATCAGCGACATAACTCACACTGAAGAAGGCAAACGAAAGGACCAATGAAATTAGATTACGAGTGCCTACAACCAATTAAAACGAGCCCTGCGAGGCTCCGCCTCCCAGACCCTTCGGGCGTGACGCGCTAAAGCGCGTGGTCGCTTCGCTCCGTAGTTGTAGCGTTAATTTTTAATTCACCCCTTTGTGACAAAGCTCGCTTCGCTCGCGTGGTCCCTTCGCCTCTCCCTGCTTACCCCCAAACCCCCAACTATTCAAGCATCCTATATTATGTCAAGCCGCTGCAATCTGTGGTACTGATGCTCGCACGGAGTGGCCAACTGCGTTGATGTCTGACTCCGTAGAAAGAGATGTTGCTGGTGACTGGGCTACCCCATTGGGCTTGCATGAATACGTGTTGTATCCAGTAACACCATTGCAAGCTGGTATGTTGTATTCAACGTCGACGAACAAGTCGGCTTACGTCATGCAATATTCTTTTCACATTGGAAGTGAATTGACGGTGCACATGGTGTCCGACGGGTATCTCGTGTCGCCCAAGAACATGAAATTCTTCGCACCACATTTGTATCGTTGACATCGGGTTTGGTCCAGATTATCCGAAGGGATGTTGTTGAACCATCGGTGGAATATGCAACTGTCTCCCATTTGAAGGAGTATCTCAAGACAGATTTTGCCCGTGGGTTCGCACTGGGTGATCCGAGTTTCGTTCGCCTGGCCGTTGTGAAGGACGACAGTGGTGATTATGCAGTCTTGACAATCCACCATACACTGTACGACGGCTGGTCGCTTCCATTGTTGGTGGGAGATCTCTTGGACGCATTTCACGGACGACCTATAACCCCCCTGCCAAGCTTTCGTGGTTTGGTAGATTACATTGAAGCTCAAGACGATAAGAAGACACAAGCGTATTGGGAATCTGTGTTACGTGGTGCAGTCCCGTCAATCGTCGCTGCGGGTGGGAGCAAAATCATTGCGGATGACGAACTAAGCGTACCGCTCCATTTTGACTTGCCTATGAAAGCATTGTCGCTTGCAGCCAAACGCGCAGGCGTGACGTTGGCCACACTGACAAAGTTTGCTTGGGCCGTCTCGTTGCGCAAATTTTTAAGGCAAAACGATGTAGTGATGGGCCAGATGGTGTCGAATCGAAATCTTCCCGTGAAAGGGATTGAAAGGTACGCGTGAGTCGACGGCTGAATAGAAATGATTGTTTCTGTAGAATGTTGGGTGCTACACTGACCACGATACCTTGCCGTGTTGCAATCGATGACACAAAGTCTGTTTTATCTCTTCTTCAAACAGCTCAATCCGACCAAAGCTCGTCGCTGGCACACTCACATGCTAGTCTTGTGGACGTGAAGAAATGGAGTGGGGTGAGTCAAGACTTGTTTGACACATTATTTGTGTTTCAGCAATCGGACGCTCGAGACTCCTCATTGGCAAATGCATATGTTCCTCAAGTGGATGAACACCGTGGCTCGACGTACTACGCAGTAGAAGTGGAGGTGTCTGTTGCTGGTAGCACATTGTACGTCAATGCTTCTCGTGACGTCTCGCTGTTATCGGCGACTCAAGTTCATCTTATGTTGGAAGAGTTCAAATTTACGTTGGGTCAGGCGACCGATGTGGTACTTTCGAATGGCACTTCGTCCGCTTTGTGGGACTTGTCACCGGTCCAATGCCAAAAGATTCAAGCGTCGTGTTTTGGCCGTGAGGTGGCTCTGCCGTATGAGTTATTGCATCGAGCGTTCGAAGAAAGAGCTGCGACGAAGCCTCACCTACTTGCTGTCGAATACGAGAGTCACAGCATCACGTATGGTGACTTGGACCAACAAGCATCAACACTGGCGCACTACCTGGTGTCGCTTGGTGTCGGTGTTGGAAGCGGTGTTGCGGTGATCATGGAACGATGTTTGGAATTTCCGATTGGATTGTTGGCTGTCTTGAAAGCGGGAGATTCGATGATGCCGCTCGACGCGACGTTTCCGCCAAACCGATTGACGTTTATGTTGGGAGATGCGAATGCGACTGTGGTGGTATCGACGAAGGACAATCGGGCCCAGATCGAAGCATTGGAGTTGACGATCCCTGTTGTCTACATCAGCTCGACCGAGTTGGCTGCGTCTCTGTTGCCACTGGACGTGGAGTCCAAAGCGACGCGTCACGACGAAGCCTATGTCGTGTATACGTCTGGATCTACGGGACGACCAAAGGGTGTGCCCGTGCACCACACTGGAGCAGTCAATTTGACAATGTTTCCACTTCAGGAAGACGCTTTCAAAGAAGGCTTGAGGGTCATGCAGTTTCTAGCAATTGGCTTTGATTGGTGTCTGGAAGAAGTATGGAAAACGTTGAATAACGGTGCAACGTTGGTTCTGCGAAGCAGAAACGTGTTCGAAACTCTTCAAACAGTTGATGTAGTCTCATGTACTCCAACAGCATTGTCATCATTTTGTCATCCATCGCAATATCCGAAAATTCGGCATGTTGAGGTAGGTGGTGAAGCTATTTCGGCTACACTCAAGGACTTGTGGTCTCCGTACGTTCAACTCACCAA
Source organism: Aphanomyces cochlioides (assembly GCA_019828595.1). NCBI lineage: Eukaryota > Oomycota > Saprolegniomycetes > Saprolegniales > Verrucalvaceae > Aphanomyces > Aphanomyces cochlioides. The sequence goes on along the minus strand of JAHQRK010000036.1, from coordinate 484,715 downwards.
TGGATATGGACCAACAGAGTGTGCAAGTCTCACCCATGGTATTCATCTCAAACCTGAAGAACCAGTAACCATTGGACCTGCCCGCCCAAATGTAACCTGCTATGTGTTGGATGACAGTCTGCGCCAAGTTCCATTGGGATGGTCAGAGAAATATACTTGGGCGGTATTTGTGTGTCGCCAGGGTACATCAACTTGCCCGAGCAAACCGCGGAACGATTCATGGACGACCCGTTTGTGCCACGTGGCGGTCGGATATTCCGAACAGGTGATTACGGTCGATTGCTCCCAAATGGCCACTTTGAAATTCATGGTCGCAAGGACAGCCAAGTGAAGCTGAAGGGATACCGTATTGAACTGGAAGAAATCGGCGAGGCCATGATGCGCCATCCGCAAGTCACTGCGGCGGCTGCTGTCGTGAAGGACAAGACACATCTCGTGGGTTACTTTACTCCAGCGTCTGTGGATGTCGAGGAGCTGCGGACCCTGGTGACGTCGTATTTGCCAGTGTATATGGTTCCTGCAGTGTGGGTTCCTCTGGAGTCGATGCCTCAAAATGTCAGTGGCAAAACAGACCGACTGGCATTGGAAGCCATGGACGTTGTGGTCGAAGCAGATGCCTTGGAAACAGAAGCTGAGCTGAAAATGGCTGCTGTGTGGTCACAAGTGCTTGGTGTGAATGCAGCTGAAATCGGAGCAAACACATCGTTCTTTTCTCTTGGTGGAGACTCTATCTCAGCTATTCGTCTTGTTGCAAAAGCAAAACAATTTGGCTTTCATTTGACAACTGCGTTAGCGCTTAAGTATTCTACACTCAAGAGCATGGCGACGAGAGCACATACCAAGTTTTCTCATAGGTATGACCACGAAATACACGGTACAGTTCCCTTGACGCCAATTCAATGTACACATTTTGAGCATCCTTGGAAAAATGTGCATTATTGGAATTTATCCTTGACATTGAAATCACGACTATCTTTAAGAAAGCCTGATCTTCAACAAGCAATCTCAAAGCTCGTCGACCACCACGACATGCTTCGAGCTCGATACAGCTACAACGAGCAAGACGGATGGTCTCAATATGTTCTTCACAAAACTAAGAGTGGTCAAGCTAACGTCAATTTTGTGAACATTCAAGATATTGATGATTTGGAAGAAGAGATAATGACTGTGGAGCAGTCTTTGAATTTGATCAGTGGTCCTGTTTATGCTGTTACAATTTTTGTCACCTCCAAGAACGAGCAATACTTGCAATTCACAGCTCACCATGCAATTGTGGATCTTGTGTCCTGGCGAATTCTCATTGATGATTTGGAGTCGTTGCTGCGTGGAAAGGAATTGAGTCCTAAGTCCCTATCATTCAAGGAATGGTCCGAATTATTGACTGCAAAGTCCCTTGAATGGGATGGATCTGACTGGAATGAGTATATGTGCGACGACGTAGAACGACCACTTGCATCGAGTAATTCTATCTCACATTCGTCGTGGTTGCTGAATGAAGAAACGACGGCAAAACTGGATTCTGCAAATGCAATGTATGGAACAAATATTCAGGAGCTGGTTCTTGCATCACTTACAGGATCTCTTACTGAGTTACGAGGCAACAGATGGGAAGAAACAGCGTTTGCGATTATGCTTGATAGTCATGGACGGGAGCCTTGGAGTTCTGATATTGATATTTCGAGCACTGTCGGATGGTTCACAAATTCTTTTCCTGTAGTTTTTTATGCGATTGAAGACGTTGGACAATTATTGATCGAGGTGAAGAGAAAGCTACGAAATGTGCCTCACAAAGGGTTATCGTACGGCGCAATTAAATACTTGAATCCTGAGTCTGAATCTACCCGAGCTATCAAAGCCCATCGGCCACACAACATTGACTTTCTCTACTCTGGCCGCTTTCAAGAACTAAATTCAGAAGGCAGCTTGTTTGAGCCAGTCCCAAATATTCGTATACCACAGAATGCGTCCGACGAATTGCCTCTATCCCCTGGATTGATAATCGTTTCTCACGAGGATGGTTGCCTGAAATTAAGTGCTGCCATGGAAGAATGGCTCTTTACACAGGCTGACTTGGAGAAGTGGATCATCTTGTCTGAAAAATGGTTACACCGGATTGTGGATCATTGCTTGAAATCATCAACATAAGCAAGATATGTTTATTGGATGTACATTTTCAAACAGCAATATCATATAACATTTTATACATATATCGTTGTTTTCGTATTTGGATTTTGTCAAGATTACAGTGTACTCGTATGTTGACCAAATCTTCCAATTAGATTTCCCAGCAGACAAGATGTTCGTTCCAGCGCCACTGGAAATTCATACATAGGTCAGCTTGGGCTGTCGGAGTACACTTGCTTCATGAAATGCACTGTCAACTCTGCGAATCACAGAGCTCATATTTCCACTCGAAATAATTTCCAAGATTCATTTGCACGTGGATTAAATTCCACATATAAAAGTTTGTATCCGTAAGACGTATTTGAATAAATAAAAATAGAGATGTTGAGCCGAGAATGATCGTTGGAATTATGGAAGATACGATACATTTCACAGTCACCCATGTTTAACTAATAATTTGTGTCTGTTTCGAATAGGAGATCAAAAAGCAACTCTTCCGACTCAAGGCTAGCTACGGTAGACTTGTACATCAATGTGATAGACTTGGGTCAACTCCAGTAGTTCAAGTGCATTTGATTCATCACATGCTCCATCAACTCTGAGAATCACTGAGTTCATATCAGTACTCGGATATTAATTTCGAAGATTCATTTGTATGTGGATCAAGTACTAGTACCAAATTTAAAATACCTTGCCGAGGTTGCGTTGAAATGAGCAACTACAACCGATCTCTGTGATTTAGAGTCAAGGGTGCTTTCGATCTTATTCGAGCGTGTTTAAGCTAAGATGTGGAGACTAGATTGATCCTTGGAAATATGGAAAGTACATTTCACCACTGTTTAGCTAATGCTTTGTGTCGGTTTCGTCTTGCTGCAGAAACATTGCACTTTGTCTAAGCGCGTGGTATCTACATACTGTGAATTACCTGTCTATACGAAGAACAAGGGCATTTTTGCATCTTTCAAATGTATTCGTATCAAAAGGATCACATTGGTAGTCTCTAGACAGCAGAACTCCTGGTTGAAATTGCGTTATGCCAGCATATAACGCCCACAATTCATAAGTACCAATATCCGGATTATGTACAAGATACGATATTACCAAATTACTCATACATCAATTCATGATGAGTTTTGTTGATTGAACTCTTGTAGCACCGAATTGTAATGTATGCTTTCTCGAGTTAACATATCAATTCTGATGATGTAAGCTGCCGCACCGATCGAGTCTACTATGCCTATTACTCTGCATCGATCACGAAGAAAAGCTGCAAGCGTTGGGGCGCATGTCTACTTTCAATGAATCCAAATTCTTTATTTCCTTGAGTAACCAAAATCGAACGACTCAACTTTGATGAAAGTTCATTCTTGGTGAAAAGCAATCTACTTTTCCAAGCTTTCAAAACATAGTCTACGCAGTAAGTTCAGAGTTTCTTCTTCGCTCCAGTATAATGATGAATATTCGAGCTCGCTTTGTGTTTTCAAAGAAATCATCATAAAGCTTCAAGTCGTTTGTGATCTCTCAATCCAGACGCATAGCAAACAATAGACAGGTTTCGCAATTCCACCTCTCCCACACCCTACCCGTACATTCGTTTGTGGCAACGGGAATGGCAAGCCATGTTTTCATCATTTCGCAAATACGACAGTTCCATAAACTATAAATGAAACGACGTTCCGGTATTGTGGCTTCAGCGTTGTGTTGTCTTTATGTCGTCGCAAATGCAAGACTCTTTCCTAGCTCTCTCCGTGTACAAATGGGCAATGAGAAAGTTCAAGAATGCAGAAAGAGTATTAGAGATTCTGGAAGCTTCATGTGTATGCCCAGTCGAAAGACCAATTGTGCCATCAACGCGATTCTGCCTGGACACTTTTTGTGATGGCGACTTGAAATTACAATTGCGATTTGACAGAAAAGGCATTGTACGCTTGGTTTCTCCACTTCGAATCCCACACATCGTTATTACCTCGCATCGGGATCGTGTATTTGGCGTCGAAGCCTTTTGTATCATGTTGCATCGGCTTAGTTATCCCACAAAATACTACGCTATGATGGCCAAATTCGGTCGCTCCAGAGAACAGCTTTGCAGAATCTTTGTTTTCATGGTGGACTTGATCTATACGACGTGGAAAGGCACCATCTACTGCAACTTGGACATACTCAGCAATCGAATAGATAGGTACGCTCAAGCCATTTTCGATGCAGGTTCACCAATGCGAAATATCTGGGCTTTTCCAGACGGGACAAAGATCGAATCGTGCCGCAAGGTTTGACAACACCCGACGGCTTGTGTATCCATTTCAATGGCCCTATCATTGGAAGTAGGCATGACAGTACACTCTTGCGTCAGAGCAAATTGCTACAATTCTTTGAAAATCACCTCGATGTATTCAACGGCTACTGCATTTATGGTGACCCAGCTTATCCCATTTCAAAATGGATCGTATCGGGATTCAAAGGCAACAACTTATCGCCCCTTCACTTGGAATTTAATAAAGCAATGAGTCAATTACGCATCAGTGTAGAGTGGAATTTTGGTCGCATGAAGGCACTTTGGGCTTTCATAACCTTCAAGATGCAGCAAAAAGTAATGCTCTCAGCAGTTGGGAAGATATATATATGGTCAATGTCACAATGTTCTTAACAAATTGTCATTGCTGTTTCAAGAAGGGAAATCAAATATCGCGCTATTTTCATATGGATCCTCCATCGTTGGAAGAATATTTGGCATGCCCGAATAGCGATTAAGTTGGTTCTTAGATATTCCTATGATGACATGAATACATGTGTAATTGAGAAGCGTTGATTATTCTAGCCTCTCTTTGAATCAGCTAAAGCCTTGATGAGTGTCATGATTTTATCACTCTCGATTTGGGCTAATTTCAATTGATGGTCTCGTTCAGCAGCCCTGTCTGCAATTCGCTCTTCTCTGTCAAGTTGTTGTTGGATGATGCTGGCTTCAAGCTTGGCTTTCTTGAACGATAACTCTTTTTCACGCCAATCAGCCTCGCGTTTAGAGTCAATGTCAATGGCTGTTGCAAGACTTGACCGCTTGTTTTCGCTCTTGCTGTCACTCGTTTCGTCTTTTTTTGTCTCTTGCCAAGAGACTGCAATGCCATGTCACGAATGTAGTGTCCACCCTCCTCGATCTTCATTTGATCTTCCTTGGCTTGCGCTGATTTAAACTGATCGACAGCCTTTGCTTCATCAACTAGTTCTAGCACGTTGTCGAGCAATTGAATTGTCTCGTCTTCGTCTTCATTCACACCAGATAACCGAGCACTTGTACGATTGAATGTCTTGTGGGCTTCACAACGAGAAAGGAAACGATTTTGACATTTTTTACCATCTACCTCTCGTGTGAAGCCATCGCAGGTCTTGATCGTCTCAGCCAGGGCTGTCCAGGCATCCGTAAGTCTTCGTGGTCCAGCTGCAAACGGGGCTTCAGCAATCACTTGCTTGAGGAGAACTATATCTTCTTCAAGCGTCCAGTTTCGACGCTTCACGGTCTTAGAAGCAGATGCCTGGTTTGTTGTGGTGCTCATGGTCGACTTGTTTTGTGGGAATGGCACATCGTGCCGTAAAATCGAACAAATCCACGGGAAGAAATATTGATTTTAAGAGTTGTGCCGCACATTTATAGAATGTTGAAGTATTTTCTGTGGGAGTGGCTATGGCATGAGTTGCGAAATCTGCCTAATAAGAAATTAGTAGAACAACTAACCATACTAGATTTGTGGCTGTGCAATGATTTGTAACTCCCATACTTTATTCAAGTTAAAAGGGTGGAACAAATAAAAAAGGGGTGTAGTGTAGGATGTTTAAAGTCTCCCCATTTACTCTTTTATTCGGAGTCATTAGAGAGTTTTCGGTAGCCACTTTGAGTTGAGATAGGGAGTTTCCTCTAATAATTAATACATCCTGTATAAAGTCGTTCTCGAAATATGGCCTGCTCTTTGGCGTATTTGAAGATTCGTGGGCTGTATCTCAACTCGAAATCTACTTTCGAGATCGAAAGCAGCCACCTTATTGGTCCAATTCAAAAAAGAGGCGCGAAAGAACTGGCGAAGTCTCCATTCACTCCTTTGGAGTCGTATTGCGGAGCTCACTTCACAATACGACTCCAAAGTATCGAATGGGAACTCCGCCAGCTCTTTCGTGCCCCCCCCCCAAAGACATTGACTTCCAAGACGAACCAAGCGCCATCAAGAGGTCTAAATTTGCTTGTCGTGACGACATCATGCTCCTCACACAAGTCGTATTATGCAGTCCGTGGAGCGCTGGTCACAAGAAAGTCATGTCGGCGTGGGAAGAGATCGCAAAGAATTGCGCAAAGCAGCATGGATTTGGTCTAAAAGCAAAAAAGGGACCGGCACTTAAGACCAGATTCTCGCTTTTAATGGAGGCCTTTAAGAAAGACGAAATGGCGTCTTTGCGAAAGTCTGGTGCGACAGAAGAGTTTGAAGAGCGCGAGATTCTCTTGACCGACATTAAGAATCGTATGGATGACTATTGCGAAGTCGAAATACTGCGCAAAGACAAAGAGAAAAAGAAGAAAGAGGGTATTGAGACCTCGGGGCTACTCCTGCGCCAAATGGCAATGGAGGAACAATTCGACATCGCCCCGCGAAAGCGCAAAAGATCTTCATTGGCAAAGTCGAATGCCATGGAAGGAATCTTGGCTTTAATCAAAGAGAGCATCGCTGCCAAACGCGAAAGAGATGAGCTTCTTCTTGCTCAACAACGCGAGAGAGATGAACTTCTCTTGGCTGAACGGCGAGAACGCTTGGAGTTTGACAAAGCGGAGGCAAAGGCCAACGCAGAGAGATTTGCCGCAAACCAGTAGACCATGTTGTCACTGATTCATGCGTTGTTGGACAGGCAATAGAAATATTAACTTGTAAATCGATTGAATAAACATTAGAAAGAAATATTCATGTTTTATATTATTTTATATAAATATCAAGATAAAACATTTTATATTATTTGGAAATATTGAATATAAAATATATTTATAAAATTATCACTCATCAAGTCTGAGATACTCGTCGACACTGGGAGGCACAAGATCAAAGTACATCGAGATTTGGTTGCCATGCAGCTTGAAGCAGGTATGACAGTTCATGAGAAGAGTTGCAACAAGCCAGAGTTTTCCAATCGGTGAGTTACGCACCATCAGTTTCTTGTCGAAATTCAGAAATGCCCACAAAATGTGGAAGCTCCATTCAACTGCTTCACGGACAGAGCTCATACTAGCATTGAACCAAGCTTCATTGGTTCCAGGGTGAGCGGCAGGAAAGGGACATGCAATACAATCTCCACATCCATACGCTGGATCGCCATACACACAGAAGCGTCGTAGTGTAACATTTGCCTTGAAAACTTCCAAGACGTTGCTCATTGCAAGAACAGTGGCGTCGTGGCGCCGTCCTTCTACAGGACCAAACATACTCACAATCAAACCGTCAGGAGTAGCGATAGCCTGGTAATTGAAGCAATGTCTACGAGGGTGCCCATTGTAAACGGCACGTTGGAAATTTTCAAAGGGTTCGGCATCCTCAGACGGTCGAGCCCCCCGGTCGACTCACATAGTGTTTCGTTCCATCGATGAAGCCGATACATGTTCTCAATCCGTGCATCGTTGACTTAACTTTGATTGCATTCGCATACAAATCTATCATCACAGGATAAGATAACACTAGAATTGTAATAGACCTGCTCTCTGTTGAACGAGTGACTCATGAAAGTAAATAATGCTGGCATATCTCGCATGGATGATTCGAACTAATTCAAGAATCACCCTCGAACATGCTTCAATCGACCTGCCAAATTCATTTCCAACTGTGAACAAACGAGAGGGTTCGGCGAGCCTTCGACACACGAGGGCCAAAGCTTCCACGGCCTCAATGCAGTCAGCACTACTAGTTGTGATAAATGCAGGGAGACGAAACCTTACTACAAGCTCTCTCAGCTGGCTTACTGTAAAGCGGTATTTGTGTATCGCTGTTGAGTCGGCTATCGTCGAGTCAAAGCGATTGTTCAAATTGATCACAGGTCGTACGACTGGCCAACGAATGATGTTTCGATCATTCAGTATTGTGATGACTTCCAGGAACATGTCAATATCTCCATCGCTGGCGTTCATCACTTGACCAAGTAGTTCGCATGCGTCTTCTTTCGTCAGTCGCGGTACACGCATCTGAAACAGTGAACGATAGCACTCCCGAAAATGGCCAAACGAGTGGATAACATTCATATTGAATCTCAAATCAAATCTACACTATGTGGCGAAAGTCTCACTAAATCAATATTACTTTCAGATTCAATCTGAATCTGAATGTGAAAAACATGTCGTGCGAAAACTCTCTATTGTTGTTGTTGATCTTATATTCACTAGTGAAATAAAGATGTTGAGTCGACAAGTGTGTTTGCGAAGGTTTTGGAAGCCATCCAATGATCGTTCGAAATATGGGAATAAATTTCACCCATGTTTAGCGCATAATTTGCGTCAATGCGCGTAGCATCACTTTAAATTCTGTATCTACACGAAGAACATAGGTAGTTTGCCTTATTCAGATGCCTCGAATCAAAGGGTTCACAACACTCTCCACATGAAAGTGACAGCCTCAGGATTACAGCATGGCATTCAGGGTCAATATAAGCTATGACAGGATGGCACTCCTCCAGAATACCCCCCCCCCGACTGTTTTAAACCTCATACACATTCTATATGAATATGTGTTTCTAGTAGCTACTACTAGTATGCCACCACTCCATTCGAGCCCCCATATTTTTTTACAGAATTTATTGTTGATTTGATACGAATTTCCAGACCCCGTTCAATCGAATCACGCCGGCGGATCGATTCACCAATCGACGCCATTGGCTAATAAATATTTTGGGCGATTGTGATTGGCTGAATAAAATTTTAAAGAAAGTACAGTTTCCATGAGAGAAAGTACAGTAAAACCTCGAGTTAGTCACACATTTCTAATTTTATATAAATTGATACTAGTACTTTATATCCAATAAAATTTGAAAGGTGAAAGAATAAGTGGTGGCAACGCTAACTTTGAATCTCAATGCATCGCCAACGTATCAGTCTTGCCGACAAGCTCAAGATCAAAGAAGAGCACAATCGGTTCCCAGAGAAGACTCACGACGAATTGGTAGACTGGGCCAAACATGAATTCAAGTTGACCAAGCACCTTGATCGATCAACGGTTTCAAAAATCCTGAAGTACCCGGTAGTTGAGACCTGCCATCTCTCACGAAAAGCCAAGATCGACTGCAAATATCCCGACATGGAGACAGAATTGTATGAATGGATTAAGGTGCGATAATAAATTGATCTTATATCTTGTTAAACCACACATCTCCAGGTCTGGGGTGACTTAAAAATACCCATCGTGGATGGCAATGCTATCGTCGAAAAGGCCATACAACTTCTTGCTCAGAAAGGCATTGAAACTGCATTGTCGAATGGTTGGTTGGATCGTTTCAAACGACGATACAACATAAAATCGAGAAGACTTTATGGTGAATCGGCGTCAACGGATATCGATGTCGTTAATTCAGGTAGAGCTGAGATGCTTTTGTCTACCCGAAACTTTGTCAAGGCTGACATATTCAATATGGAAGAGACGGCGTTTTTTTACTGCTCAGTTCCATCAAAGTGTATGTCAACGAAGCCGTTTAATGGACGTAAACAGAACAAGAAGAGAATTACGGTGGCCATCACGTCCAATGCAGCTGGAACGTGCAAGCCTCCTTTGCTGTTTGTGGGCTCTGCCAACCGTCCACGATGCTTTCGGCGAGCTTCGCCATGCGAGCTTGGTGTACAATATGCAAGTACGAAGAAAGCGTGGATGACAAGATCCGTTTTTGGCTCCTGGCTCGAGAAATTCAACGCCCAAATGTGTGCTGAGAAGAGGCATATACTACTCCTGTTGGACAATGCATCCTCTCATCAGTATGAGGGTGAATTGTCCAACACGAGTATTGCCATGCTCCCTCCCAACACGACGTCGTTTTTGCAGCCGCAAGATGCAGGTGTGATTCGATCGTTCAAGGAGAAATTGTCAAGAATGAAGACCCAAGACACAATTCAAAAAGCCGAAAAATTGTTGCGAACAGTTGGAAAGGAGAATATTTCTCCTTCCCATGCCAAGAAGCTCTTTGAAGTCAATGTTCTTGAAGCAATGCAATGGGCCCAAGCAGCGTGGCAAGAGGTCACTGAGTCAACAATTTCGAATTGTTGGCGCCATACAGCAATCCTCGATGAAGAACTGTATGAATTGGATAACTCGATCAATGCAATTGAGCTTTAAATTTGCCAGATTTAATGACATGAATGATAACATGACGTAACCTTATAGTCTTATACCTTTACAAATTTATAAACTATACTCTGAAAATTAATGTGACTATCTCGGGGTTTTACTGTACTGTTCTAATATTCATTCATCCAATGTATTGGCGCGATTGGAGATTGATACAAAAAACGAATCCAAATTGGGAAATTTCTAGCGAATCCACAATATTAAAATACAAACATTTTTTTAATTAACGACTCGGTGGAAAATGTGGCGAAGTGTAGCCAAAACGTGATTTTCAAGAGAGACCCGACCACAACCCACCGGAAACCCCACGCGCTACGCGCATAATCCTAGGGGGGCTCAGTCATGCCTAAGCAGCGAATGGAGCATTGGCATACTAGTAGTAACTACTAGAAAAACATGGGGTTTAACGGTCAGGGGAGTTGATTTGGAGGAGTGCTGACAGGGAAAGAAAACTCAACTCAAAAATACCGTAAGACATCAATATCCGGATTATGTACACTGTACCTGTCAAGTGCCACATTCAGAGCAATTGCCTGAGCAGAAGGGTTCGCATATTCTTTTTTGACACACCCATTCCAGCCAAAATTTAAAAGAGCCATCCAGATAATTATCCGAAAAAACTACCTTAAAAAGTGCTTCTGATTTTCCTTCAAGTTCCAATTGTCAGAACTTGCGTTGACATACAAGTACAGTAAACACACTTCGGAACTTTATGTCCCTGAAATATAATATTTCTCCAGGAATAAAAATACAGAGTATGTAGTCCGAACAACAGCCTCTGATTGGAAGGCGGACATTCAATCAACTACTACCTCTGTTCCAGAACAATTGCACCTGTGAAAATATTGTCCAAATGCTGGACTTTGATTGGACAAAACTCAGCTCATTAGAGAGTACTGGTGCAAACGACGTGTGGCCCATTTTGCACGAAAAAATTCGCCAGCTTGAGGGAGAACCGAACATATCGCGTTCCAATACAAGCACCAAGACAAATTTGTCGGACGACCAGCGAATGGCCTTGTATTGCGACCTGACGGCGGCGAGCGCCAATGGGCACCTCACCAACACAATTGTGGCTTCAATTGCTGGAAAGTTTTGAGTTCACCGTACAACAGCTTGGCGAATATGGCGTCGTGGCCAGAACTCCAAAGAGACGAACGACATAGTCAGTGTCAAATCACGACTAAAGGGAAACACGGGGAGAAAGCCACTTACTTGGCCGAGGATATAGAGGCAAGTATTAAAGATGTGCCCCTCGTTGAAAGACAGACATTCAGAACATAGTCGAAGGCCACAAAGATCTCAACAACAACTCTGTGGCGCTTCGTCAAAACGAAATGGATGCGACGAAGGCCGAGCGATGTGAAACCAATGCTCTCAGATCGTCATAAGCAAGCGCGATTGAACTTTTGCATGCAACACGTGATGAAGGTAGTTTCGGGTAAGTATCAAATGAATGAATTGTTCTCGTATGTCCATGTTGATGGAAAATGGTTTTATGTTGCCCGATCTCGAATGCTATTTTACCTTTGGCATGACGAATCACCTCCTCCTCGTTCACTACCATCGAAAAGCTATATCATAAAAGTCATGTTCCTTGTCGCAGTGGCAAGACCAAGACTGGGATGGGATGGAAAGATTGGTTGCTGCCCGTTTGCCTCAAGTGAATTAGCCAAAAGAAACAGCAAAAACCGCCTTGCAGGAACTCCAGTTACAACACCACTGTCCGTCTCGAAGGATGTCTACAGAGAGTTTCTGGTGTCTAAAGTGATTCCTTCCATAAAACAACGATGGATCTATCCTGTTGCCAACAGACCTTGCCCAATCTATATCCAACAAGACAATGCCAAGCCACATGTCTCCCCTTTCAACCCTCTAGTCATGGCCGCTGGACGAGATGGTAATGGGGATATTCGTGTTGTTAATCAGCCTGCGACTCACAAAATTTGTGTTTTCAGGAACGGCCCAATGTGCTGACAACACAGATCTTGTCTTAAAGATCATATATTATAATTACTCTTTAATGGGTCATATACTTTTATAAATCTATATTGAGCTCCTATGCCAAATATCACATTTTAAAGGGTTTCCCAGGAATAACGGTTTTCTCTTGAATATCGGTTTCTCTCGAACAACGGCACCAACGGCACCAACGGCACCACAATCCAGAATGGACAAAGCCCCCGAATGGACCATGACGCAAGATTACCTCAATTCTGCAGTGACACTCCAGCTCACTAATTCGCCTGGTGAATTGAGTGACTACGTGACACTTGGTCATCTTAATTATCATACTGACCACAACTTTGGTTCACTGGTAGGTTTGAGGAATGCTTTGGATATACTAGCCCTGCAACATGGATTCTCGTGTAAGCAAGCCAGAAGTGCTTCAAATTCTCGAAAATGGGTGTGCAGAAAAGAAAATTGTAATTTCTACTTAGCAGCATCGGAAAGAAAAGACTCGACCGTCCGCATATCTTCCATGCAACTGGCACACAACCACCCTCTGCATCATGATAATAGCATGCGCCGTCATAACGGTGTATCTCATGACATGGTAACTCTCTAATTAATGTTATTTTATTGAATTGTATAGATTGTTCAATCCATCCTTGAAAGCGATGCAGCAGCTTCGGATGCCAGGAATTTTACGGGAAAAAATATTCGTGAATGTTTTGCTCGCGCTAGCGGACAAGAGATCTCAACACCTGAAGCAAGTCGTGCGAAGAAAGCTCTTATGGACTTGACTTATGGAGAGATCGATCAGTCATTTGAAAAGCTGGAATCTTACTTTGACTTGATTTGTCACCACAATCCTGGAACTCATGCAGTCGTTGAGACCGACGGCGAACATTTTAGAAGAAGTGTGATTGTCCCCTCGTTTTGTTTGCATGCAGTCAAACATTGTCAAAACGTACTTGCTTTGGACGGTATGTATAGTTCTTTCATATTTAATGTGGCCTTTCACTCTAACTTCACGATCAGGAGCTCATTGAAAGGACTTGATGCACTGCAATGTAGTTTTGTTATTGGCATCGATGAAGGATCCGAACAACAACATCATTGTAATCGGTAGGTGCACACATTGAATTTTAGCATTCAACATTTTTAGGTCTAGGAATTGTTCGACAAGAAGACGGGCCAAACTGGACGTGATTTTTGCAGAATTTGAAGTCAGCTGGAGTTCTAGATGCAAGCAACTTAGTACTAATATCAGACAGGCAAAAAGGTTGTGTTTGCACTTCAGTTTTTAGTATACTTATTCTATATAGGGCTTATAAAAGCGTGCAATGATGTCCTGCCAAGTGCCCCTCATCGTTATTGTCTCCGTCACATAATTGCCAACATTCGTTCAACAAGAGGCTTGTCGTTGAGCACCTCGGAGGAATCGCTAGTGTTTAGAATGGCACGAGCTGATTCAAGTGACACTTTTGAAAGATTGGCTAACAAATTAGCCGACACCAATCCTGGTTCATATATATATCTTTTGCAGCCTTCACTGTGATACTAGGTGCTTTTGCTTATCTGACAGCGGAGACACTCCCACGGACTTCATGGGTAAACTATGCCTTCACAAAACCGACGTATGGCAACGTCACTTCAAACATGTCCGAATCAGCTAATCAGTGGCTTGGGCGAGACCTCAGAAGTTCCGATATTGTTCAACTACACTTTCAGTATCTCCTTCATCTTCTTCGCAATATCACAGAGCGGCGGTATATCGTTAAACCAATCTTCTTCACCAATAACTTTGTATCCTAGAGAAAAGGCATAAAATGGCCTTGTGGCGTGCTAACACCCCATCACATGTCTACATTATCAAAATTGAATCTTGCATCTACTTCTATTGAGGTGAACACAACCTTCTTACTCATATACTCAATTATATATATTAGCTGCTTCCTATAGTGCCCAAAATCGAATATCTAGCGATGTATTATCAAGAGGAGTCAATTCGGGGCCATTTGTGGCGCCGTGTTCACCTTGGTGAACATTCATGTGACTGTGGCGAGTGGTTCGACAAGCAGCAGCCTTGTATTCATGCTTTCGCATGTTTGAACGCATTGGGAACTGACCCGAGTCGTGAATTTCATGACGTTTTCTACACAGACACGCTATTCCAGCACAATTCGCCCCATACCTCCGATCGATTTGGCTTGCAATCCCAAATGCAAGGCACCGATGGCTCTCCTTGTGAACGATACATTATCTATCGTTGCACACTCTCAAGCAGGGAATCCAACACTTCAAGCAAGCAGACCCAAAGGTGAAAAGCCCGGCCCCAAACCTTCCAAACGAAAAAGATCCAATGGTATGAAGTCCTAGGTTGAATGAATGAGTATACATGTTCTGTAATATATGTACTTTACGCAAGCTAACATGGCAGATACAACACGCCGAGTAGTGTGCCTCGTTCTCGACGGACGATCAGCTTTGCATCCAAGGATTTCGCTGGCAAATGAATCCCTGTACTGTAGTAAGATAACTTGTTCGGATAATTATCTGGATGGCTCTTTTAAATTTTGGCTGGAATGGGTGTGTCAAAAAAGAATAGGCGAACCCTTCTTCTCAGGCAATTGCTCGCCACTTTCACCAGAAAATGTCGGATAACATTTGGTGAAAATCAGGAATTGTCGTCCAACTTTTTTGTTGTCAGGTTTCTTCTGCATACTGTGTTCCATACTAAAGGGCCAAGTATATTTTTGAAGAAATTTGTCGGACTGGCATTTCTATTGAGAGAAACTCATCCCTTCACCACACATTTTTGCCATCATGAGTGTGAGTCAGGTCCGCCGTGAGGCCACACTTGAAATCCTCCGCGACAACCGTTTGGCACTTGAAACCAAAAAGAACTACAAAAGTGCTATGAGGCAATTATCACTGTGGCTTCGCGCCACTGGTCGGGGAGCCATAGTTGCTGACGATGGATCAATTGATCTCCACCAGTTTCAATATGACGATTTCGCACAGTTTGTTGTCTCCAAATACAAAACCTCCAACTGTAAACCTTCAACGCTTGCAAGCTATCGTTCTGCAATGAAAGATTATTATTATATTAAAAAGAGACGCAAACAGAGTCACTTGGAATATTTGTCTGCTTTTTGCTCGAAAATGAGATGAACAAAAAGATTACTCGAAAGAGGCCCTTACTATCAACGCAACAATACAGTTATTCCTGAGGAGTTCAACATCGATATTAAATCTATTTTTCAAGGTAAATTGTCGATGTATGCGGTGCTGATTTTTGCATTAGGCATTCGACGTATGCATGCCGCAGAATCGCAGTCGGGTGGTTTGAAAGACAGTGGAAAGCGTCCACTCAAGTATCATCAGTATTTGGAGCTATGCGCTCAAAGCTTGGCACTTGCAGACACGGCTTTCACCCATCTCTTCCTTGTCCTGTCGTGGAATTTGATGTGACGATCGAAATCGACTGAAATGATCCAAGTCGACCATTTTTCGCACGAAAACGACTCAATTGGATGTGTATTCTATAAGTCTGAAACGGATCAATGCGGTGATAAACGTCGTGACCCAAAACATCTCTATGCGAATCCAAAGAATCCCAACATCTGCGTTTTCTTGGCCTTGGCCATCTATTTGGCTTGCAATCCACAGCATAAGTCGAGCGCCTTGTTTCCTGGGTCCAGCCAGCGTGATCGGTTCAGCAAGAGTCTCGGAAGATTGACAAGTCATTGTTTCGACGGCTGTGCTCAAGACATTGGAACTCATTCCATACTCAAAGGTGCCGCGACTTTTGCTATTGCAGGAAACACCGCTGGACCTTCGATTGTTAATGTGTGTATCCGTTGTGGTTGGACGCTAGGACACGTTGTCGAGAGATACATTCATTATGGTGGTGCTGGAGACCAATACGTTGGTCGTGTTATTGCTGGGTTATCACTAACGAGCCGAGTTTGCCTGTCTACCTCCCCACTTTATAAGCATCAATCCTGACTGCGATGTGCCCATTCTCCAAATTTTGTTCCCATCCCTCTGGTCGTCGTGTCCCCGGCTCCACAGTGTTCTCTCCTTGTGCCTTACTTCTTTGGTGTACCATTCGGAGTTCCTCATGGCTGAATTGCCATCAAACCAACAGCTTTTGTCAACTCTAGTCTTTACAGACACCACCCTTCTGTCTTGTCTTCGTCTGCAAGTCAAAACACATTCAGATAAAATTTTCCCAACTGGGATCCCGCCTCACATTGCAATACACAGTCAAATCGAGAATGCACAAAGGAGAATACTGGAAATTCCAGCTCTTGTTGCGAAAGCGATTGAGCAGCTACATGAAGAAAAAGGAATTGGTTCAGGTAATTTGACAATGAGCATCCTCGAGGAGACATTAGCAAATGCTATCAGGTCTATTTCGACTTTAAATCCTCCTACAGTTGAAGAACACGCTACTCTCGACGTTCAACCTACTATGTTCAATTGGGGAGGGCGTTGGCGGTGCCTTCCAGTGTCATTTGTACTACCAGCGGTTGATTTGGCCTTGGCCTGGCGAATGTGGTGGTGTGGGTCGCTGTCGTCTCAATCCTTGCCATTCAGACAAATTGAACCACTTGACTTGACGCGAAAGCAAGCAAAGCTCTTGTCTGACTGGCGCCAAGCAATGCAAATCCTACTTGATCTGCTCGATGAGCCTCAGCGACAAAATTTGACGAGTCAACCAACGTACCTCGAAGTTTCAGAAGCTTTCACGACGGCTATGGCACAATTCTCGCCTCGTCTTCAATCGACGCCACGCGGCCGATCTCGTCGAGTCAGCCAAATGAAACTAACCACATTCGTTCGTGTGGCGCGGGGCTGGAATATACGGCGCATCCTTCAAGCTCACAGTTCAAGCGAGTGACAAAAACGAAAGCTTCTGGTAGTACAATAGCCAATAGCCTTAGACAGTGATAAAGCCTTGTTAAGTTGGTTATTATACCCTTTGCCAACACTTGTGCATGTGTGTCGGCCCAGCTTGCCTTCATTTTCTTCCGCGCTCCCAGCTTCATATCCTGTGTGCCATGTGAAACAATGCAATGTATTTGCTTTTCATCCAATGAAAGTGAAGCTCAATTTGTTGGACACATCGTACGACAAATTCCCATTAAAATACATTCTCCGGAATATTTGGGACGGATCATTCAGTTTCAGAGGTTTGTGGGACAATTCGTCCCATTAATTCAAATATCACCTTTTTTCTCACTGACTTCCCCCCTGAGACTTCGAAGAAATCGGCATCTTTCGCGATTTTGTGGGCCACAATCCAACAAAATGGAGTCTGAGAGTTTGGACGACTTGCGCCAAAGAGCAAACGAAATTCGGGCAAACACGGTGTCGAGAAGCTCTCGGTCAGTTTACATGCAATCTTACTCTCGCTTTATTACTTGGGCTGTGCTGAACGAGCCGCACTTGATTACAATTGAATTATCTGATGCAGTTGGCGATATGCAGCTCTCTGAGCTCGAGCTCAGAGCCAAAGTGAAGTCGATTCTGGTTCCACGTAGCATCCAGCCCATTTATTTTGATCGATTGGAAGCGACGGACTTTGTTGCGTGGCTCTTAACTCTTAAGAAGAGCGACGGCTCTAGCTTGAGCTACTCGTCTTTAAACACCCACCGTTCTGGCCTCTTCAATTTGTTCCGTGAATATGGTTCTATCATGTCAACAACTCTATCAACTGAATTGGCAATCTACTTCAAAGGATTTAAACGAACCATAGCTAGCAGTATTTCCAATGGCCATGAGAAGATCAAAATCGGGAAATCTCCTATGCCTTTTGAGCTGTACGAATATCTTTGTGAAAACTTGTTGCGCCGCTCTAGAAAAGACACAATATTTGCCCGAACGTACATGGTTATTGCTTGGAACCTAATGTGTAGAGCCTCGAATGCATTTGAGATATGTTTTGGTCATATGGAATGGTCTGGTGATGCCCTTTGCGTGTATTTTGCTCATATGAAAAATGACCAGTCTGGTGACCGTCCACGGGACCCCAGACATATCTACGCTAACCCACTTTGTCCCTGTGTATGCCCTATTTTGGCCTTGGGTATATATTGGAGTTGCTTTCAGTTTGATGGAGCTTCCGACCTCCTTTTTCCCGGTGGAAAGCAATATGACAGATTTCGCAAAGTCTTGAGCACACTGCTTGACGATTCAAGCGTGGTGTGTGAATTAGAGAGACGTGGCTTGGACGCGAATGATATTGGTACACATTCTCTGCGCAAAGGTGCTGCAACTTATTGCACGTCTGGGTCTACAGCGTGCCCCCCTTCTTCTGCAGTCCACCTTCGAGCTGGTTGGTCTATGGGTGGAATTCAAAATACATATATACGATATGAAGGTGCTGGCGATATGTATGTTGGTCGCACAGTTTCTGGTTTGCCCATATCGTCAGCCGATTTTGCAATTTTGCCCCCATCGTTTATAGCAGGATCGGAATTCATCAGTGAATGTATTGAGCTAATGTTTCTGGTGCACCTCTTGGCCTCAGATACATTCAAGAGTTTGCACTTGCATCACTTGTGTTCCATTATGATTATTTGAAATCCGTCCTATCACTTGAGCATCCATTGTTGAGCACTCCGCTTTTCATGAATATTCAATTGGTCGATCGATTAAAATCCCTTGTGTCATGTGGCAACTACAATCTTGGCTCGAACATTCGTCCCACTGGAATTCCCCCGCATGTGGCAATTTTGTCAGAGCTCACGACTGTGCTGGACCACGTGAAAGCAACAATGACAGCTCTTGAGTCGGCCAAAGGCGAAATCATTCGAAGCATCCATGTTGGTGAGCAAAATGCAAACGACATTGGCTCATCTGTTACCTACAATGGCATTGAAAGGGTAGTTAATGCGTGCTTACAGTCATCTGGTGCTTTAAGACAGCACAATGCTGACGAGCCTCCAACCCCAAATGATTCACAGCCCGTCGATTGCGAGCTTCTCTACCCTACCGTGCCTTCAAACTTTATCGTGCCGAATGGGACAGCTTACCAGATGTGAATACTTTACATGTGTGGCAATCAAGCGAATAGACTGCCCCCACTGCGCCTCATCCGCACCAGAGACCTACCAAGTCGCAATGCCAGAAAACGCATGAGTGACCTGAACTACTTGATGAAACCAATTGCTGACAAAGCTGGACGGACGGGTGTATTCAAGACCAAACCAACAGAAAAGGAGGCCCATGATATGTACTTGCACTGCAGTGACGCGATCCACGTGGACGAAGTGTCTCCGATGCAGCGCAGTCGTCGAAGAGGTCAATTGTCTTGGAAATCGATTGTCAACTTGATGCGAAAATCGAATGTGAGTGGTAGTTAGGTTATTCGATAAAGACATGGTTTTTCTAATGTTAAACCTGGTGTTTTATCGTTCCCACATTCGTCCCCCATTTTCCTCCTAAGAGTCATTACATAGCACCTCAACATGCACCACTTCACCAACAACCGCATCAATAAGGACTACATAAAAACGAACAATCTGGATGAATGAGCTCGCCGAGTGGGAAATGGAAGCGTAGTTCTTGTAGTGACACATTCAAGACGTCTGGGTTCAGGGTCAGACATTTCAACCTTAACCATGAGGACAATCGAGCAATCGAAGGGTATGATGGAAGAGCGAGATGAAACAAAACTTGATTAAAAAGACAATACATTAGGTAGTTCAAGCTACGACTCATATAAGACTTGCATATTTACCAGAATGGACACCAGCCATAGTACAACTGACACAGGTTTTCATGCGAAGTTGCTTGTTGGATTAGTCGGTCGACTTGTCCAGTGACGCTGAGTGCCTTCCCGTCCATCTCAAAGTCCCGTCCGCGAAGTTTCTTCTTGACACGGTCGATAACTTTGACAGCTTTAGCGTTGAGCTGCTCGGGTTGCAACACAAGCTCGTCTTCTTCTTTCAATGCTGCGTTCATTTCAAAGTTTTCGTCTTCAAAGTGAAGGTCCATTATTGTGCCGCTGTCAACCGACGACCGACGCACTTTAACTTCTTCTTTTTCCTTGTCCTCTTCGTATGCATGAGATGGTGCAGCGTGCGGTGCCAGCAACCTCCACGTGATGAGAGGATCGTGGACAAATGCTTCCAAGATAGCCATGAGACTGTCACGGTTTTCGCGGAGCACACGCATACTGGCCTCACACGTGTGGCGGAACGTTCCTTCAATACCACTTACTTCCATTGCCTAGAAGAATTATTAGTACTGCGAGAGCCAAGAGTTTCATGACGATACCTGAGCCAACATGCGCGTGAGGCGGAATGGGATCTTCTCGGGGTATTTCTCACGTTCAATGGCGACTTCGAAGCAGTCACCGAAGTCAATATGCACAATTTTGCCAGAGACACGATCAAGCATCAAGTTACCAGGATGACGATCTCCCAAACCAAGGATATAGCCAGCCATACTCATCACAGCCAAACTTCTTGTGTAGTTGCGTCGTCGATCCAGCCACATTTCGGCATTGAAGGATTTGAGCCAGAGTACTTTGTACAAATCTTGGCCAGTGGTTTCATTCAGTGCGTTTTCAAAGGCTTCAATCTTATGTGCGATCGGCAGCTTCTCGTAGTCTGGGGCCATCTGAACCATGAGACGGTATTCAATATTCAGTGGAATCTTGCGGCTCTCGCGGTATTCTCGAATGAGTTGATGGAGCGTATCGGTGTTTTCCACCCACCCAATGAGCCCTGATGAATGACTGAGTGGCAGCACACTGAACCGCTCGATTGCAAGGTTTCGCTTGCGGGTGTCGCTGTCATTAGCAAGCAACGTGTTGATCAACCCAAAGAGCTGCATCACGCGCTCGTCTTGTCGAAGATCTTCGTGACCCTTGAGCAAAAACGTGTACGATTTGCCATTGCTCCCATTCATCACGACTTTACGAGGTCGTTGCTTGGATGTCAATACTGTGAGTTGAGGACCAAACGACTGAATGCGAATGATGGGAACGCCAGCCTTATATGTACCAGGGACAGCCAAGCTCAACGACGAGACCGAGAGCAGCTTGGGACCGACGTTGGCCAGCTCAAGAGTGGTCAGGTTGGCCATTTGCTTCTTGATACGATTGAAAACGTTGTAGTAAATATCCCACGCTTGACTCAAGTCGTCGGTGTTGAGTGTCAGTTGGTATCGATCTGTCCATGCTTTTGCCTAGAGGAAGTGAGCTTCTGTTCATTTTTTGTTGATCGAATACCTGCTGCAAATCGCGAGCAAACGACTGGTGAAAAGCAACTTCACGCAATGTTGGGACTTCGTCGATGCCAATGCTGTCGAGTTTAGCATGGAGCGGCGCTAGTTCACTGAGCATGGCTTGTGTATCGTGCACTGCAAAGTACAGTCGTGACGCTTCTTCCAAGGCGCCGTGCCAAAGTTCGTTCCACAAAATGGCCACACGGATGAGTTCTCTCGAGACGAGTTCTGCTTCTTGGACAAGCTGCGGCGAGTGCTTCTTGACGGCAGCAAGAATGCCTTCAGCAGCTACTTTGCGCTTGTTTCCGACGGACGTCGATGCCACTGTGATGGGATAGATAAGAGCTTGGGGATGATGTTGACCAATGCGACTGAGGAGATCGTTTAGGAGGTTGTTGGTCTGCGACGAGTGCAATCTTGCAATGAGCTGAGGAATAAACTCAAGCCAAGTGTCAATCGAGACCTTGGCCAAGCCATCGCTCATGGCTGCATGAACATCCGCCCGACCGCCATAGTTGAACCACAGAGTGAGCAGACGCAGCACGTCCTTGGTCACATCGTATCGAGCGTGTCCAAACGTGATGGATTTGAAGAAACCATCGATCGCACTCGTCACGTACGCTTCTCCTTTCAAGGCTTCAGCAGCTCGGAAGTTCATCAAAGCCCATTCATGCCATGCCTTGTAATTTGTTGGATCAAGTTGCGTCGCCGTCCGGAGGCAATCGAGAACCTATGCAATATATCAAGACTGATGAGAAAGCTATCAAGTACTTGGTCGTAGAGGTGATCGGTCTGCGCGCCACGAGGTTCCATCAATGTGACCTGCCATTTACCCAGTTGAGTGTATGCCTGCACTCGTAGGGAGACATATTCGTTGCTTTGGTCCTGCTCGAGCACGTGGATGAGCGAATGGAGCTGCTTGAGAGCCACTTCTTCCTTGTTTTCTGCCCATAAATGCTTGAGGTATGCAAACGCAACACGAGGATTGTGCTGTTCGACGTTGGTCAAGAGTGGCGCATTTGGATCGAGTTTGAGCTGCTGGGCAAGGACATCCGCGCCGACATTTGCGAGAGCATTGAAGGCAAGATGGAGTTGGTCGTTTTGGCGACAGAGGCGGGCGTATTTGAGCCAGACGTGGACGTCATCCTTGGGGTTGAGTACTAAAGAGCGCACAAGCATGAGGTGTTGCCACACTTTAATGTCACGGTCGACGCCGAGCAGACGAGTCGTCCAGATTTGCTGCAGTCGATTGAAGTCACTGCCGTTCTGAAGGTGAGCAATCACTTCCTCAAGCTCCGCGAGGTTTTGGAGCTGAACAACACAAGGCATGTAAGCGCGGGCATAACTTTCGCTCATGAAGGTTTGAATCGTTGGATCCAAGATGGCACGGCACTCCTCGATTGCAACTTTGGCCTCTTCTAGTTCTCCAGCACGGATGCATGTGAGACTCTTGAAGAGGAAAGCTTCCGTCTCATCCATGTCCGAGTTGATATACTTGGGGAGAAGATCCCATTGCTGCAGAGTACATGCTACGCGAGCGGCATTACTGCAGAGCTCTTTCTTGAAAGCAGGTGGGACATCGAGCAACTGAATGCCATAATCATCAGCAGGATACACCTTGGCCCACGTCGACTCGATATGCGCCTGCAGAGAATTCCATCGACCGGTAGCAAAAAGACAACGCATTTTGCCAAAGACTGCTTCAATGTCGTTCTCGTCACGCAGCAACACCGCTTCGTGTGCACTAAGACCGTCGTCCCATCGGCGGAGCTTTTCGTGCCATGAAGCTTGGACGGGGACCTTGGGCAAGTTCATCTGTGCATGCGTGACGATCCCAACGGCGGCTTCAAACTGGTTGAGTTTATTGTTGATGCCAATCAAGGCCTCAACACCAGCCGCGGACGGCGTCGCGTGGAACTCTTGTTCTTTGTAGTGCAGAGCTTTGGCAAACGAGTGACACTTCTCTGCCATGGAACCAAGCAGTCGAATGTCAAGAGGAAGCGCCGACCGGTCCACGGTTTGATCGCTGTGTTCCATAAATTCAGCCAAGTTGAGCAGAGTCTGTAGGATTTCACTCGGCAGACTAGGGGCTTGCAACACTGTTTCAAGCGTACGGAGCAAATTCTCCTGAGTGTGCGCACTCAAGTGTGGCCATACCGAGAAGAACGACGCATTGAAGAGCTCTCTCGCCAATGGTTGATAGACCGATGCGAGTTCCTTGCAAGATCGCAATGCTGGAGACGGCGATTCACGAAGCAATTCGACCGACACAGCACGCATCCACTCGTGCCAGTCGTCTTTGGTACTCTTCTGTGTGGTTTCCCAAGCTTTGCTGAGATTCATTTGGTTGATTGGCAGAGATTTACTGCCTTCGTCGTTGTCGACAGATCCATGTTCTCGCTGTTGCTGTCGGAGTGGGTCGTTTGCCCACGATGCAGCAGGTAGAGCTTGGTACTTGAGCAATTTTGAGACGAGGAGATCGTACTTGTCAAACATTTCACCCACGTGAGAGCCTCTGTTGAGGACTTGGTTCACCACTGGCACGAAAATCGCATAGTCTTCCCCGAGGGTGTACATCATGGCAATCAGACAATCCATGGCTAAATAGACCAAGTCGTTCTGGGCGCTGTTGCCAATAATGCGAGCCAGCATGTGGATGATCTTGGAGGCAAACGTCGACACGTTGAGCTTTCGAACGAGCGTACCCAAAGTTCCAAGCGCTTGCTTTCGTGGTTGAATGTCAGCATTCGACTGGATCAACTTGAGCAACACTGGCAAGATCAGATGGAGATAACCATCAAGGAGTCTTCCCAATGTCACGATCGTTTTCAGCACTAGACAAGTCTGAGGTCGAGCAAGGCTGTCCCGCTCAGAACGGATGACACTAAGGAGTTCAGGCACGACGTCAGACAAGTAAACGCGAAAGCTTTCTCCCAAGACCGACGCGACTTCCTGCACCAGGTTGAGCACATGAGCGAGATGTCTCTTTCCAAATTGTTGCATGAGATAAGCTACCGCCACGTGATCGAGGTGGCTCTGGATCTTGTCCTCCATGAGACGCACGAGAGCTGTGATCTGCTCCAACACAAAGACTTTAAGCTCAATGTTGACAACTTCGAGGGCGACAAAGAAAGCAGGAACGATTCGGTGGAGCTGTGGCTCAATGCGTTTGCCCAGGCCTTGACAAATGTACATAATAGCGAGGATGGCACCTTGGTAGTGGATGGAGTTGCGCGGCTCGTTGAGGATGCGTACAAGGGCATTGATGGCCACGGCTGGGAAATATTGGTCGCCGGTGATGAGCGACGGCAAGAGTTCCTCCGGTGCGACGCATTGGATTGTAAATTTAACGCCAGTCGTCTTGACGATCGTCTCTTCGCGCTTGATGAGTTGGATTTCCTGTCCTTTGAAGGTTTTGTTGAGCTGGAGGTCGAGCTGTTTAGTCGCCACGAGACCAGAGCCGAGGCTACGTCCTTGTCGTTCCAGCTGGAAGAGCTTGAAGCTGAACGGATCAAAGGCACCGAGAATGCCCAAAGTACGACCCGACTCAATACGCAAAGTCGCATTCGCATCGCCAGATCTCTGCAGGGCTGCGCTCAATCCTTCAAGGATCTCAGGGTATTCATGGTATGGCCTAGTCACGTAGCCAGTCGACCCAACAAGTAATCCAAGAGTGCGAACGACGACGACCATCTTTGCCACATTGGCCGTGCTGCTCTTCATTTCGCGCATTTCAGCGACAAGTTCAGGAAGAAGCTGAGGAAGATGCGGCAGGAGAGCGTCTTGGCCGACTACAGCCAGCTCACCAAGCGTGCCAACGACTGCTTTGTTGAGGCTTCCGTCGTCGTCACGAAGGTTTTGCATGAGCACTTTGAGAATTGGAAACACGTATGGCTTGGTCAAACTGGAGGCTGAGCGCAAAAAGTGACCCAGAAGCAACGCTCCTTCTTCCTTGACGCGGACGTCGTTGGTGTATTCGAGCTCAGCAAGAAGCTGGACGAGCGTTTGACGCAGGGACGGCATCACGAGCGATGGATTCTTGTGGCTCAGACGACCCAGGATGGTCATGGCAGACTCACGGATTTCGAGGACTTCGTCGTTGAGGGCGATGAAAAGTCCTCGAAGATTATCTGGCTGTCCAAGGAGCGAGTCGAAGCGACTGTCGAGCGACGCAAGCACTTTCGACCTGATTTCAGCCTCAGTGTCAGCGATCCCGACTGAGAGCAGCTTCTCCAACACAGCTGATACGGCAAAGACAGAGTCACCTTCAGTGGGAGCTTCTTCGCCAGGGGGGAGCGCAAGCTTACAGCATGTAATGGCCGCGCTCTTGCGAACACTGGCGATTTCATGGTCGAGGTACTTGACCACATGGGAATGGACGCGCTGCATGATGGGAATGTTTGGATTGCCTTGAAAATCAAACGAAGCGAGTGTGTCGAGCGCCAGCACTTGCATGGCAGTGATGGCTTGGGCGTTGTCAGGGTGGAGCTGCGGCATCGATGGCGAGTACTCGAGTTTGGACGTGATAGCGCTCGTGAGAATCGTAAAGACTTTGTTGCCTCCCGAGGATCCGTTCGTGAGGTTGTTGAATGTCTTGCTTCGATGACGACTTGGCGACGCCGCAATGAGTAGGTCTCTCTTGGATGTGTTGAATTCGAGCAATTCAATGAGGCGACCAAAGAGAGAGTACTGGATTTGCGGCTTGTGTTGCGGCAATCGCTTCATGAGCGTCGTGAGAGTTTCAATCATGCTTCTATCCAATTCGCACTTGAGCACAGCCTGGATTGTGCTCTCCAAGCTAATGCGGCTCAGACTCGTGGCTTCTGCTAGCATCCGCAGACAACTCAGAGCTTCCCGCTGTGTTTCTCCGTCCTTCTTGTCTTTCTTCCGCACGAGACCAAGCTTGATGCATTGCGTGATGTTGTCCAGCGTCCGTTCGTCGCGACTGAGGGGAGATCCAATGGCGAGACTGAGCTTACCAATGCTCAGCAGTGCATCGCCCCGAGTGCTCGCTGGGGGATTCGTCTGCGAGGCAACTTCAAGGAGATATTGCATGCTTGGACGATAAAACTTTTCAAGGAACGTCGACGAATTGAACTTGGCTAGCCGCGGGAGCAAATTGATGACAGCTCGCCGCACGACCGACGACTTGTGGTTTTGATATCCCAACACTTGATTGCCCACGCGCTCGTAGTACGGAAACATGAAATCACCAGAGTTCCGAAGCAGTTCGTTCAGGACAAGGAAGGCGCCATGCATGGCTTCAGGCGAGCCACGGTCGAGGCCGCGCCGCCATTCTTCATATGTCCGAGTGTACCATTGGTTCTTGCGGTTGCTTTCACGAGCTTGGAGGAGTGCAAAGCAAGCTTGGAGCGCATCTGCTGCACTCTCGCGCGTCTGTTGCTTGGAATCCCAAAAGGCGTTCCAGATGACGTCGAAGAACGTGTCGACGTGGCGGAAGAGGATGGCTGGAGCATTGATCGCCAATTCGCGCATGATGACCACAGCGGCTTGTCGTCGCACTTGAAAGTTTTCGTTGCCGAGCCAAGCAAGCGCCGGCTTCATGTGATATTCTTCCACGAATTCAATCAACGACGTCCCGCCGGACGAGACCAAATGGCCGAGCGCTTTTCCTGCCGCTCGCAAGGTCGTCAATTCGGAGTTGCTTGTCTTCTCAAACACTTTGACCAGTGCGTGGGCAAACTCAACAATCTTCGAGTCGTTGTTGTCCGCGATAAAGAGATCCACAAGATGGTCCATAGCGACGATGCCTCCCGTTCGATCTGCAATGTCGGATCCAAGGACCATTTCAATGATACACGTGCTGATGGTCGAGACCACGGACGTGTACTCTGCCATGGCGAGATCCCGCGCTTCTGCCTCCAAGTAGATGCACAAAGACCTGGCTGTTTTCGTCCGAATAACAGGATTTGCATTGCGCAGACCCGGCAGGAACCGCGAGAAAGCCGTCGCTTCCCCCATCGTCGATCTGCTGCCTTGCTATCCGCACTCGTAATGTGATTATCCGGTCAATTTTTAAAATTATCCGGAAATTGTCCATGTTACACTCGGCCGCCCTTGCGACCGCCTTGGCGGAGACCTCCTCGTCGAGCAAGGCGCTTCTTGTACTCGGCTTTGGCCAGCTCCTTCTTGCGTGCCTCCTCTAGAGCCGCTTCTTTTTCGAGACGGATGCGCTCTCGCTCAATCTCCACCCACCGTTGTGTGGCTTCTTCGTACTGCATCCACTGACGCTCGTTCTCTTCCCGCATCAGTTCGAGCTGCTTTTGTCGTCGTGCAAACTCAATCTGGAGCTCTCTTTCTCGCTGATCTTCTTCTTCTTTCTCGAGTGCCAAGGTTTCGCGGACTTCTCGACGGCGTTCCTGCGCTTTTGCGACTTTTACTTCTCGAGACCGTCTCTCCTCTTCCCATTGCGCCTTCTCCTCTCGCACCTTGCGGCTATGTGCGTCGCGGAGATCGTCGCATGCTTGGGCGAATGCAGCGGGTGAATCGATCTCATTCAGCTTCTCTGTCGAAATCATTGGATCGTTCCTGCGATGGCAAATGCCGTTTAGTTCCATCACATAAGCTCGGCGCATTGCATCCGTGTCGAACCCGGCGTGGTACTTTCCTTGATGGGTTTCAAGCGCAGCTAAGCGTTGTGTTGCTTGCTCGTGGAAGGGAACGACAGCCAAGACGAGGTTGTAGTCGTCTTTGGCACGAATAGGCTGTCCGAGGAGTTCCCAAGCGACAGCACGCTGGAGAAGGACGGGAACAGCGCCTTGAGTGATGCCGTCCGAAAAGTACGTCAAAGTCGCCGTCAGTGTGTCAATTGCCTCGGGGAGCTATCCAAAGTCATGGAATCGATCAATCCATCCCAAGTTTTACCTGAAATGCATGGAGGTACAAGCAGCCGAGTGTGAAAGACGCTGTAATCGGCTCCATCTTGTAGCGAACAGCACGTTGGAGGTCGCTGGCAGCTTCACTTTGCCACTTGCGCATGGAGGATCGAAGGCGAACTCTCTCCGCGATGAGTTGATCGAGACGCAATCTCGCTGTGTGGCTCTCCGCTTCCGAGTGGAAATGGTGTTCTGTCAGCTCATCTTCATGCAGAAATCGTTCGAGACGCGCAGCTTCATCCGCCAGCGTTTCAAGAGCTGTCATGGCTTGCACAATCTAACTCGGGCATCAACCAAGAGATCATTGTACTCTGCACAAACTTGCTGGTAGCGGCAAATGCCGCGGTAGAAGCTAGCTTGGACGCGAACAGTTCGCTGGTCCGAGTCAAGGACGCGGTACGGTCGGATCGGCAGGTCAAAGAGTAATCTCGAGAAGACGGTCGCTGCCGCGTCGTAGTTCTTCTTTTCAAGCTCTTGCTTGGCGGCGGCGACTTGATTGAGTTGAGCGCGGAAAGCTTCCTCTTTCGCCTCGAATGGATTATGGCTCCAGTCGACGAAGGTTGCTTTGGAGTCGTGGAAGAACGGCGGTCGTGTCTCGAGCTGGTTGAAAGAAGCGTTGACGAACTTGAGCTTGGCCATGTGATGGCACGTCGACGGGAGATGCTTGAGCTGATTGTAGGAGACATCCCAGTGCTCGAGGTTGGTGAGAAATCCAAACCGTCCTGGGAGGGTCTGCAGGTTGTTGTGCGCTAGACTGAGTGTCTTGAGCTGGACGAGGCGGACGCTGTCGTCTGGCATCGCGACGAGCTTGTTGAATGACAAGTCCATGCGCGTCAAGCCTACGAATCGCTTAGCCTTTGTCCCTGAGGGAAGTCCTTGGGCGTACATTTCAGGTTGGCCAGGCCAGGCGGCAAGTCTGTCAGTTGATTGTGAGATAGATCGAGCTCCATCAACTCTGCACAGTCGAAGAGCCGTGTCGGGAGATGGGAAATGCGGTTGTGAGCGAGCTGGAGCACTTGGAGAGACTGTTTGAGCAGCTCAATGTCAAGCGGTTGCTCAGTGAGCTGGTTGTGTGAAAGGAGGATTGAATGGATGGCTGGGATAGCGCCTTCAGGAAAGGAAAAAGCATTCGTGGGGAGATCTGGCAGGTTGCAACCCAAGAGACCGAGGAATTCAAGGCTGGAGAGCGATGGAAGGACGTTGGGAAAGACCAGCTGAGGGTTGTGAGCGAGGTCCAGTCGTTTCAAAGCGACGAGTGCTTGGAGTGTCTGCGGAAGTTCCGTCAATTTGTTGCTAGAGAGATCCAACACCGTCAAGGCAATACAGCTCCCGATACTAGCGGGCAGCGACTGTAGCTTGTTGTGGTGGGCGATCAAAGTTTGCAGTTGCGCCATGCGACTTGTGCTCTCAGGGAGCTCTTCAAGCTCGTTGTGCTCCAGTCGGCAGCTCTTAACGGCGGAGAGGTTGCCAAAGTCTGGATCAAGCTTTGGAATGCAGTTGTAGCTCAAGTCGAGAGTCTTGAGAGCTTCGCATTTGTCGAGGAGCATTGGACACACGGCCAGACGGTTGTGACTCAAGTCAAGCGCGGTGAGCTTCGTGAGCAGCCCGACGCCAACTTGCCACGCGCCAGTTTCCTTGAGCAGTCGTAGATCTCCCTCGACGAACGGCAGCTCCGTCATGGCGTTGTAGCTCAAGTCGAGGTGTTCAAGGCCGCGCAGTTTCCAGAGCTTGGGAGAGAAGGAGGTGATGCAGTTGTGCGAAGCGTCTAAATGCCGCAGCGTGACTGTGGTCTGGAGTCCAGTCGGGAGCTTCGTGAGCTCGTTGTGACTTACGTCGAGCTACAGGCAAGAGAGAGCTCGAGGAAGAGCGCGATGGTCTTACGAAAGTGAGCATCGTGAGGTCCTGGATGCCAGAAGGAATGCGACTGAGCTGATTGCCGCTCACGTCAAGTCGTTCCAAGTGATCGAGGTTCCAAATGCGACTTGATAGCTTGGTCGCTTGGACATTGCTCAAGTTGAGCTCATGCACTGGGATGTCGTCCAGCTCCGCGTCTTCCGCAGCGTCGACAATGAGCTACATGCAGCCAACTCATCGTACTTATCGTTGTCGGTCGTACCTGCGCTTTGGATCGAGGGTATCGCCGAGGATTCAAAGTCAACGACCTGTCGCTAGCGGTCTCGTCGACAGCCGCATGAATCGGCGATTCTTCTTCTTGCTCGACTTGGTCGTTGTGGTCTTCGTCATCGCCGAAGCCATTCTCGAGCTCGTCGGGAGTCTGTATCCGCGGCGAATCTGTCGTCGACGGTATTGTCCATGACGATTCCCCAGTGCTCTCATTGACGTAGTAGATGCGCTGTGTCGCGTCGTCAAATGCTTCGCTCCATCCGTCTGGGAGTTCAAGCGGCTCAACGCCAACGTCCGATGATGTCTTGGGCTTCGTCTTGAGTCCACGCGGCGTCATCCACGAAGACTGACCCGTGCGCTCATTGTAGTAGAAGTACGCCTGCGTCGAAGGGTCGAAGATGCGCTTTG
The DNA here is from genome assembly GCA_019828595.1 of Aphanomyces cochlioides. Classification (NCBI taxonomy): domain Eukaryota; phylum Oomycota; class Saprolegniomycetes; order Saprolegniales; family Verrucalvaceae; genus Aphanomyces; species Aphanomyces cochlioides. The sequence continues at coordinate 453,628 of JAHQRK010000036.1, read as the reverse complement.
TGATCGTCTGGAGTAGAGTTTGCATGGCGTCGCGCGCTTTTCGTGCTCGCCAGAGTGCTTGTAGCAGCACAACCGCGGATTCTTCCGTGTGCACTACACGGGCTTTGGGAGTCTGCTCTTCTGGCTTGGTCCATGACGTCTCTCCAGTCGCTCTGTTGAAGTAATACTCTCTCCCTGTCGTTGTGTCCACCGATGACTCCCATCGGCCACGATCCATGGTGGTCGTGTGTCCTTTCAAAGATGGCATGGTCCGCTTAAGTTCTTTTCGTTCATTGCGCCTTCTGAGTTCTCCATGACGACCGTTCGTCACACAACGCAGGGACCTGCCTAAGCAATCAACGCGCGCGGGGTACATGAGTCCGTCCTTGTTATGAGCGGACATTATCCATGGCAGTGTCCTTAGCATCTCCTAAGACCCAGTGCTCTTCGACAGCTCAACTTTGACCTGACGAGCGAAGCTGATGATGGAGCATGCCAAAATTGATATAGACAACGATGAGAATACAAAGCGTCCACCTCGTCCCAAGGCTCTAGTTTTCAACGGGTCAACATCACGAGAGGCGAGAGGCGATCGCAGTACCTTGATCCGCAGCTACAAGAGTCGCCCATGACTGATCTCCCCCTCATCTCGTCGCCAGCTACGATCGCATCAACGCTGCTCTGGAAGTTGCAGTGCAACAGCCTCCACCAGCGACTGGCACCTTGCGTGTGTGCCACGCAATCGAAGAAGAATGGAACGCGTGTGCTGACTGCGATGGCCAAGTCGTCCATCCCAACTATCTCGAATGGTTTGATGACTCTAGCGAGATTCACATCATTGAGTTTGAAAGCACGCCACATGAGAGATATCTTGGGGAACTAATTGATCAATTCCGCGGACGGCACGTCCAGAAATGGCTCAGAAGCCACGGTGCTGCCGCGAATTCCCAAGGCCGACGAGCGCCTCCAGACCTGAGTTATGGACCATACAGTGATACACCGCATACTGTGCTTCCTCCTGGCGTCCCAGACTTTGGCGACTTTTGTACGATCAAAATTGAAATCGGAGTCTCGCAGCCGTGGGGAATGGCACAAGGACAACTCGACCGCAAGGCAATTGCTGTATGGGCTGTCATGCCAGGAGTGGAGTACGTGCTGTGTATCAAGTTTGATCCCGACTTTGCGAATGCCGAGTACAAGCTGTACGATGTTCGAGTAAACCTTGAGGACCGTGATCCACTTCCAATTGTCGCGCCAAGAACCGAGGTTCAATTCGACGGACATCGAATCCTAGGTATTCCGCAAGTGATGCCGCTCCCAGAAGGTTTCCCGACGACTCTGTCGGTGGATTTGTACCATCCATTGCAATCGGCAGCAGATTTTCATCAGCGTCTTCAGCGACGTCGACGATATGCTAACAAGAGAGCTCAGCTGACGCAGCTCAAACATGTCGGTCGTACCTGCGCTTTGAATCGAGGGCACCGCCTCGAGTTCAAGGACTCGACGCGCATTACCCGTTCCCGTGGAGTGTACAAATCCACCGACAGCGTTTTCGGGGAACCGACCGGGAGCGGCGTGCCTTGCGGAATACTAAGGATTCAACGTCCATCAAAGTTGATCTCGGTTCTGGGCGCGACAATCGGAAGTGGAGTGAGCTGCACAAGAGGATCTGCGCGCGCATCGTACAAGCTGTACGATGACTCGGCATTCGCAAGGTCGGGATCGAACTTGTGGTCGTCTGGAGTCTAGCTTGCGTGGTGTCGCGCGCTTTCCACGCCCGGATGGAGGATGGAAGATGAATCCACCGCGGATTCCTATCGACCACGATCCATTGCGGTCATGATGTCCTTTCAAGATGGCAAGGTCCGCTTAAGTTCTGTTCGTTCGTTTTGAACTTGCTGATGGTTCTCCCTGACGATCGTGAGTCACACAGCGCAGGGACGTCGATGAGCCTGTCTAGACTATCAACGTGGGGAATATATCAGTCTGTCCTGAAGATCCGACGTTGAACTTTATCCTTGACAATGTCCTTAGCATGATTGGGTGCGACCTGTTGCCCGGCGCATGAACATGCGATCATTTCATTGGTGCTTTGGCACTCCTGCAACACACGAGAAGGTTGTTTCTTCAAGAATTGAACGATACAGACGAAACTTTGTCAGATTGGAAAGATTGGTCTACATGACAGACTTCGTCGCTGTCAAGTCGCCACAAGAGCTCATCGACGAGACCATCCCATGGAGCCAACAGCGCCATCCACTTGAGACTGCTGGATGGTGGAGCTATCTCACCATCGGGTGGATGAATGCGCTCATTCGAAAGGGATCCAAGGCGCTGCTGACGGAAGAGGACATCTGGCCAATGGCTCAAGGTGACTCTGTTGACACGCTCTATTGCCAGGTCATGCGCTACTGGAAGACGGAGCAAAAGCCCAAGATCCACGCTGTTCTCTGGCGTGCTTTCACGTATCGTATCGTGGTCTCGTTCGTGCTCTTTGGACTTTACGCTTTGCTCAGCCTACTCCAGCCTATTGCAGTCAAGTCGATGATGCAATTCCTCCAGCATGATGACTTGACCAAGTCGGCATTGGGTCCAACGAACGGCTACGTCTTGGCGCTGCTTCTATTTATCATTTCGCTCGTCTCGGTGTGCATCATGGACTTTGCTGGCTTCTACGCGGTCCATCTTGCGTCCAATATGAAGTCTGTGGTCTCTCACATGGTCTACCTCAAGACGCTGGCGTTGTCGGGAAAGTCGAAGAGCCGCTTCTCGTCCGGCGAAGTCGTCACAATGAGCTCCGTCGACGTCGAGCGGATCAATCTTGGCTTCAGCTTGTGCCACTGGGCATTCCTCAGGTACATTCCTTCGTCTCTGTCCTCATTTGACTTGCCTCTAGTCCCATCATGCTCGTCATTATTTATATCATGCTTGGATTCGAGTTGGGTGTCTTGGCAACCTTGATCGGCGGTCTTGCCATGGCTGCGTGCATGCTCGTTGGCTTCACATCGGCTGCAAAAGTCGGCCACTACCGACAGAACATCTTGAAGGTCCAAGCCGAGCGCGTGAAGCTCACCAACGAAGTCTTGCAAGGGATCCGCGTCGTCAAATTGTACGCGTGGGAGATTTCGCTCCAAGAACAGCTCAACAACATCCGCCTGCGCGAACTTTCATGCTTGACCAAGTACCACAGCTTGCGCATCTTCAACGGCGTCGTCTTGATGGTTGCTCCCGTCCTCTCCTTGGCTTTCTGCTTGATGGTCTACGTCGCTCGCGGTAACGAGCTCACGACACAAGTCGCTTTTACCGCGCTGGCGTACATGAACATCACGCGCCAGCCTTGCTCTGTGTTTTCAGTCTCGATAATCGGCTCCACGGAAGCTCTAGCGTCCTGCCGCCGCCTCACTGAGTTTCTCAACGCGGACGAAGTTGATGAGGTTGAACATGCTGACCCAGCGCACAAGGCAATCGTTGAGATATCGCAAGGAGAGTTTAGCTGGGACAGGGAGACGCCGACGCTGAAGAATATCAACTTGCAAGTCAAGCCAAACACTCTCACGATAGTCGTGGGCGCCGTCGGCAGTGGCAAATCGAGTCTCCTCAGTGCCATCCTTGGCGATATCCATGCTACGTCAGGCACGCGCAATGTCCACGCCAAGTTTTCCTACGTGAGCCAAGAATCGTGGATCCAACACGCCTCCGTCAAGCAAAACATTCTGTTTGACTCTGCTTTGGACGACGAGTTGTACCGCCAAGTCGTGGCAGCATGTCAACTCCATCGAGACTTTACCATGCTTCCCAAAGGCGACGAGACCGAAATTGGCGAGCGCGGCCTGAACTTGAGTGGGGGACAGAAAGCTCGCGTGAGTCTAGCACGGGCTATCTACCACCAAGAAGCCGATGCCTACTTGCTGGACGATCCCCTCAGTGCGCTTGATGTACACGTAGCGAACTCAGTCTTTCGAGACGGTGTCCGTGGCCTCCTCGGTGGAAAAACAACCGTCTTGGTCCTGACGAGCCATTACCATTTGCTCTCTCACGCCGACAGAGTAAACTCGTCGTTGTCTGGCACTAGCTCACTCTTTCTTGTAGATTTTGCTCATGTCAGACGGAAGCATCATCGGTGATGGCTCCTACGATGATATTGTTGCCAAGTTTCCTCACTTGATGAATATGATGCCGGCGACAAAGGTGACACCAGTCGAGGACCAAGAGGAGCAACAAGAAGACGATAAAAAGACTGCAAAGAGCGAGTCGACTTTGGTGGCCAAGGAAGACAACGTCAAGGGACAGATTTCATGGACGAGCTATAAATCCTACCTCGGTGCTAGCGGCTACAATGCGTAAGTTGACCTTCGTCGTCGACTCCATTGACGTTCTTCTTGCTAGGTACTTGATGGCCTTTTCTCTGACGATGCTGTACACAATCTCCCAAGTGGCTCTGTCCTTGACCGACTGGTTCATGAGTCTCTGGGCGCGCAATGATCCTTTCAGTCTCGCTTGGGGCTACGTCGGTTTGGCCATCACGTCGATTGTTTTAGTCTACGGCCGCTCTATGTTTGTGCTCTTGACGGCGATCCTCTGCTCCAAGAACTTCCATTCCCGCGTCTTGCGTAATGTCTTGAGTGCCCCCGTCCCGACATTCTTTGACGTGACTCCCGTGGGTCGCATTTTGAATCGCTTCTCGTCCGACTTGGATCAAATCGACTCGACACTGCCGCACTATGGCCTGAACGTACTCCAGTTCTTCTTCAACATCCTTGCCGTGCTTGTGGTTTGCGCTGCCTCGACGCCATGGGTGATCCTGCTCTACGTTCCTTTCGGCGCTTTGTTTGTTTATGGCCAGCGCGCGTACAACAGGGCGTCGAATGAAATCAAGCGACTGGATGGTGTGACGCGCTCGCCGTTGATTTCCATCGTCAGCGAAACGTACCAAGGTCTCAGTGTCATTCGCGCTTTCGACAAGACCAAGAGCTTCACGGACAAGCAGCGACTCGCCGTGGACAACAACATGCGCTTCAACATGACCTACTACATCAGTGCGCGCTGGTTTCAAATGCGCTTGGACGTCTTGGGCGCCATGATTGTTGGCGGATGCGCGTTTGTCGCTGTACTTACTAAGTCATCCGTCGGTCTGGATGCTGCTGGACTGTCACTGACGTACTCGACCCAGCTATCCATTCTGCTCTCTCGTTTGGCAGTCTTCTCGTCGTGGGTAGAGAATGTCATGACGAGCGCCGAGCGTTTGAACCACTACAACACGCTCGAGAAAGAAGACCCGATCCCAAAGGAAGAGCTAGTGAATTGGCCATCGCAAGGTAAGCCCCAACCAGAAGGATAGAGCTGACGGCGGTGAGTAGGCGCCATCGCTTTCGAAGGCTATTCCATGCGCTACCGAGAGCACTTGGATCTCGTCCTGAACGATATTGCGTTCGCGGTCGAGTCTGGCCACCAAGTTGGCATTTGTGGTCGCACTGGATCCGGCAAGAGCTCGCTCATGGCGGCGCTCTTTCGCATGGTTCCATCGTCTTCTGGCCGCATTACCATCGACGGCGTACGTCATCTTGCAATCCAATCGCAATTGAAAGCGTATGTAGGTTGACATTGCGTCTGTGTCACTCAAGAGACTTCGGTCTGGCTTGACGATCATCCCCCAAGACCCAGTGCTCTTCAGTGGCTCCATCCGACTCAACTTGAACCCGACAAACGACGCCGACGACGCGGATCTCTGGCCAGTCTTGAAGCGTGTGCACTTGAGCGATGCGATCCCAAGCTTGGAGTTTGAAATCGCCGAGAAGGGAAGCAATCTCTCCGTGGGCCAAAGGCAGTTGGTTTGTATTGCACGGGCGTTGCTCCGCCGCTCGAAAGTCGTCGTGCTGGACGAAGCCACGGCCAACATCGATCCAGAATCGGACCGCCTCATCCAACAGACCATGCGGGAATGCTTTGAGAACGTCACAAGGCTCATCATTGCCCATCGCCTCGATACGATCATGGATTCGGATCGCATCTTGGTGTTGGACGCTGGCACTGTCAAGGAGTATGGCACGCCGTCTCAATTGCTTGCAAACAAGGACGGCGCATTCGCCCAACTGGCTCAGCATGCCAACATTGACGTAGACAAACTCAGATAAAAATACAGACTTGGTCGTGATGAATCGAAAGGAAATTGATCACTGGTTTGCTTCGAAGGACTGCCTGAGTGAGCGGCAAAAGGACTCAGCGCACGACTCCTGGGACTTGTTTCTGTCGTTCAATACTCCATCACCTCGTCGTCAATACGAGCTCCATCACAGGTGGCTCAAAGTCTTCCTCGCGGTTGGTGAGAGTCCAATGAAGACCCACGTCGGCGGTGGCAGCGGCGATTTCAGTAGCTTGATCCTCAGTAGCCATTGCTTTCTTCCCCTCATCTCCTCGCCAGCATCGATCGCTTCGATGCTGCTTTAGAACTTGTCATTGAACAGCCTCCACCGACGACTGGCACATTGCGTGTGTGCCATGCGACTGAATAGGAATGGAACGCGTTTGCTGACTGCGACGGCCAAGTCGTCCGACCCACTCCACGTAGACCATCACGAGAGATGACTCATATGCCACCTTGCTGCCACGTATTCCCAACGCCCACAATGGGCTCCAGACCTGAGTTATAGACCAAATAGTCAAACAGCGCCTCTCAAGGCGCTCCCATCTTTACTCACTTACATGAGTCCGCCTTTGGTTTGCGTGGAGATTCTTCACATTGAACTGTATCGATGCCAAGGTTCTTACTGATCCCAAAGACGCAGTGCTCTGTAGGGCGACGACTTAACTCAATTGATGACGCGTGAAGACTCGGTGCACGAACAGCTCAGGTCGGCGCTCATTGTGTTTTTCGATGCGCTGTCCATGGGTCTCGTCTTGGTGCTCTTTGGCTGCTCTGGCATCAACAGTGGCGTGGCGGCCCCGTGCTATTACCTCGCCCTTCTCAATGCAATCCTTTTTCCCCACCGCTCTGGTTTCCGCGTCAGGTATTCGTGCCAACATTGCTACGAAGAATCGCCGAATTTCGACTAGTCGGTCAAGTCGCCGAGGGCTTCAACCTTTGAACGATGACGACAGGAAACTGGATAGTGTCACATGTTGTCGTGCTGAGAGGGGCTTGGAGTAGATCAGGGTTCATCACGATGAGAAGCGCGGGATTTGGACCGGCCAGGACTGGGGGTGGGTCTTCTTTCGTTTCGGGCCTGAAGCCGACGTCGAGAAAATATTTCTCGGCTCTTGTGCTGGTCGGTCGTTTCTTGTCACCAGGGCCAGAGAAAAGGCTCGGGAGGGCAACGGAGTGAGAAGGAGTACCACACAGGTATCTTGTTGATGCGCATGGGCGACGTCGATCATGACACATTGAGTCTGGTTCCAGCGACAGTGCTGGAGCAAATTTTGGCGCAAAGGAAGTACCTCTGTCTTACTCGAACGAGCAATCGCCTCGTCCCAAGACATGAGCATCGTCGCAGGTGGTGGTGAGTCAATCATTCTGCCTGAATCTGCCGAAACAAGAGCAGTCGCTACAGTAGAAGCACCAACCAAATCGACCACCATGACTGATCTTCCCCCTCATCTCGTCGCCAGCATCAATCGCATCAACGCTGCTCTGGAGGTTGCAGTGCAACAGCCTCCACCGGCAACTGGCACGTTGCGTGTGTGTCTTGCAACTGAAGAAGAATGGAACGCGTTTGCTGACTGCGACGGCGAGGTCGTCCATCTCAACTATCTCGAATGGTTTGCTGACTCTGGTGAGATCCACGTCATCGAGTTTGAAAGCACGCCACACGAGACTTATTCAGACGAACTCAATGTTCGATTCCAAGCGCCGAATATCAAGAGATGGCTCAATACCTATCTTACTGCCAAAAATTCTCAAGGCCCACGAACGTGTCCAGACCTGAGCTACGGCCCACATCCAAGAACTCCCGGCGCAGTCCTTCCTCCAGAAATTCCCATCTTTACCGACTTTGGAACAATCAAGATTGAAATTGGTGTCTCGCAGTCCTGGGGAAGGGCGCCGGGGCAACTGGATCACAAGGCAATTGAGATCTGGGCGAACACGCCTGGAGTGGAGCACGTGCTCTGTGTCAAGTTCGATCCCGACTTTGAGAATGCCGAGTACAAACTGTATGAGGTTCGAGTGAACCTTGACGACCGTGATCCACTTCCGATTGCCGCGCCAAGAACCATCGTCCAGTTTGACGGACGTCGTATCCTAGGTATTCCACAAGGGATGCCGCTCCCGGTAGGTTTCCCGAGAACTCTGTCGGTGGATTTGTACTCTGCATTGCGATCGGCAAAGGCGAAATTGATTATAAGCTAACAAGAATATAGCTGATGCAGCTCAATCATGTCAGTCTTATCCGCGCTCTGAATGGAGGGTAGAGCCTTGCAGTCGAAGTACGCCTGCGTGGCAAAGATGGGCATGGTTGGCACTGCGTCGCTCGCTTTCCTCGTCCGGGTGGACGATGGATGGATCCACTGCGGATTCCCATCGGCCACGATCCATTGCGGTCGTGCCTCCTTCGAGACGGCGTCTTCCTCTCGAGCTCTCTTCGTTCGTTGTGACCTGATGGTTCTTCTAGACGATTGTGAGTCATCAGCACACGGAGGTCGATGAGCCAGTTCTGGTTTATCAACGATGAGTCCGTCCTAGCTATGAGCAAAGATTCGTGAAGATCTGACGTTGAACTTTATCCACGACAAGGTCCTCAGCATGATTGGGTCTGGCTGCCGCTGGGCTTTCACTGACGGCCAACATTGATCCAGAATCGGACCGCCTCATCCAACAGACCATGCGGGAATGCTTTGAGAACATCACGAGACTCATCATTGCCCATCGCCTCGATACGATCATGGATTCGGATCGCATCTTGGTGTTGGACGCTGGCACTGTCAAGGAGTATGGCACGCCGTCGGAGTTGCTCGCAAACAAGAACGGCGCGTTCACCCAACTGGCTCAGCATGCCCACATTGATGTAGACAAACTCAGACTTGATCATGATGAATCGAAATGAAACTCGTCGTTTGTTTGCTTCTAATGTTGACTGCCTCTGTGAGCATAAGGACTCTGCGCACGACTTCTCGGAGTGGTTTGCATTTCACTCGCTCAATACAACATCAAGTCGTCCCAAGCTCATGCATGGTTCGTCAATACGAGCTCCGTCGCAGGTGGTCCAAAGTCACCATCGCGGTTGGTGAGGGGAGGTTCCAAAGAAGATCCACGTCGGCGGTGGCAGCGGCGATTTCAGTACCTTGATTCTTAGGTCAAGAGTCGACCATGCTTCTCCTATCTCCTCGCCAGCATGGATGCTTTTGAACTTGTCATTGAACAGCCTCCACCGACGACTGGCACATTGCGTGTGTGTCTTGCAACTGAAGAAGAATGGAACGCGTTTTTTAACTGCGACGGCCAAGTCGTTCGACCCAACTATCTCGAATGGTTTGCTGACTCTGGTGAGATCCACATCATCGAGTTTGTCAGTACGCCACATGCCGATTATATAGCTGAACTTCATGGTCAATTCCGCGGACAGCATATCAAGAGATGGCTCAAATGCCACCTTGATGCCTCCAATTCCCAAGGCCCACAAACGTGTCCAGACCTGAGTTTTGGACCTCGCCGAAGAACTCCTGAATCAGTTCTTCCTCCGTGTTCTGACTTCCCGCTTGAGGGGGTCTGAGCTAATGGTAGTAAGTTTTGGAATGCATTTGCTGAGGTTATCCTAGAGTCTAACCGTTCTACTTGCTTGGGTATGTCTATTTTGAGTTGATGTGCAATGATATGTAAGTGTCCATATTGATGTGCAAGTCGACATCTTGATAGGTAGATGATGTGCATTCGAACAAGGTAGCACACTTCCACTGACCACGCATGAGGTGAGAACACTCCAGGAGTTCCCATGTTTGCTGACTTTCGAACAATCAAGATCGAAATTGGTGTCTCGCACCATGGGAAAGGGCGCCAGGACAACTGGACCATAAAGCGATTGCAGTATGGGCGAACACGCCTGGAGTGGAGTACGTGCTCTGTGTCAAGTTCGATCCCGACTTTGAGAATGCCGAGTACAAGCTGTACGATGTTCGAGTAAACCTTGAGGACCATGATGCACTTCCGATTGTCGCGCCAAGGACCGTGGTCGAATTTGACGGACGTCGAATCCTAGGTACCGGTATTCCACAAGGGATGCCTCTCCCGGTGGGTTTCCCGGGAACTCTGTCGGTGGATTTGTACTCTCCATTGCGATCGGCAATAAATTATTAATCGGCGACTTCAGCGAGAAGCTAACAAAATTTAAGTGAGTGACACAGTTCAATCATGTTGGTCTTATCTGCGCTTTGGATGGAGGGGATAGCCTTGTGTTAGCAGAAGTACCCAGGCGTGGCAGGGTCAAATATGGGCATCGTCTCGAGTAAAGTTTGCAAAGCGTCGGCGCTTTCCATGCCCGGATGGAAGATGGATCCACCGTGGATTCCCACGAGCCACGGCCCATTGCGGATGGGGGATACAATAGTGTACACAGTCCTCTCAAGTTCTTGTCGTTGATGCTGAGTCACACAGCACTGAGACGATGAAGAGGCCGTCTTGACGATCAATGTGCGGGGTACATGAGTCCGCTCTGGGGGTGCGTGGAGATTCTTCACATTAAACTGTATCCATGCCTATGTCCTTCTGATCCCCAAGACCCAGTGCTCTGTAGGGGCTCCAACTTGGACCCGAACTCCAACGAGAACACAGACTTGATCGTGATGAATTGAAGCGAAATGCCTTGAAGTCTTTCATAGAAAGAGAAAGCGACGGCTAAACTCAATCGGTGACGCGTAAAGACTCGGTGCACGACGTCGGTCAAGTCGCCGAGGGCTTCAACCTTTGAACGATGACGACAGGGAGCAGGAATCAGTCACATATTCTCGTACTGAGAGGGGCTTGGACTAGATCAGGGTTCAACACGATGAGAACAGCGGGATATGGACTGGGAGTGCGCTCGAGCGTGGAGCCAACGTCGCAAAGATATTTCTCGGCTTCAGTGCTGGTAGGTCGTTTCTTGTCACCACAGCCAGGGGAAGGCTCTTCCCCCAGGGCAACGGAGTGAAAAGGAGTATCACATCTTGTTGGTGCGCCATGGGCGTCGTCGATCATGATACATTGAGTCTGGTTCCAGCGACAGTGCTGGAGCAATTACTCGAACGAGCATTTCCTAGTTCATATCTCAATCGCCTCGTCCCAAGACATGAGCATCGTCGCTGGTGGTGGTCCAAAGGTATCATTACGGTACTGCAGTGGTATCAATCATTGTACCTCAATCTGCCGAAACAAGGGCAGTCGTTGCTGTAGAAGCACCAGTTGGATCATCGACCATGACTGTTCTCCCCCCTCATCTCCTCGCCAGCATCGATCGCATCAACGCTGCTCTGGAAGTTGCAGTGCAACAGCCTCCACCTGTGTAGCGATCCTGAGCCACCGGTTTGGCTCAGGACCTCGGCTGAATGCTGTAACGCAGTTTACGACTTACGAAACTAGCGTAAACGCCCCTCAACACCAACCAAAGCGATGTGACAATAGGATGTGGCTTAAAGTTACAAGGATGTGCTAGATTAGAGTTCAGTTTAGATCTAATTCATTCTACAATTTGCCTTCCTCTGCCTAGTTTGCTACATTTGGTAGCACTTCTTGGTTGCCTTTACCTTTTCCCCTCTGTCCCTGGGTGTCCCTCTCTGTCCCTGTCCCTCAACCTTGTTTGCCAAGGTATTTCAACTGTCTTCTCGAAGCGGTTGTGTGGTCATTTTACTCGACATCACAGTATTTCTCCACGAGTGGGTCCGCGTTGTTAGTCTCTTTTGAGCAGAATCGCCACTCGACTGAAGGAGTACAGTACTAGTCTTGTGAATAATCCATACACAGTCTAAGAGTGATCTATAGATGCCTAGAAGCAACAATCGCGTTTCAAGCGTACACCAATTAGCGGCTGCCGAATCTATCGCGGATTTGTTCTCGACTCCCAGCGAAGCGATCAAGTTGCGTGCTGATATCTACCGACTCTGCTCGTTCCAAAGCGTGGTCATCAAGAAACTGCGTGCCCTAATCCCTGAAGCAAAAAACTCCGACGCGCGCAACGTACTTCAAGCTCTTACGGATAACCTTATCCGGCGCAACACTCAAGTCGAAAATCTGATCAGTGGGACGCTCGACCACGACATCATCAAATACCGCGCAGCCCGCCTCAAGAAGAAAGCAGCCAATCAAAATCAAGAAAAAGCGAAATCCAAGTCGAAGACGAAGAAAAGTAAAAAAATAGAAAAAGAATAGCTTAGTCTTTTTAAGAAAACAAAAAAGACAGCAAAAAAAAGTAAATAGAACAAAGTTAGAAAAAGAATTCAAAACAAAACACTTTCAAAAAAATAATATCAGAAAAAAAGATGGTAGAATTAGAGCAATTATTTGCAACAATGTTAGAAACAATTCATAGATTAGAGAAAAATTTGGAAGAAGTCTCCAAGACACAATCCCTTCAAGTTGAAGTCCAAAAAGAAAGCAACAAGCGACATGAGGAAAGTCGACGTGGTCAAGAATACAAAGTTGAAGGCCTTACAATGCCGAAGTATCACGGAAGAATGGACGAAAGCATAAGTCTATACATACATCAAGGAAACACATATTTCAAGGCGAAAAACATCGACCCTAAACTGAATCAAGAGACGCATACAAGATGCATTGCCATGGTCGTAGCCAACTTTCGGGGCTTAGCAGCAGCCTGGTATCAAGACCGCCTACGCACAAGTGGCGAACCACCAAAAACACTCCTCGAACTCGAAAAAGAACTCCGATATGATTTCGAGCCCGATGACTTACAAGACCGCATCCGCGACCAACTCTACGAGTTGAAGCAAGCTAACTGCGCCAATTTAATGGACTATGTCGGCAAGTTCCGCCGTATTTGCACTCAAGTCCAAGACATGACCGAGCGCGACAAGATATCCTTTTTCCAACGCGGCCTACGAACAAGAACAAGAGAAGAAGTTCAATATAGAAGATGTGAATCAGTAACCGAAGCCATTCAAGTAGCTCTAGACTTTGAGCGAGCGCATAGTTTCACTCTCGGAAACAATGGAAGAGACTCCCGCCACCAGCAACGCCGTGACCAACACTACAGACCACGATTCCAACGCAATCACCAAGGCAATGACCAGCGACAACGACCAAACAATCAAGACTCAAGACATTTTTCTTCCTTCCGTCAACCACAGCCAGAGCGTGACGAATATGACATGGAAGTCGATAACGCGCAAATGAATCGAAACTCTCAGCGTGGTCCTCGAACCTGCTACAAGTGCGGCCGAGTAGGCCATCTAGCCAATGTCTGCCGAAGCTCTCAACGGTTTCACCAGAACAACCAAAACAACAATTTCCGCCGTTCAAACCACAACAACAGAGCAGTGACTTTCTCTGGAACACAATCATCTCGTCCAACTAACCGACAACACAATGTTCAAGTTCAAGAAGCCGAAGACAGCGATGAAGAAGAAGAAATTGAAGTGATCAACACGCACGTTGCTCAAAGCAAGTACAAGGAAGTCCCAACGGAAAATCAACTGATGATTTCAGAAGGTCAACTGGATGGAAAGCCAGTAAAGATTTAATTGACAGCGGTGCTACAAACCTTTTGTGCCGTCCTTGCCTCTGTGACCAAGTCATTCGGGAAAAAGAAGCCATCATTGAAGGATTTGACGGACAAAACTCTGGCGTAAAACGAGTAAATGAAGCTGAATGTTCTCTCGTTCTCGAAGGAATGTCTTTTCCCAACTTACCGTTTACGGAATGGGATCTGGGTTCGAAGAACTTTGACGTGATTTTGGGACAACCATGGTTCCATCGCTTTAATCCCATTGTGGATTGGAGAAATCACAAGATTTTATCGATCAATGGAAGAGTAGTCAAGGAAGAAAGCGACAACTCAAGCGACGGATGGATTCTCAAGATTACGACAGTCAAGGAAGTTCAAGAAAACCTTCACCCTGCCATCAAAACACTCCTAACAAAGTTTAAAGATGTGTTTCCTAAAGAACTTCCCGACGCACTGCCTCCAAAACGAGGAATTGAATTCGATTTGACCATGCGTCCAGATGCCAAGCCACAATATCGACCACTTTTTCGTCTATCTCAAGTCGAGCAAGCATCTCTGGACAAGTTCATCGGCGAACTTGAAAGAAAAGGATGGATTCAATTGTCCAACAGCGATTGGGTTTCGAATATCTTTGGAGTCCCCAAGAAAGATGAAAACGGCCAAATGAAGTGAAGAAGCGAATGGCTGAGAACAGCGACTCCCGACACTCCAATACGTTGGGTTCTTGACTATCGATATGTCAACTCGCAAACGGTGATCCCAAAGATCCCTTTGCCAAACATCGAAGACTTATTTGATCGCATGCATGGAAGCAAAGTCTTTACGAAGATCGACTTAGCGTCTGGATATCACCAAATGCTTGTTGAACCAAAAGCAAGAAAATACACAGCCTTTCGTACTCATCGAGAAGTCTATGAATGGGTTGTTGCTCCCATGGGAATGGCCGGAATGCCAGGAATTTGGTCTCGACTTATGCGTCGCCTCTTCGATAAATTCCCCTTTGTCGTTGTATTCATGGATGATATCTGTGTTTTCTCTAAGTCAATCGACGACCACATCCATCACCTTCAAGCAATTTGCGATGTTTTACGAGCTGAAAAGTTGTACGCTCGTCCGTCTAAGTGTGCCTTTGCCCTCGACTCAGTCGATTTTCTCGGCCACACAATTTCCAAAGACGGCTTACACGTTGACAAGTCAAAAGTTCGTGCAATCGAACAATGGGCTGAACCTAAGTGCACTAAAGACTTAGTGAGTTTCATCGGATTTGCGAGCTTTTACAGAAAGTTTATTCCGAAGTTTTCGGACATTGTCCGCCCTTTAAGTGAATTGATGAAGCCAAAAACGCCGTGATCATGGACTGACCATCAGCAACAAGCCTTTTTAACGATCAAGATTGCACTTCAACAAGCTCCAGTTTTACAACTGCCCAACTACGACAAGCCTTTCATCGTAACAACTGATGCCTCAGGATACTGTTGTGGGGCAGTTCTATCCCAGTTGGATAAGGACAGCAATGATCGACCGATCGCATTTTTGTCTAAGCGACTTGGCCCTCATGAAGTCAAGTGGCCTGCTCATGAAAAAGAACTCTGCGCGATCAAGCTTGCACTCGGCAAGTGGCGTCACTACCTTCATGGTACTCGATTCGACATTTACACGGACAACTTCACGTGTAAATGGTTCATGGAAACTCCTATTCTCACGCCTAAGTTGACTCGATGGCTCGACTTTTTCAGTGCGTTTGACTTTGTGTTGCATCATCGGCCTGGCAAACTTAATGTCGTTGCCGATGCGCTTTCGCGACCTCCACGAGATGCCTCAAACTTTGCGAAGATGATTTCTGTTCATAATTGCGGAATCCGTTGTGCAAACGCCGCTCTACGACTTGATGCCTTGCAAACTCCACCTGACTTATCCCGTTTCCCCTCACGTGAACTTACCAAGCTCGTTGGAACTCCATTTTTGGGGGAGGATCTGTCAAGTCAAAAATGTGTTTCCACTCCGCAACGACTTGTAATCAATCATTCAAGACAAATTTCGTATTCAACAGTCGAAATGGATCAAGACACGAAAGAGCGACACATTAAAGCTTACAAGAAAGACATCTCTGTTGCTATACAAGACAAATATGTTCAAAAAGATGACTTGTACTTCCTTCGTTCGAAAGATCAAGTATGGAGACTTTATGTTCCCAATGATGTTATCCTGCGCGCTGAAGTTATTTCTCAAGCTCATGACTCAAGCTTTGCTGCGCATCCCGGAACAAGACGAACATTGCTAAGTATTTCTCAGTGGTATTACTGGGATACTCTCTTGGAAGATGTCAAACTTTATGTTGCAACTTGTGAAACTTGCAGTCGATACAAGACAAATAGTCTTCGTGCCAATGGCAAAATGATTCCGATTCAAGCCCCTAACGAATGCTGGCATACTATTTCAGCAGACTGGATCACTGGACTACCTCTATCCAAGTCGTGCGATGCTATCTTAGTTCTTGTTGACAAATTGTCAAAAAGAGCTAAGTACATTCCAACACAAACAAATGCCGATGCTCCGCAAACCGCTAAGTTGTTTTTCGATCATGTTGTTCGCCACCATGGCTTACCAAGCGTGATCATCAGTGATCGAGACCCAAAATTTACAAGTAATTTCTGGAAGTCCCTCATGCAAATCATGAATATCAAGCAAGCCATGACAACTGCGGGTCGTGCTGAAGCTGATGGAGCAACTGAACGCCAAAATCGAACACTAGAAGATGCTCTACGTTGCCAAGTGTCCTATCTTGGAGAAGATTGGGTTGACCATTTACCCACGATAGGGTATGCTCACCAAGGACTTGTTCAGTCGTCAACTGGCCTCACTCCATTTCAAATCGACACTGGAAGAACTTTGCGAAACCCTGTAATAGATAGTATAAAGCCTCCAAATGACTTTGCCAAAAACTTCTCTGAAGAGCGACAAGAGATATTGAAGATTGCCCAAAAAAATTTGAAGAAGGCTCAAGCAAGACAAAAGGCATTCTATGACAAGAAGCGCTCAAACATAACTTTCAAAGTTTGAGATCAAGTTCTCCTTGCAACCCGCGATTTGCCCTTGAAGCATGCACAACAATTAAATCGCAATGGGCGTCCAAAGCTAGTTCCCCGATTCATCGGCCCCTTTGAAGTCATTGAAGAAATCAATGAAAACGCAATGCGCCTGAAGTTGCCTCGATCAATGTCAAGACTCCATGATGTTTTCAATGTCGACCGCCTGAAACACTATCAACCGAACGATCCAAATTTGCAAGTCGACCGATTCCCAAGGCAACACCCGTCATACTCGATGACTCAACTGGTGAAGAACTCTTCATCGTCGAACGCCTCTTGAAGCAGAGACAATTCAATCGCAAGCTCGAATATCTCATCATGTGGCATGGCCAACCTGAAAGCGAAGCAACATGGGAACTCGCAAAGAACATCAAGCACGTCGTTCATTTCAAGCAGCTAGTTCAAGACCTCCAGCGCCGTCTTTCCCGACGACAGCCGGACGTCACGGGGAAGATGTAGCGATCCTGAGCCACCGGTTTGGCTCAGGACCTCGGCTGAATGCTGTAACGCAGTTTACGACTTAGGAAACTAGCGTAAACGCCCCTCAACACCAACCAAAGCGATGTGACAATAGGATGTGGCTTAAAGTTACAAGGATGTGCTAGATTAGAGTTAAGTTGAGACCTAATTCATTCTACAATTTGCCTTCCTCTGCCTAGTTTGCTACAACCTGCAACTGGCACGTTGCGTGTGTGTCTTGCAACTGAAGAAGAATGGAACGCGTTTGCTGACTGCGACGGCCAAGTTGTTCGACCCAATTATCTCGAATGATTTGCTGACTCTGGCGAGATCCACGTCGTCGAGTTTGTTGATCTGCCACATGACAGGTATGCTGCGAATCTTCATGACAATTTCCGCGGACAGCATATCAAGAGATGGCTATTTAGTAACCTTACTGCCACGTATTCCCAAGGCACACGACATAAACCAGACCTGAGTTTTGGTCCGTACAGTGAAACACAGCACTCGGTACTTCCTCCTGGCATTCCGAGATTTGGCGACTTTCGGACGATCATCATTGAGATTGGTGTCTCGCAGCCATGGGGAAGGGCGCCAGGACAACTGGACCATAAAGCGATTGTGGTATGGGCTGCCAGGCCAGGAGTGGAGTACGTGCTGTGCGTCAAGTTCGATCCCGACTTTGAAAATGCCGAGTACAAGCTGTACGATGTTCGTGCAAACCTTGAAGAATGTGATCCACGTCCGATTGCCGCGCCAAGAACCATCATCCAATTTGACGGACGTCGTATCCTTGGTATTCCACAAGGGACGCCGCTCCCGGTCGGTTTCCCAGCAATTCTGTCGGTCGATTTGTACACTCCGCTGCGATGGGCAAGTCTTGAGTAGTCGGTGACTTCAGCGATTTCGAAGATAAGTTTACAAGAATGAAGCAAGTGACGCAGCTCAATCATATCGGGCTTTGGAAGTGACACATGTCCAAACTTTTCTATGCTTCCCAAGGGAATTGGCGAGCGCGACGTTAACTTGAGCGGGGGGGGCTAAGAGCTCGCGTGAGCCTCGCGCGGGCTATCCACCACCAAGAAGTCGACGTCTACTTGCTGGACGATCCCCTTAGTGCGCTTGATCTACACGTAGCGAACTCAGTCTTTCAAGAATGTGTCCGTGGCCTCCTCGGTGGAAAGACAACCGTCTTGACTTTCCTCGCCCCGATAGAGGTCGATCCACCGCGGACTCGGTCGTGTATCCTTTCAAGATGGCGTCGTCCTCTGAAGTTCTTGTCGTCAACACCGAGTTACACGGTACAGTGACGTTGAGGAGGCTGCATTGAATGTGCAGGATACATGGGTTCGTCCTTGGATTCTTGACGATCTTGACTTTGAACTTTATCCATGGCAAGGTCCTTCTGATCCCCAAGACCCAGTGCTCAGCAGCGGCTCCATTCACCTCAACTTGGACCCAAACTCAACCAACAACAACAAATAAGGAGTCGGTGCACGACGTCGGTCAAGTCGCCGAGGGCATCAACGTATTGAACGAAGACGACAGGAAACTGGAGAGTTTCACATGTTCTCGTGCTGAGAGGGGCTTCGAGTACATCCGGGTTCATCACGATGAGAAGCGCGGATATGGACCGGCAAGGTCTTGGAGTGCGTTTTCTATTGTTTCGGGCTTGAAGCCGATGTCGTGAAAATATTTCTCGGCTCCAGTGCTGGTCGGTCGTTTCTTGTCACCACTGTGAAGGAGAAGGCTCCTTCCCCCAAGGGCAACGGAGTGAGAAGGAGTATCACCGGCATCGTGTTGATGCGCATGAGCGTCGTCGAGTCTGGTTCCAGCGACAGTGCTCGAGCAAATTTTGGCACAAAGGAAGTATCTCTGTCTTACTCGAACGAGCATTTCCTGGTTCATTTCTCAATCGCCTCGTCCCAAGACATGAGCATCGTCGCAGGTGGTGGTGACGGCTGCAGCGGTGTCAATCATTGTACCTCAATCTGCCGCAACAAGAACAGTCGCTACAGTAGAAGCACCAACCAAATCGACCACCATGACTACTCTCCCCCCTCATCTCGTCGCCAGCATCAATCGCATCAACGCTGCTCTGGAGGTTGCAGTGCAACAGCCTCCACCGGCAACTGGCACGTTGCGTGTGTGTCTTGCAACTGAAGAAGAATGGAACGCGTTTGCTGACTGCGACGGCGAGGTCGTCCATCTCAACTATCTCGAATGGTTTGCTGACTCTGGTGAGATCCACGTCATCGAGTTTGAAAGCACGCCACACGAGACTTATTCAGACGAACTCAATGTTCGATTCCAAGCGCCGAATATCAAGAGATGGCTCAATACCTATCTTACTGCCAAAAATTCTCAAGGCCCACGAACGTGTCCAGACCTGAGCTACGGCCCACATCCAAGAACTCCCGGCGCAGTCCTTCCTCCAGAAATTCCCATCTTTACCGACTTTGGAACAATCAAGATTGAAATTGGTGTCTCGCAGTCCTGGGGAAGGGCGCCGGGGCAACTGGATCACAAGGCAATTGAGATCTGGGCGAACACGCCTGGAGTGGAGCACGTGCTCTGTGTCAAGTTCGATCCCGACTTTGAGAATGCCGAGTACAAACTGTATGAGGTTCGAGTGAACCTTGACGACCGTGATCCACTTCCGATTGCCGCGCCAAGAACCATCGTCCAGTTTGACGGACGTCGTATCCTAGGTATTCCACAAGGGATGCCGCTCCCGGTAGGTTTCCCGAGAACTCTGTCGGTGGATTTGTACTCTGCATTGCGATCGGCAAAGGCGAAATTGATTATAAGCTAACAAGAATATAGCTGATGCAGCTCAATCATGTCAGTCTTATCCGCGCTCTGAATGGAGGGTAGACCCTTGCAGTTGAAGTACGCCTGCGTGGCAAAGATGGGCATGGTCTCGAGTAACGTTGGCACTGCGTCGCGCGCTTTCCTCCTCCGGGTGGACGATGGATGGATCCAATGCGGATTCCCATCGGCCACGATACGTGCCTCCTTCAAGATGGCGTCTTCCTCTCAAGTTCTCTTCGTTCGTTGTGACCTTGAACATCGCCCTGATGGTTCTCCCAGACGGTCGTGACTCACACAGCGCAGGGACGTTGATTAGGCTATCTGGACTATCAACATGGAGATACATCAGTCTGTCCTTGTTATGAGTGGAAATTCATGAAGATCCGACTTCATCCATGACAATGTCCTTAGCATGATTGGGTGCGACCACACAAGGCAATTGCGGTATGAGCTGTCATGCATCAAGGTTATCGCTTGACTTGGCTTGTTAATTGCCGCTTCAATCAGCGATGCCATCTCTTGCTCAAATTGTTTTTGGCATCGCTTATCGGACGTCGATAGAATGGTCAATGATATTCGCAAGCGCGTCATCAAACGCCTCCCCAGGGTATTACCAGCGGCTCGACACCAACGTCCAATGCGTCTTGGGCTTTGTCT
Organism: Aphanomyces cochlioides; assembly: GCA_019828595.1. Classification (NCBI taxonomy): domain Eukaryota; phylum Oomycota; class Saprolegniomycetes; order Saprolegniales; family Verrucalvaceae; genus Aphanomyces; species Aphanomyces cochlioides. The sequence goes on along the minus strand of JAHQRK010000036.1, from coordinate 432,990 downwards.
GGAGGCCATGCAGCGCTATACTCGCAGAACCCGTTCCTTCTCACCATAATCTACTTCGGATTCACGTCCCTGTCGATGGAACTACCGGGTAGATTCATTGTGTGATGATCAATTTCTCACTGCGTCGCCGAACGAGCCTTCCCCCTCACAGTGTTGACGGCAAACGACCGACCAGCACAAGAGCGGAGAAATATCTTCGTTCAAAAGGTTCAAGCCCTCGGCGACTTGATCGCCGTCGTGCGCCGACTCCTTACGCGTCACCAATTGAGTTTAGCCGTCGCTTTCTCTTTCTACGAAAGACTTGAAAGCATTTTGCTTCCATTCACCACGATCAAGTTTGTTGTTGTTGGTTGAGTTTGGGTCCAAGTTGAGGTGAATGGAGCCGCTGCTGAGCACTGGGTCTTGGGGATCACAAGGACCATCGCATGGATAAAGTTCAATGTCAAGAATCTCCACTCATTCCAAGGGCCGACTCATGTACCCCGAACGTTGATCGTCAAGACAGTCTCATCGTTTGTATTCGGTGTTTGACACACAGCTCGTACTCCACTCCTGCCATTATCGATATCGCCTTGTGGTCGAGTTGTCCTCGTGCCATTCCAAACCGCTGCGATTGTTGGAACGCCTAGAGGAAGCACAGACCTCTGTTATGGACCATACAGTCAAACACCCCATTCTGTGCTTCCTCCTAGCGTTCCAAGCTTTGACGACTTTAGTACGATCAAAATTGAAATTGGTGTCTCGCAGCCGTGGGGAATGGCGCAAGGAGAACTCGATCACAAGGCAATTGCGGTATGGGCTAACACGCCTGGAGTGGAGTACGTTCTCTGTGTCAAGTTCGATCGTGACTTTGAGAATGCCGAATACAAGCTATACGATGCTCGAGCTCATCCTCTTGTGTACCACTCAATCCACTTCCGATTGTCCCTCCAAGGACGGAGATCGGACGTCGAATCCTTGGGATTCCGCAAGGGATGTCACTCCCAGTAGGTTTCCCGGCAACTCTGTTGGTGGATTTGTACACTCCGCTGCGATTGGCAAGTCGAAAGTAATCAGTGTCTTCAGTGACTTCGAAGACGAGTTTACAAGAATTCAGTGAGTGATACTGCTCAATCATGTCGGTCTTGCCTTTTGGATCGAGTTTACTGCCTGACTTGCCGCTCACGGTCTTTTTAACTGCTGCTTAATCCTCGATGCTTTCTCTTGCTCGATTTGTTCGATGTTGCTTTTGTCATCGCGAATCTGACGTAGATGGAATGGTCGATGAAATTCACAAATGCTTTGTTGAGACAGTAAATTCGCTGTGTCGTGTCATCAAAAACCTCTTTCCGTGCTCGCCAGAGTGCTTGAACACACTAATCTGAAATTGGCGAGCACGGCCTGAACTTGAGCGGGGGACAGAAAGCTCGCCTGAGCCTAGCGCGGGCTATTTATCACCTAAAAGCCGATGTCTACTTGCTTGACGAGCCCCTCAGTGCGAATGATGTCCGCGCAACAAACTTGATCTTTCGCAGCGTTCAATTCTGTCCCAAGGCTCTCGTCTCCAACGGCAGTACGAGCTCCGTCGCAGGTGGTCCAAAGTCATCATCGCAATTGGCGAGATTTTTCAGAGTCCAAAAGATCTTTTCAGTACCTTGATTCGCAGCTCCAAGAACTGACCATGACTGATCTCCCCCCTCATCTGCTCGCCAGCTTCGGTCGCATCATGCTGCTCTGGAAGTTACAATTGAACAGCCTCCACCGGCGACTGGAACATTGCGTGTGTGCCACGAAACTGAAGAAGAATGGAGCGCGTTTGCTGACTGCGACGGCCAAGTCGTCCACCCCAATTTTCTCGAATGGTTTGCCGACACTGGTGAGATCCACGTCATCGAGTTTGAGAGCACGCCACATGGAAGGTATGCTGCTGAACTGTTGACACAATTCTACGGACGGCATATCGACAAATGACTCATTGGTTCCCTTTCTGCCACGAATTCCCAAGGCTGACGATCGTGTCCAGACCTAAGCTATGGACCAAGCCATCACACACCATGCTCTGTCCTCTCTCCAGATGTTCCCATATTCGACGACTTTCGGACGATCAAAATTGAAATCGGAGTCTCGCAGCCGTTGGAACACATCCTCTTGTGCCACTCGCTCCAATTCCAATCGTCGCGCCAAGAACCGAGGTCCAATTGGACGGACATCGAATCCTAGGTACCCCGCAACTATCACTGCGGCTTCGACTTCTTCTATACAAGACTTCTTCTATACAAGAAGACTGGAGCGTCTGACAAAGTGACACAGCGAGTCTTAATGAAAGAACTTAGGAGTTTCATCGACCATTCCACAGACGTTAGATTTGCGATGCCAAAGACAACATTGAACAAATCAAGCAAGAGATGGTATTGCTGATTAAGCTGCAGTTAACAAGACAAGTCAGGCTGTAACCTCGACCGAAAGTACAGCTAAGACCATTGAGCTGCGTCACTCACTTATCGTTCACTTCGCCCAAGACACCGATTATTTACGACTTGCCAATCGCAGCGGAGTGTACAAATCCACCGTCAGAGCCCCTGGGAAACCGATTGGGAGCGGCATCCCTTGCGGAATGCCTAGGATTCGATGTCCGTCAAATTGGACCTCGGTTCTTTCAGCGACGATCGGAAGTGGAGGGAATGGCACAAGAGGATCTGTTCGCACATCGTAGAGTTTGTACTCGGCATTCGCAGATCGGGATCAAACTTGATACAGAGCACGTACTCCACTCCTGGCATATGAGCCCACACTTCAATTGCCTTATGGTCGAGTTGACCTTGCGCCATTCCCCACGGCTGTGAGACTCCGATTTCAATCTTGATCGTACAAAAATCGTCAAAGTCTGAGATGGCAGGAGGAAGCACAGTGTGCGGTGTATCGCTGTACGGGCCATAACTGAGATCTGGAGCGTTTTGTGGGCCTTGGGTATTCGTGGCAGAACGATGGCTTTTGGTGGCTTTTGAGCCATCTATTGACAGGCCGTGCATGGATTTGGTCATAGAGTCGATCTGAATAAGCTTCGTGTGGCATACTTTCAAACTCGATGACGTGGATTTCACCACAGTCAGGAAACCATTCTCGATAGTTGGGGTGGACAACTTGGCCGTCGCAGTCAGCAAACGCGTTCCATTCTTCTTCAGTTACAAAACACACACGCAAGGTGCCAGTCGCCGGTGGAGGCTGTTCCAGTGCAACCTCCAGAGCAGCGTTGATGCGATCGATGCTGGCGAGGAGATGACGGGGAAGAGATGTCATGGTCGTAGATTGGATTCGTGCTTCTGTGAATGTCGCAGCGACTGTTCTTGTTTCGGCAGATTGAGGTACAATGATTGTTACCGCTGCAGCCATCGACCGCGATGTGTTGTTGGCGCTTTGACATCGATGAATCTGGTGGCCAAGGTTTGTTAATTAGCACTCTGGTTTCTCGAAACAGAGGTGCCAGACCTCTGTTTCCAGTTCTCTTGAAAAACCAGAGCCAAAGTAGGAGTTTCGGAGTCAAAAAGGACTCGAAATTGGGTCGAGCGTAATAAATTGTCAGTACTGGGGTTAAAACCAACAATGACGCAGTGAGTGAGCTTTTCCAACTTTTTCAAGATCGCTTTTTGAATATCGTGATCCACCAGGTTGTTGAAAGTAATAAAATAAAGTTCCGATGGGCAGAATATTCAGGCACAGTAAATTCTTGTTTTCCCAGACGAAGAGAGGTTCCACAGGTTTTGCGCAATAGATCATAGTCATAAAACGTCAAAGAGAGAGTAGTCGGGGTTTTCTTGTGGAACAGAATTTCCTTTAATTTCGATTCCCAAAGTGTACCCGGGTTTTGGGTAATTGAATTCGCTCGGATTTGGTAGTCCTTGACTTGACGGAAAGCTTCTCCCAGAGGAATGTCCACAGTGCAAGCCTTCGAGGATGGAGTTTTCAAGATGTCTTCAATGAATTCATCCATAGCAGTAGAGTTTTGGCGGAATTCTCGAGCTTGTCGAATTAACTCTTCCAATTCAGAGTCGTCAATGGGATGCCCACCAGTGTTGCGAACCAATTGGGATTTCACATGGCGGGCTCCTTCCCATCCCGTTCAATCGAATCACGCCGCGGATCGAATCACCAATCGACGCCATTGGCTAATAAATATTTAGGGCGATTGTGATTGGCTGAATAAAATTTTAAAGAAAGTACTGTTCTAATTTTCATTCATCCAATGTATTGGCGCGATTGGAGATTGATACAAAAAACAAATCCAAATTGGGAAATTTCTAGCGAATCCATAATATTTTATCCAATAGAATCTATTAATTTCGATGAGAAACTTCAGCTGCCTTTGGACCACCACCTGCGACGATGCTCATGTCTTGGGACGAGGCGATTGACCAGGAAATGCTCGTTCGAGTAAGACAGAGATCCTTCCTCGAATACGCACTGAAATCCACACAACCAGCACCAGATCTTTAGAATACGCATGTAACCGCCAGGCTTTAGAATATTGAATCGCCAGATCTTCGAATACGCATTGGAATCTACACAACCAGCACCATATCTTTGATCTTTAGGCCTTTAAGAACCTTCATTCGACAATTTGACCGAAATCAACAACATCACTTGAACAAGATTTCACCATGGACCAAACACGACAACAAGCTCCAACTCTGAAGTGCTTCAAATGCGGCAATCAAGTCAACACGAATGTGGAGTATCTTGGTGCTATCCAAGCGGATAGTCGAAACGTCATCAATGAATTCAAGGTTGCCCTATGTCAGACGTGCGCGATTGACGGAACTCAGGCGCTTGACAATTATATGGAGGTAACTTTGATAAATAGGTGAAATAAATATTGTCAATTTGAGCCAAATTTGGAATCACCAAATAGACACAATTTGTGCCAAAATTTGCTCCAGCACTGTCGCTAGAACCAGACTCAATTCAACAAGATACCTGTGATACTCCTTCTCACTCCGTTGCCCTTGGGGGTCTCCCTGGCTCTGGTGACAAGAAACGACCGACCAGCACAAGAGCCGAGAAATATTTTCTCGACGTCGGCTTCAGGCCCGAAACGAAAGAAGACCCACCCCCAGTCCTGGCCGGTCCAAATCCCGCTGTTCTCATCGTGATGAACCCTGATCTACTCCAACCCCTCTCAGCACGACAACATGTGACACTATCCAGTTTCCTGTCGTCATCGTTCAAAGGTTGAAGCCCTCGGCGACTTGACCGACGTCGTGCGCCGACTCCCTACGCGTCATCGATTGAGTTTAGCCGTCGCTTCTTTCGATGAAAGACTTGAAGGCATTTTGCTTCCATTCACCACGATCAAGTTTGTTGTTGTTGGTTGAGTTTGGGTCCAAGTTGAGGTGAATGGAGCCGCTGCTGAGCACTGGACATTGGGGATCAGAAGGACCATCGCATGGATAAAGTTCAAAGTCAAGAATCCAAGGACGGACCCATGTACCCCGCACGTCGATAGTCAAGGCAGCCTCTTTCAACGTCTCTGCACCGTGTAACTCAGGGTTGACGACAAGAACATGGTTTCATCGTCTTCTGGCCGCATTACCATCGACGACGTACGTCATCTTGCAATCCAATCGCAATTGAAAGCGTGTGTAGGTTGACATTGCGTCAGTGTCACTCAAGAGACTTCGGTCTGGCTTGACGATCATCCCCCAAGACCCAGTGCTCTTCAGTGGCTCCATCCGACTCAACTTGAACCCGACAAACGACGCCGACGACGCGGATCTCTGGACAGTCTTGAAGCGTGTGCACTTGAGCGATGCGATCCCAAGCTTGGAGTTTGAAATCGCCGAGAAGGGAAGCAATCTCTCCGTGGGCCAAAGGTAGTTGGTCTGCATTGCACGGGCGTTGCTCCGCCGTTCGAAAGTCGTCGTGCTGGACGAAGCCACGGCCAACATTGATCCAGAGTCGGACCGCCTCATCCAACAGACCATGCGGGAATGCTTTGAGAACGTCACAAGGCTCATCATTGCCCATGGCCTCGATACGATCATGGATTCGGATCACATCTTGGTGTTGGACGCTGGCACTGTCAAGGAGTACGGCACGCCGTCTCAATTGCTTGCAAACAAGGACGGCGCATTTGCCCAACTGGCTCAGCATGCCAACATTGATGTAGACAAACTCAGATAAAAATACAGACTTGGTCGTGATGAATCGAAAGGAAATCTATCATAGGCGAGCTAAGAAAGACTTGTATCTGTGGTCGGCGTAAGGACTCTAGGACTTGTTTGCGTTTCCCTCGTTCAATATTCCATCACCTCGTCCCAAGGCAACGTCAGTAGGAGCTCCGTTCAAAGGCCTCACTTCTATTGATATTCAGAGCCGAAAGAAGATTCACAACGGAGGCAGCGACGTGGTGGCGATCGCTGGTATTGCTACAAGAGCGACCATGATCCTCCTTCTTCCTCATCTCCTCGCAAGCTTCGATTGTGTCAACGCTGCTTTGGAACTTGCAATTGAACAGCTTGCATCAGCAACTGGCACATCGCGTGTGTGCCACGCAAACTGCTTCGGATTAACGTCTCTGTCGGTAGAACTAGAAACATTGTGTGGTGATCGACGACACTCATGCCCCATCAAGAAGATGCTTCTGATACTCCTCCTCACTCCGTCGCCCTGTGGGAGAAGGAGCCTTCCCCCTCGCATTGGTGACAAGAAACGTCGGACCAGCACAAGAGTGGAGAAAGGAGAAATATCTTTGCGGTGACGGTTCCTGCAAGTCCTTGCCGGTCAATATCCCGCGGGTCTCATCGCAATGAGCCCAGATGTACTATATAAGACCTTCTGAGCGCTGTCGTCATCGTTCAAAAGGTTGAAGCCCTCAGCGACTTGACCGACGTCGTCCTTACGCATCACCAGTTTAGTCGTTGCTTTCTCCATTTCGCTTCTATTCATCTCGATCAAGTCTGTGCTCTTGTTTGATCTTAGTGGATGCTAAGGGCATTGCCATGATAAAGTTCAATGTCAAGAATCTCCACGCACACCAAGGACGGACTCATGCACCCCGCACGTTGATCGCCAAGACAGCCTCATCAACGTCTCTGCGGTGTGTGACTCGACGACGCCATCTTCAAAGGGCACACGACCGCAATGTATCCGATGGGAATCCGCGGCGGATCCATATATCGTCCACCCGGATAGCGCGCGACGCCATGCCAACTTTACTCGAGACGATGCCCATCTTTGATCTGCCACTCTCGCGTCCTTCAACTGCAGGGCTGTACAAAGAAAGTGGATCTCAGTTCTTGGCGCGACAATCGCAAGTGGACGTAGTTGCACAAGGGGATGTGCTCAAACATCGTACAGTTTGTATTCAGCGTTTTCAAAGTCACGATCGAACTTGAAACACAGCACGCACTCCACTCCTGCCCTTATCGATATCGCCTTGTGGTCGAGTTGTCCTTGCGCTATTCTCCACCGCTGAGAGACTCCAATTTCAATCTTGGTCGTCCGAAAGTCGTCAAAGCATGGAACGCCGTGAGGAACTGTATGGCCCAAAACTCAGGTCTGGGCCCGTCGTGCGCCTTGGGAATACGTCGCAATAAGGTTACAATGAAGTCCAATGAACAAGCTTGTTCATTTCTCGACCGCCTCCAATGCAAGAGCTCCGTTGCAAGAGGCATCAGCGCGATCTGCGGCGGCTGTGGTGGCAATCATTGTACTTCAATCTGCGAAACACTAGCGGTTGTTGTGCCAGACGTGGAGGCACCGGTCGGATCAGCAAACGGCCAAGTCGTCCGACCCAATTTTCTCAAATGGTTTGATGACTCTGGTGAGATCCACATCATCGAGCTTGACAGCACGCCACATGCCAAGTATATTTGGCGACTGTCGAAACGATTCCACGAATATCATATCGAGGAATGGCTCTTTGGTAACCTTACTGCCACGTATTCCCAAGGCCGACGATGGGCTCCAGGCCTCAGTTTTGGACCATACTGTCAAACACCACACTCTGTGCTTCCTCCTGATGTTCCAAGATTTGGCAACTTTCGGACAATCATGATTGGAGTCTCGCTGCCGTGGGGAATGGCTCAAGGACGACGACTCGACCACAAGGCGATATCGAGAATGGCAGGAGGAGGAGGTGCTGTGTGTCAAGTTCGATCCCAACTTTGCAAACTCCGTGTACAAGCTGCACGATGCGCGAGCACATCCTCTTGTGTGCCACTGCTCCACTTCCGATTGTCGCGCCAAGAACCGAGGTCCCCATTGACGGACGGCGAATCCTTGGGATTCCGCATCCCACTAGGTTTCCCGGCAACTTTGTCGGTGGATTTGTACACTCCGCTGCGATTGGCAAGACTCAAGTCATCGGTGTCTTCAGCGAGGTCGACGATAAGTTAACAAGAATTAAGGGAGATAAGCACCTCAATCATATTGGCCTAAGCTCCATTTGGGTCGAAGTTACCACCTCACTAGTCTCGTTATCTGCCGCTTAAATCAGCGATGTAAAGACAACCGTCTTTTTACGATAAGATCCGTCGCAGGTGGTCCAAAGTCATCATCGCGATTCGCGAGATCCATCAGAGTCCAAAGAAAATCCACAACGGCGATCGCAATACCTTGATACTTAGTTACAAGAATTGACCACAATTAATCGGAGTCTCGCAGCCGTGGGGAATGGCACAAGGGCAACTGGACCATAAGGCGTTATTGGCATGGGCTGTCATGCCAGGAGTGGAGTGCGCACTGTGTGTCAAGTTCGAGCGCGACTTTGCGAATGCCGAGTACAAGCAGTACGATGTTCGAGCAGATCCTCTTGAGCCACTCGATCCACTTCCAATTGTCGCGCCAAGAACCGAGATCCACTTCGACGGACAACGAATCCTAGGAATTCCGCAAGAGATGCCGCTCCCAGTGGGTTTCCCGGCAACTCTGTCGGTGGACTTGTACACTCCATTGAAACGTGCAATGCGTTCGTGAGACTTGCATGAGACTTGATCGTGATGAATCGAATGAAATGCATTGAAATGTTGCTTAGAAAGAGCAGAGCTAGCCTCGACGAGCAACGAAAGGACTCGGCGTACGACGACGCTGATTTCGTCGAGGGCTTCGACTTCTTGAACGATGGCGACTGGGCGAACGAGGACTACCACTGCGGCTTCGACTTCTTCTACGAGGGGAACGCCGGCTGTCCTCTCTGTATGGACTTCTGCTTCGTGGACGATAGGGGCTAGGCTTACGCCGGGGTTCATTGCGATAAGGGCTGCGAGATCTTGGGCGGAAAGGACTGGGAGTGCGTCTTCTCTCGTTTCGAGCAGGGCTTCGATGTTGAGGTCGAAAAGGGCTGGGAGTTCGACGTCGCGAAGGGGTTTCTCGTTGTCTTGGGCTAGTCGATCGCCTCTTGTCTCCGGAGCGAGGGGAGGGACTCCTTCTCCCACGGGGCGACGGAGTGCGCTTTCGAGGAGGCGAGCGACTGGTATTTCGTCGGGGCGATGGAGTGCGCTTTCGTGGAGGTGTTTCACTCACATTTCGTCGGGGAGGCGTTCGTGAGCGTCGATCGTCAACCCGAGGCTTCTTCATGGGACTTCGTCCACGAGGAGACTCTGAGCTGCAGCTGTCACTACTATCGCTACGACGCTTGCGTCTCTTTTTCTCCTTCTTCTTCTCTTTTTTCAGCCTCTTCTTTTCTTTCTTGAGAGCCTTCTTCATGGCTTTCTTCTCCCTTTTCGCTTCTTTATCCTTGTATGAATCCTCTTCAAGGACACCACAATCAGCAATCACAACGTCATGAGTAGGTTTGTCATTTCGCCCCTTGGGCACTGCCTCCATTGCATACACGACATCCATCCCTTTAATGACCTCGCCAAACACGACATGCTTTCCGTCCAAATGCTTCGTCGGCGCGAGTGTGATGAAGAACTGACTTCCGTTCGTGTTGGGTCCAGCATTTGCCATACTTAGCAGCCCAGCTCTTGTATGTCTGTGGAGGAAGTTCTCGTCCTTGAATTTGGCTCCATAAATGGATTCACCGCCAGTCCCATTCCGGTTGGAAAAATCCCCGCCTTGGCACATGAATCCATCAATAATCCGATGGAAAATCGATCCTTCGTCGTTATCAACATTAGATGGCAAGTTGATTTCATGGATTGCGTACCTTTATACGACAAGGGTTTGTGCGTCGTTGTGCCGAGTCCTTTCTCCCCCGTGCACAGCGCTCGAAAGTTCTCGCTCGTCATTGGGGTATCGCCATACAAACGAAAGACAATCCGGCCGCTTTTCTTGCCGCCGATCTCAATATCTAGGCCGATTCATGACGGTGGGAATAGAGTTTGACGAACCGAAGTAGACGACGTGCTCCTTCATGGCGGCGAAAGAGCGGTCCAGAGGAGCCACCAAGCAATTTGAAATTTGGCAAATTTAAGATTTTTGCACTTTTTCAAAATTTTCAAATGTTTGGCTATTTTTTGGTAAAAAATTGGAAAATATTGTTACGAAAATACAATACATTCATTCCTCACGCCCTAAGATCAAACAGGACAAAGATCGCGGCGACTGCCGAGGACATCGTGATTGACGTCTACAGGGCTCTTAGGATCGACTGACTCGCGTGGTTTTGTTCCTTGGACAATCTGTAAAGCTAGCTGTATTGCGCCCTTCTTTTCGGTTCGTAATTGCTAGTCTGTGGCTCGGAATCATCGATGAGGTGGATGTGGCGAAATGTGTGTCATTCGTGTATTTCGCCCGGATCCGTTCCGTCGGATCCATGGAAGGACAACGGATGATGCCTCGATAATCCTCGATCCGATCCTTCGGTGGTTCGAACGGATCACAAGAGCCTTTGCCAATTACACCCATTACTAATGAGTTGCAGTTCAAGAAAGTCAAGCCCACTGCGTCACTGCCACGCGAGTCTATCTTCATCCCCCTATAGCTATACTTTTCTGCATATGTAGGACACTTTAAGAACCTTTAATGACAATCGTTTTACCCTTAAAACTCACGCACGGTTGTACCGCTCTGGTGCCGCTGTCTCCCCAACCGCGCCACCTGAACGCTGATCGTCCGTTCGCCCCGCGCACAAGTATCCACAAAACCAGACATTTACTGCCACATTAGAGAAGCAAGGTACTGTGCGTCGCTTGCTGAACGACGAACAAAGAAGTGAGAACAATGTCATCAACGAAAGAGAAGCCTTCCGCCACGGCCTCAAGGCAATCTGCCGACTCTTAGGAATGGCTCCCGAATACGGAGCGTACGAGAAACCCTCTCGATCAAGAAAAACAAAAGAAAACGCGAATGCCGCAATAACCGAAGTCATTAACAGTCCCGAAGATGTTAATCCGTACGAAGTACCCGAAATGGGCGGATCTATCCTTACGGATGAAGCGATCCGTACTGGAAAGCGAGACCCCGAAGATGATCCCGACGTCTCGCCTCAGTCAATGATTCCACCGAAGATGCAAGCCGTCGAAAGTCCTCCTACGGATATGAAACTTGACGGATCTATCCACCGGACAACTCGGACGAGGAAGATCCGTTTTTGACGTCTGTGGAGACGAATGATGATGACGTAACGGACAAGTCTCCGAGCGTTTCGTACGGAGACAAACGGACTGATGACTCACCGCATCACCGTGAGATTTAAAGTAACCAAACTGAGCCGATCATTGAGCTTCCCGCTGACGGACCATCCGGTCCGGATTACTTGATCATCCGTGAGATGGAGAAATTCTCGAAAGAAGCTACCAACCACTCCGTTTCGACGATGCAGCGGGACTACAATCAGTTCGAACTTGAAGTGCGGACGATACAAGCCCGACAGTTTGAAATCCTGAGAAACGAACTGACTGCACAACGCGAACGGTTGAGACTCGAAACGGATGCTCGGATTTTTGCATCTGAGATTATCAACCACTACGAATCAAGAGAACGTGATCGGATCCGTGTCTTCTACGGATACATGGAGCATCTGAAGTTACAATTCGAAGAGCAAGTGATGATTCGTGTCAGCGCTGCCAGCGAGGAAATCCGAGTACGGATGTCCGAATCGATTGAGAAATCCGCGAACGGATCCGCCAAGAGTTTCTTGGCTATCCCGAGTTCCAGGCTGCTGTACAAGACGCCGTCATGGCGAATCGACGTACATATCAAGACCAATTTGGCCTAAGGACGAGGGAAGTGAAGGAACTCAAGGGACTTCAGACTCAATCCGAATTGAAGATCCGTTTGTTGGAAGAAGACGTGGCGATTTATACCGCGGATTTGACCCACTTGGAAAACGAATTGTCTCAATTGAAGTCTGAATACGAATCTCAAGGAACCGAACTTTCAAACGTTGAATCCGGGTTACGAAAGATCAGATCTGAACATGCGGAATTGATCTCCGAAAAATCATTCGCGGATGCTGAATTACGGAACTTCGAGACCGCGCACCGATCTTTGATCCGCTCTACGGAAACGGACAACCAGCAAATCCGTTCCATGAACAAAGCTTTGGAAGAAGAACGGACCGAACTGACCACCTCCCTGGAACGGATGCAGTTGGAATTGACAAAGCTCCAAACGGACAACAACGAAATTCGTTCCATGAACAAAGTTTTAGAAGAGGAACGGATTGAATTAGTTACTTCCCTGGAACGGATGCAGTTGGAACTCCGAGATGTTACGACGGGGCGTCAAACAGATTCCTTATTGTTGGAAAGCGTCGAGATTGAAAATGCGGACCTAGTCAAACAAGTGGCGACGCACCGAACGAGTGCAGCCGATTGGTCAAGAAGATTGGCGATCTACAATCCGAGATCGAATCGAAGCAGCGAGTCATCCGTAGTTTCGAAACTTTGAAGCAAGTCCGTGAACGGACTGAGCTGAACGGATGCTTGGAGTGTCCTCGACTAAAGAAGCTCATATCCGAGGAACAACAAGCGAAGGAAGATGCTCTTTCCCGAGTGGTTGGACTTCAAGCAGCTCTTGACCGCGAAATTGACTTATCTCAAGAAGCCCGAGCACTGTCTGAATCCGAGCTTGAAGAGGTCCGTACGGATCGCGATGAACGGATTTCGCAATTCGAACGTATATTAGCGGAACAATTGAAGGACCAAAAGGACGCAACGTTCAATCAATGGCGTCGTGAAAAGTCCGAGTTGCAAAACTACATCCGTAGCCTGGAAGACGAAAGTGCGAAGAAACGGATTGCTCTGGAAGAGACGTCCGTTCAACTACAAAAGGCCAAAAACGTACGGATTGAACTGAACGAAGCTGAACGAGCGATAGCCAATTTGGAGACTGCTATCGAAATACGGGGAGAGAGTATTACAAAACTTACGGGTCAGCTCGAGAAATCCCGGGCGGAACATCAGGCTCTCGAATCCGCTCACCAGTATGCGCAGAATACGATCGCCAGTCTCCAAAGTGTCGTTGATTCCCTAAAATTAGGTCGATCCGACCGGCTGGGAAATTCGGAGAAGTTACTCGAACAAGGTCAGGCTGGGTACGTCAAGAATCCGAAAAACCCATCCGTTCACGGATTGGACTTCATGGGTTTGCACAACCGTACGGATGCCACCGCTAGCCTGTCGACGAAGTCCCATGGGAGCGCCGGATATCCGGTTCGTCAATTTGCAACGGAACCAACGATCGCATACATCGGTCAAACGCAGACAATTCCTCCTGGAACAAGGACGCAACCACTATCGCAACAAGATCAAACTCCGCCCAATCCGTCTCGCATGTATACGGACCAGAAAGATCCGCTCCGGAATAACTTCGGACGTTCCCCGTTTGGCGATGATGGTGGTGACGGAGGTGACGGTGGGGATCCCAACGGATCGAATGCCGGATCGGATCACGGAAGCATTAGATCCGTTCGTGGATTCTCTGGAACGCGAGCGGACCTTCGTTTTCGGAGTTTCTCAAGTTCGTTCCGAAGTTGGCCTCGACTGCGGAAAAGACGCATATCAAGCTCTTCTTGGCTACGGTCGAGGATATCCGTATTCAGTATGGTGTGACAGATTTGGAAATACTTCGGATTGTCAACCTCCGTCTTATGGAGACAACCCATCCGAAAATTTCGAAATGGTGGGCCGATGAAGCGAGTTTGACACCGTTCCGTTCGTGGGCTCAGGCGAGGAAATCCTTGTCAGAAAGGTTTGCCGAAACCATTGACAGCTCACTGGTGGAAGAATATGCAATGGACGGAGTACAGAAGGCTACGGAATCGCTATGCGAATTTGCTGAACGGATGAGTTTCGCTTTAACTCACTGCCGGATCCCGGATGACATTACTGTGAGACAGTTTATGCTGGGATGTCGAGACAAGGCTAATTTCCTGCCTCAAGAACGGAGAAGTTCCGCCAGCCACGATCCGAGATTGCATTACGTTCCTCCAGAAGCGAGACATCAACGTCGATAGTAAGCCGAACGGACCGGACCCGAGATCCGCATTGCATGGCGGTTCTAGATCCGTTCGTGGGCGATCACCGTCTCGGTCTGATACTGATGAAACCCTCGAATCGCGGATTATGAACAAGATTCCTCAAGTCGTTGCGATGGCTCTACAACAATCTCGGTCGGACCCTCCGTCTCAACCTTCGAACCAGACTCCTAACGGATCACCGCCACCGACAATTCCGGCTCCAAAAATCCGTGCGGACGTCGATCAGAAGATTCAGGATTCGGACCAAGTGGTTTGCGGTCGATGCGGATATAGTGGTCATCCGCGAGACCAGTGCTCTTGGCAACGGTTGACGTGTTACCGTTGTAACCAATACGGACATCATAGCCGGGAATGCGGCTTGGCCGTTGCTCGACGAGAAGGAGGACGCGGATCGTACTCCGGACGAGGTGGGCGTGGAGGAGGAAGAGGAGGCGCTACTACTTCCTCATCCGCTCCGCAAGAAAACGGACCAAGCTCGTACGGATCGAATTGAGAAGAGAGGGACAAGACCCCGGCCGACGGAAGTGACCCGGATCTTGTCAAACCTCCTGACCCCGACAAGACTTCTTGCGTGAAATTGACTTTTGAACGAAACAATGATGAAACTGGACCTGCCCCAAACCGGATCGACGAGATTCTAGATCCGTTGCGGAGGGCTATGAATGGAATTACGGATCAACTTGATCCGGTGCGTATGAACGATACCTCGGACGACAAGCGCGTCAGCCCGAGACGACGAATGAACAAGACTAAACTGCCGGATCCTTTGACGACGATCCGGTTAGATGATACTAACGATACGACGGATCCCTTGGATCCGAACATGAAAAATATCACAAACACGGGTCCGGTCGAACGGATCCAAGACGGGAAGAAACGTGTTAGCCGACGGTGTTTACCGGCTACTCGACATGGATTAAGCATGGGTCAACTCGATGAAGATCCTACAATGAATATACAACCGGGTCCTACTTCAGGGACCCTCAACAGGAACTTAAGTGCCGACCGACGGTCAATTCCGGCGACACGAAACGAAGACGTAACGGATTCCCCCTTGGGTTATCCCACAAATTTTGAGAATATGGATCCCAGTACTCGGATCCCGAATGGAGATAAACGTGTCAGCCGACGGATTATACCGGCGACACCAAATGGAGAAGAAACGGATCACACGAGTGGTGTTGGCCGACGGTTTATTCCGGCGACACCATCCGATGGACCAGATCACGAAGAAGACTATCTGAAGGACGACGAACTGTTTGGGAATGGTTCGCTGGATGAAGCTACGGCTCCCAGCAACCTGCCCCCTCTCGAAACCGATACCTGAGGGATGTACGGATATATCAAGCGATGATGACGTGGAAGCCAACGGAATTTTTATTGAACAGTCCGGGTGGGACGGGAATTCCCAACCTGTTGAATTTAAGACTGATATTTTTGGCAAACCCGCCCGTAGAGCGGGACACGGCTCCGTTATCACGCCGAGCTACTTTTCGAATGTTCCTTCGGTCCCGGACGAGGAACCCAATCCGGATGATCTGTTTTCACACGCGGCGGTCACGACATCCGTTCCACTTGATCCGTCTCATCCGAGTGATCCGTCTCCACCAACGTCTACCCCCGATTTTACACCTGCCCAGATTGAATCCATCATTGCCGGAGATTTCGAGGGAATTACCGAGACGACGGATGTCGACATTGAAGACAAAATGATCCCCGTTTCTACTAAGGCGATCGAATCCCAACTAAGAAAAATTCGTGACCGGCGCAAGGATCCGACTCGTGAAGAAATGGCTCAAGTTATCGTGAAGACGTTGAAGAGACCGTTAACGGACGCTGAACGGCTAACACTCGAGGTGTCCAGCAGTTTGGATGATCCGGATCGGTGGCTGACTTGATTTGAGACTACTTTAAACACTTGTGAAGAAGCCCGAAGAGCTAACCGTGATTTTTCAGCCGACCCGCGAACGGATCGACCTACCATTGTTGCCGCCATCCGTTGCTTCACCAGCAGCCACATTGAACGGATAGCGACGCCTCTACCTGTTATCCCTCCAATATTACGCCATCGTGAGGCAATCGTCTCAAGACCTGCTCTGCGAACAATGCGGACGAAACCACCTCAGGCTGTTCGTTTTGGTTCTACGGTAGATGCCACTGACGGACGTTTTGGATCCGCTGCAAAGATTCGATCGACGAATTTGACAAATACCCGGTTGTCCGGATGTCTATGGCGTCGTCTCCGTGGAACCATAGCTCTTCACCACAAGTTGTCACCTACATCACGTTCAACTGCCTTGGAAGACCCTATTCCGGATGCTTTTCGTCCACTCCGGGACCCTGAGCCTCCGGATCCACCTGACCAGAGATGTGATACGTTACGTTACCAAACGGTTTTCAGTATTACCGTAAGGTGCAATGTTGAATGGTAAGGGAAGAACGTTACGATTGAATTATCGTAATGTATTACGGTAATACGATATTCTACGTGTTGCATCTCAAAAGCATGATCGCATCAAGAACTTCCGACGCCATCCTCGTTCTTTGGTCATGAAGGATGTATCGAAGCCCTCTGAAAGTCCTCTCGACACTGACTTGAGTTGCTGGAAGTGCTATAGCAGTTAACGCAAGATCACGCACGTCATGATCTGGAAAATCGCACCAATATTTCAAGATGTCTGCTTCCCTCGACAGTCGCCCGCCAAGAATGGCTGTTTCAACCTTGTGATCAATCGCACCACAGTCAAAAGCGGCCTCTGCAGCCTCTGCTGCTTCAGCTTCTTGAATAATAAAAGCAATTGGGTCGTGACATTCACTGATGGTTCCGCTTGCGCTCGACGAAAGACTCGTATCAATCGAAACGCCTTGTGCAGGGCGATTGCTACATAAACGCTTCCACGTAGCCATTAAGTGCTGCAAACCAACGCGTCTCTGGTCTCTCGTTAAAAGTATTTGATAGCGTAAATCCACAAGCACAGCAGCAATGAAAGCGCTGTTTTCGAACAGTTTTGACTCTCGCATCTCCATAGTCTTCGCCAATTCCAGAGATAAAGGCAACGACGTGTCCCTCAATAGCTTCTTCGTCGCAAACCACTTAGCCAAAAAGTCACCGGCCAGCATTGCCTTTAACTGAAGAGATGTCGTCAACTTCCTTGCCGGCTCTAGAGACAGCACAATACACTCGACTTGCATCCAATCGTCTTGAGTACAACGTAGTGCATCATTAGCCGCAAAAACCTCATCAATACACTGCCTTACGCGCAAGCATGAATCAAGCATATCGTATGTCGACCCCCATCTTGTGACAATGTCGAGTTTGGGTAAACTTACTCCCTTCTCCACGAAGCGTTGGCGTACAAGTCCAGTGTGGCATTTTTTGACGATTGAACGTATCTTGCGCAAAATACTGGGATCCACAATGTTTATCAAGGCTTTGTTGACGGCAAGTTGAAATGTATGCATACCACATCGTACACCAGAGACACTGCCACGATCGGGCAATTGGTCTATCGCCCTGCTCCATTCAATATCATCATTCGCCTCTGTATCATCGTCATCCTCACATAGATCGTCTTCGTCGACATCGCTCTTAAGCTCAATCAAGTTGGAGAGCCCAGTAACGTTGCTTCCGTTGTCTGTTGTGATGCCGTATACTTGTTTTTCATCAATACCAAATTTGGAAATACACTTCACCATTGCTTCATAAATCGCTTTCGTAGTCGCAGGACCAGTCAGTTCTTGCACAAATAGAGTGGCTGTAAACATGGATTTTGTCTCAATCTGTACGCGTTGCATATTGACACCAAGGAAGTGACGTCGACATCGAGTACAGAGATCCAATTTGATGGCAATCAGTCGATTTGACACTAGGCGTGCTAATTCTTCACGTTTGGTCTTGGCAGCTTCGAGGACAAGGGTGCGTACTGCTGAACGGTTCAAGGATAGCCCGGCATTCGTACAGATTGGCTCCACGATGTCTGAGAGTCCTGGCCGCTCGAAGGCCCATAGCGGGAGCCCTCCTTTCGCGATCGAGTCAACGACATTCTGAACTACCTTGTCCTTTGTTGTTGTGTATGAAATGCGTGTGTCAGGAGGTGGTTCTGACACAAGAAATTGATCAATCGACGTCTTTGGTTTCTTGGGAGTAGGGAGCTCGACTTTTTTGTGCTGCTTAAGCATGTGATGTCGTAAGACATTTGCATGAACGTGTCTATTTTTCCCAGTATGCGTATACTCGCAAAGTAGGCATTTCGCGTGATTCCCATCAATCTTGAAGAACTTCAAACCGTCGAAGTCTCGTTTGCGGCCCATAAGGCTTTATGACCACTCGATTGGAGTGGGTATTGTTATTACTGTAATACGCAAAGATTTATTGTAAGTAACACTATTACCAATAGCCGCAACCGTAATGAAATACGATTGACTTTATAGTAACGTATTACCGTAATGTTACGGAAAATACCGTAACGTATTGCATCCCTGCACCTGACTCATCTGTTACGGACCACATGTTGACAGCTTCGTTCGACGTACTACCACTAAGCCCGGAGTCAACACTTAGTCCGAGAGCCCTTCTCAAACGGCGGGCCCGAACCGATCCAACTTACACCGGAGACTTATTCAACTCCGACCCATCCGATACCGGATCTCCGGCTCGACTGATATGTGCGGTTGGTACAACCACCTCTGCTCCGACGACCCCGGTATCGATATGTGGCGTACCTGTCGAAGCCCTTGTCGACACTGGAGCGACAATAAGCCTCATTAGCGAACAGTGCTGGATCCGTGCCGGATGTCCTCAATTACGGAACCCGAAAACGGATATGGTATCCGTCGAGAACCGACCGATTAAGACTCTTGGACAACGGACATTCACGGTCCGGATTGCGGATCGTACGGAAATTTTTCCGTTTTACGTCATGCCCACCACGGTTACGGATTGTATTTTGGGCGTCGACTACTTACGACGAGTCCATGCTGTGATTGATTTGGCTCACAACGAATTACGGACCCCTGGTGTCTCTAGCCCTCTGCCTCTTATCCGACATCCGTCGGACGGATTTACTTCAACTTTTGCCCCAACCGACCACGTGGCCTCGATCACATGAAACCGAAGAAACCGGAAACGTCCTGGATCGCGATTGAAAACCTCACCTGTTTAAAGGCCAACAGTTTGCACATGGTCTGTTGTACTCTCGGTGACCCAATCGCTGACGGATCGGACATTTTGGTTGAGAACTTGCCCGGAGCACTTGCTCCACGGATCGCGTGTTCGTTGAATACGGTGCGAAATGGAAAATTATGGCTTCAGGTGCAGAATCCGACTTCTAACGACATACCCCTTGAGCCACAAACCACGATCGGAGTCGGCACGACGCTACCAGACGTCTATGCGGATGGCACGGATGATCCGGTACCACCTAAACCACCCGACCCGATGCCGTCCGGACCTTGCTGTACACCACGTAACGGATACTCAGTCATTACCCAACAAGTTTACCCCGGAGTGATCGCATCCGTCACGGACGAGCGCCTTTCAAGTATTCACCACAGCAAAGTAATCCGTGACGAAATCCCCATCAACTGGGAGGGGTCTAGTCTCGACCCCATGCAACGGGAAACGATACGGAAACTCTTGCTCGAATTCGACATTTTTGTAACGACGTCCAAAGCTCCCGGTCGAACGGATCGGATCAAGTGCACGATTAATACTGGCAATGCCGCCCCATCAAGTCCGCTCCGTACCGTGTGTCACAGCGCGAAGGCGAGCTTATGGAAGCGGAGATCCGTCAATACGAAGACCTCGGCTTGATCCGTCCCTCGACTAGTCCGTGGGCCAGTCCGGTAATCATGATCCGTCAACCGGACGGCTCGATCCGTTTTTGTATTGACTACCGCAAGTTGAATGACGTTACGATCAAAGACCGCTATCCCATGCCGCGAGTGGACGACTTACTGGATGTCCTTGGAAAGTCGAAATACTTCTCGACGATGGATGTTGCGTCAGGGTACTGGAACGTACGGATGGAAGAGGATTCAATTCCGAAAACGGCTTTTGTTTGCAAATTCGGATTATACGAATGGCTCGTAATGCCGTTCGGATTATGCAACGCCGTGCCCCAGTTTGAACGACTCATGGAAGACGTACTCCGTGACCAACTATGGATGTCTTGTTTGGTCTATTTGGATGATGTCATAGTCTTTAGCCGCGATTTTGCCACTCAAATATCCAGACTCCGCGACGTGCTCAAGGTTTGCAATCCGCGGGATTCAAGCTGAAGATGTCCAAGTGTCATTGGGGAAAAACATCCGTTGCGTTTTTGGGACATATTGTTACTCCGGCGGGGATTTTGCCAAATCCGGAAAAAGTGAAACCCGTTTTGCGAGTCCGTCCGTTACGGAACGTCGCGGAAGTCCGTGCATTTTTGGGCCTCGCCGGATATTTCCGACGGTTTATTCAAGGATTTGCAGCGATATCTCGTCCGCTCGAAAAACTGAAAACAGCTGAAATTTTTGAATGGACCCCCGAATGCAACGACGCGCTCGAAAACTTGAAGCGGAAACTTGTTTCGCCTCCAATTTTGGCGTATCCGATTTTTGACGAACCGTTTTTTGTCATGGTGGATGCTTGCCTTATTGCCGTAGGAGCCGTCCTTATGCAACGCCAAGATGGTCGCGACCGTGTTATCCATTATGCCAGCCAAGCGCTTGACGTTACACAGCAGAAATGGATACACAAAAAGGACGGGATTTCGGAAATCGAATGCTACGGAGTTGTGTGGGCCACAAAGAAATTTCGTCCGTATATTGATCGTCGTCCGTTTACAATCTATACGGATCACAGTGCGCTCGTTTGGCTTTTCAAAACCGGATCACAGTCCAGCAACGGTAAACTTGCACGTTGGGCTGTACACCTCCAAAGCCTCGAATTTATTGTTGTTCACCGCCCCGGTTCTCAGATGGGATGTGCCGACGGTTTATCTCGACTACCGGCCTATTCGTCGCTCAAGGAAGTTTCCAACTCCGCCGGATTTTCCTATGATGGCGAGCGTGACGAATGGATCCGTACGTCCGTGCCACAAGTATGTACTGTCTTACCGACGCAAAATCCGGTCGAAAAATCCGGTCAGACATCCGTTCCGCTAAACATCAATTCCTCTCGTCCGGAACCGTCACAAGATCCAGGGGAGGGAGATGAAGCGGATGAAGGTGAAAACCATCCGGACGTCGCGAACACGAATGATGAAGTTACAATAACGGATATCCCAGGCGATAATTTGCCACGATTCACCAGAGAGAAATACAACCTGCCACCAAAATTGCTACGGATTGAACAGGCAAAGGACCCATTTATCCAATCAGTTAAAGCATACGTTCTCGACAAAGCCATTCCCATGGATCCGGAAGTACTCAGCATCCTGACACGAACTGGACAAAACTTCTTGGTCGATAAGAAGATCCTTTATCGACGCACCATTTTGAAATCACCTTTCAGAAATCCGGTGGTCACGCAAGTCCCGGTGATTCCAATTACAATGATCCGTACAATCCTGGAATTCTGCCACGATTCATCCTTATCCGGCCACTTGCATCAATCAAGTACAGATACGCCAGTCGGTGCTCTGCATCCGCTTTCCACAAAACATGTTCCACAGCGTGCACGACGCGCTTGTATTCTTTGGACCACTTCATCAGGACTGTACATGCATTCTTAATGCGCGTCGCGGAGATCCCCTTGGCAGTCGCGAGAGATTTGAGCGCTTCTCCAACCTCATTTTTCGCCCTTCCACCCCGACATCTTGCAAACTCCACTTGTTTCGATGGGGTATCCGGATAATTATCCGGATTCCCGTCCATCGTTTGACATACAATTTGCACATCCCCATGACAGTCCTCACACTTGAGGACTGTCCTTCAGCGCCACCGTCCATGGAAGCGATCCAGATGCAGGTGAATGGGTGAGACCCTTCGTGGGCACTGCCGTCCATGTGTTATGAGATTGTCAAACTGTGGATGTTAGGAAACTAAATGTTTTGTGGGTGACCAATTCCAGTCAACCGCAGAGCCCAGCCGTCAGCTGACAAGTTCGTCGAGTCACCAGGAAACGATCTCTATAAACAAACTACATGCAATAGAACTGCTGACACAGCTCTCTCGAGTTGTTTAGCTGTCTTACGCGGCAGGTCCTCTGATTGCCCCTAGTTTCAAGGGTTCTGGTAGAAAATCGCAAAATATATCCATGTGGCAGTAAATGTCTGGTTTTGTGGATACTTGTGCGCGGGGCGAACGGACGATCAGCGTTCAGGTGGCGCGGTTGGGGAGACAGCGGTACCAGAGCGGTACAACCGTGCGTGAGTTTTAAGGGTAAAACGATTGTCATTAAAGGTTCTTAAAGTGTCCTACATATGCAGAAAAGTATAGCTATAGGGGGATGAAGATAGACTCGCGTGGCAGTGACGCAGTGGGCTTGACTTTCTTGAACTGCAACTCATTAGTAATGGGTGTAATTGGCAAAGGCTCTTGTGATCCGTTCGAACCACCGAAGGATCGGATCGAGGATTATCGAGGCATCATCCGTTGTCCTTCCACGGATCCGACGGAACGGATCCGGGCGAAATACACGAATGACACACATTTCGCCACATCCCCTCGGACTAAATGTCGAAGCTCCCGATTCGACCCTGTCGGATAGCCAGTTTTTTTTTTTCTGACTAAGGGTCGAGCGGATTCGGCTGCAACCGTTTTTCATCTTTGCCTAATTTCATAACATGAGTGTAACTTGTCCAAAACGTTAGCTGAGTGATCCGTCACGGATGGTCTTCGTCCAATGTAACCAACGGATGGGTCCAAGACGGATGTTGTATCTTAAGCCGCAAATAGCAGATTTTCAAAAAGTAAAGATATAAACTATCCTTGATCCGATGTTGGATCGGTGAGGGAGATAAAGTTCAAATGTAAATGTGTGGTAAACAGTTCCGGTCAGGTTCAAAAGTTCCAAAATTCCAGTGGTGAGATCCCATGACGGATGCTAAAATTTAAGTTGATCATCCGGTTCCGTATCCAAGTTTCGGAGGCGTCCGCTCTTTCGTAAAGGGGGCAGTCCGTTTTCGGATCGGACTCGATTCTCGTATTCTTGCACAAAGGATTTATATGATCCGAGTCGGGATCGGTTAGTCCAGTAGGAGTTGTCATCGGCATGCTTCGCCAAATATTCGATTTCTTTTCCGGGTTTCCATCTTTTGTCGATGATTTCTATAATTGGTGAATCTGTATTCGTGTGAGCCAAGTCTCCATCCGCATACGAAATCCGTTCGATAAAACTCGATGGCAACATATCCGTTTCCAGGGGAACATCCGACGGATCCGGGTCCGGACGGGTTTCGTCTACGTTTGGATTTGAACCTTCGAGAATTAGTCTAGGGGGAATGTCTTCTTCGTAAGGTCTTGACCAATATCCATGGAACTTCTTCAACCGGTCCACATTTACGGGTACGATCCTGTCGGGATGGGATGGCAAATATATCTGGTAAGTGTTGTCACCCTGTCTCCTGTGGATCCGGTACGGACCATGCGGTTGGACCGGATCTCGTCCGTACAAGCAAAAGAAAGGCGAATCCCCAAGGGTTTCATGGTAAGCGGATCGGTAGGCCCACAGCAATCGAGGAAGGTAAACGTCCCAATCCGTTTGGAGCGAATTGACATACATCTTCATCATCATTGCTAGGGTCGAGTTGAAGCGCTCAACTAACCCCTGGCCTTGCGGATGCATCGGAGTACTGACCAACTTATCAATACCCAACGTTTTGTAATTGCTCTTAGCCATGTCGGATACAAAGTTCGTACCGCGATCGGATAATAGGTGATCTGGTACTCCGTATCGGCAAACGATTCCATCGATCAAAATCCGTACGAACGTTGAGGTCTTCAGATCCGTTACGGCAAAGGCTTCCGGCAATCAGGTAAAGTAGTCAATGAAAATTAAAACGTATTGTTGCCTTGTGGTGTCGGAGGAAATGGTCCGAGGGCGTCGACTACGAGGAAACTGAACGGACCACGAAGTTTGTATACGGGCATTCGTTGCATCCGTCCGTGTTTCCATGGACGACTTACTTTCGGTCCTCCGCACCGGATGCATTTCCGACAGTAATCCGACACGTCTTCTCTCCAACCCTTCCAGTATCCGATTCGTTTCACTCGATCCGCCGTCCGTGTCACGCCGAAAATTGATCCGGCGAAATATGGAGAAGACAAGGACACGTTTGCGAAACGATTTAATACGATGAATACCAAATGTTGGTATTCATTTGAACCATATGTTGGCAGCGTGCCGTAAAGTCCCAGATGATGCCAAGGTGCATTTCGAGACATGGGACGAATGCTGACAATGGAATGCTGTAGGGAAATGTCAAACGAGTCGTAGCGGAATGGATCAAGCGAAATGTATATACCACACAAGACATTGAGAAGGCTGGGGCGATGGATTTCCTTGGAGATGGACCGCTCAATTCTGTCGAAACCAACAAAGAACGCATAGCATCGTTGCTCGACAATCTCAAAGACAACATGCAGATTTTCAAGCAACAGAAACAAGAAGAGCCTACAGATTCTCGACCACCTCATGATCGATCACAACGTGACGAATATTCCTCAAGGAACTCGCCTCCACGTCATCAACAATCCTACGATCGAAATCAACCATCAGGGTCATTACTACCAACTCCTGCAGGTCCCGGAGGAAGCCAGTATCGATCGCCAACTTCCCGAATGGATGCCGGCCCTCGTTCTCGTTTTGACGCGCCTCCACCTCGCTACGATGGCCCATCTCCTCGATACGACGGTCCTTCATCTAGATTTGATCGACCACCTTCTCGATTTGACGATCCTCAGTCGCAATTTGATAGACCTCCTTCTCGGTTTGACGCCGTCTCGTTTCGATGGACCACTGCCTTGTCGTTTTGACGGACCTCCTCCATCGCGACTCGACGGTCCTCCTCCATCTCGATTCGATGGACCTCCCCCTTCTCGGTTCGATCGACCTCCGTCATCTCAATTTGACGGACCACCACCTTCTCGGTTTGACGGCCCTCCTCCATCTCGATTCGACGGCCCTCCGTCGCGCTTTGATGGGCCTCCTAACTCGTACGCATCACGGGCAATGTCTCCCACCGGCAATAAAGAATCGTTCAAGCGCGGCCGGTATTGTCGCCACTTGAAACTTAACCAACGATGTCTTTTTCATAGATCTCGATCGCGGAGTCGATCGCCAAAGCGTAGTCGTGGTCTAAGCCGCGATTTTGAACAGGGTCGCTGCTGTCGTGGCAACAATTGCCGGTATGGTCACCGTGGGCTGCTCCACGATTCATGTTGATGTCTCTAGCTTTTCACAAGATGGAGATGTGTAAAACTCACGTCCACCGCCGTGAAACGAGCCCACGCGACGATTATTCTGTAAACTTTAAGATTTCTCATGCTTAGCAAGATGCCTGACAATACGGAAAGAAAATCAGCGAAGTACTTATTTTATTGTGAGATCATAGCGACGCGATAGAATTATAATTTGAGCTATTGAAACTACAGCAGGCTCTGCTTTCATTCAACAAAGAAATATTAATAATGAATGTGATCTCTATCCTCTTCAATCAGCCTAGTGTGGTCGCGTGCTTGGCCTTCGAAAATTGGCTCTTCCGAGTTGTATCTTTGGCGACAAGACGCTTGTAAATATCGATCGCCTACACAGTCGAGGTAGAAGCAACATGGCGACAGCGAAATGTACGCCTTGGAAGTTGCGTTGCTGGTAGAGAACGGCTGCCGTTGCTATGATCGCGGGGATGGTGAGACGACCCAACTTGGCTTGCCAGTAGCCGAGTCACAATGTCCGAATCACTCACGCGTTGGCCAAGAATAAGACGCAGTCGGTGCTGAAAGTGTACAATACTTGCTTCGGGCTCTTGGATCTTTGTCAACGCTTGCTTGGCCAAGTCAAGTAGTACAGGACGATGAGAGAACGCATTCCGTGGCCATGATCTTGCATTGAGATAAACGCGACACTGGAGCTTGTACTGATGGTTTGCCATTCGAGAGACGGGTGAAATGCGCTGAGCTTAGCCTGCAAGGAGGCGACGACCCACCAGAGAATACCGTGGTTGGGTCTAGTGGAACCTACAGATGCCAGTCGGTGAGGGCCCTGATGTCTACACACGTACAGCCCATCGCAGTACCGAGAGCAACGTGTTTCAGAGGTGAAAGACACAATGATGGCGTTCGTGGGTGGCTCGTTGTAATCGTTGATGCAACTCAATCGCAAGATTTCTTTCCAAGCGCTCTTGTGTGACTGCGCGCTTCCAGGAGGAAACATTTGAATTGGCATTGATGGACGACGAGGTCGTGCTTCAGGAGACAAATATCGCACCAGTTGTCTAGCTTCGGCTGTATTCGGCCCCTGGCAGCCTCGTTTAACTTTGCGATAACCTGTGTGCAAGACTTGATCGGTCGATTTCTTGGTTCCTAAGGCGAGTTATCGACGAGCGTTGAGATTTCATGACAACCAGTTCACTGGGATCGGGAGTTTTGTTCTCTCCTTGAGGCGTGTAGAATCTTCCATTTATTGCAATAGGAGATGAACCGGCCAGTCCACGCCTTCGTTGTCGTCCGCGAGAGACACTCGATCCAAAATGCCAAGACTTGTCTCCCTTGGTATGAACGCATCCGTGAGGTCCCTGCAAGCGAGCAGTTATTATTCTTGGGCGTACACGCCTGGCTCCGTCGTAATGCAGATGTGAGGGTGCGATCATATCGCGCTTCACAATAATGAGGTCCGCTGACGCTCGTTGGGGAGCAAGAGTTGACGGGGAATTTGACAACACCAGCTCGTCATAACTCATACAGAAGAGCTTCCACCTCCAATGCAACATAGAGATGCCTTACGTTGGTCTTGATCAACGTTGATTGTGCTAGACTTTGCTACACCTTAGCGTAACAACAATCCTCCGTTGTGTCCTGATATGTCGTCAAGCTGAAACCACCGAAGTCAATTTATTTGGAGCCGAACAATTATTTATGTTGTTGGAATGTCTGGACTGTGGCAATGCACTTGATTGTTGAAAGTGCACCTAGCTCGAACGGTAGAGCGCCTGATTAACAACCAGGAGGTACAGGGATCGATCCTAGCTCAGCACGCCATATTCCGGTTTAAACTCATTGGTACCGGCTCCTGGCTGTGCGAATTGGTCGACTCTCTACTGCACCAACTCATCATGGTATTACTTTATTATTTTGTTGGGAATTGGAGATTTATGGCAATTTTCTGATTGGTCGGCTCTACTTTACTACTTTACACTTTACGAGGTAAAGTGACGATACAGAGGTCTGGGAAATTTAAGACCACAGAGCAACCCTAACCCACTATCGAACTTCCAAAATTGATAATATTAATTATGACGATTAATTGAAATGACAGGATGACAGCCCGAACTTGATGGCCACAAAAGTTCTGACACGATGTCAGAAAAGCAAGAAAACTTGGCCAAACTGCGGCGGTCATACACCGCTGCCTACAAGCTGAAGATCGTACGTGCTGTAGAAGAGCAAGGTATACAAGCCGTTGCCCAAGCCACGAGCATATCAAAAGAAACGCTACGCAAATGGAAACCTCAAGCGTTGGTATCACTTCCTTCCAAAGCGAAGAGATCGCCAGGACCAGGGAGACCATGTATATTACCTCAGCCTCAAGTAAGGATATAATATAATATGTTATTGTTATTTGTTGCATTCATTAGAGCGTTCTCCAATTCATGGAGTTTCTACGCGAGAAGCGAAGGCCTCTTAGTACTTTTCACATGGTCCAATATTTGAAATCGCACCACTCAGAATGGCTACGCGATTACCTCGCTTCATGTGAGTGTATCAGTGACCCATACAAGAATATTGGGTCACTTTGCCGTGATTTCGCCATTCGCCACAACTTTTCATGGCGGTGTGCATCAACATCTTCGTGTCCATTGACACGTGAAGAACTGCGCGACACGAAAAAGAAGTTCTGTGATCAATTTTGGCGAGACTATAGGTATATAACTAACGAAAATATCATTAATGTAGACGAAACGGGTATCTATTATGATACTCCTCGTCGGTATCTATGGGCACAGATCGGCCAAGATACCTCTGTGAACTCGAGTGAAAAGTCGTCCGCTCGTTTAACCGCGGTGCTTTCTGCTCACATCAATGGTATAAATTAGTGTTATACTAACTGTTTCTAACACTATTTACAGGTGAAAAACTACCAATACTGTTCATCATTAAGGGTGAAAAAGGTGGATACATTGAACAAGATGAATTACGCGAATATCCTCAAGAGCACCTACATTTTGTTCAAAAGAATGCCTGGATGGACAGTGATAGATGGAAATATTTCCTTCATGAGCTGATGAGGTACTATTTAAATTTCACTCTATTTATGTTTAACACTATTTAGACCTGAATTGCGCGGGCCAACACTATTTGTTGTTGACAATTTTGCCGCGCATGTCAGCGAAGAGAGCGTAGCGTCTCTATTGTTGAGGAAGAATTGAGTTCTTACCTCTGTCCTCTCCCAAAAAATTGCACCTCTGTGTTGCAGCCTTTGGACGTGGGCGTCATGGGCCCCTTCAAGAGTATTTTACGGAGAATGTGGCTTGCCGAAACAACAACGCAACGAACAGCCAAAGAAAAGAGAAAGGCTACGATTGAACGAGCCATTGCAGCTTGGAATGCAATTAGCTCTGAAACAATTAGATCTACCGTAGTATATTTG
Organism: Aphanomyces cochlioides; assembly: GCA_019828595.1. NCBI lineage: Eukaryota > Oomycota > Saprolegniomycetes > Saprolegniales > Verrucalvaceae > Aphanomyces > Aphanomyces cochlioides. The sequence continues at coordinate 403,798 of JAHQRK010000036.1, read as the reverse complement.
TTAAGGATGACACCTCAAATCAAAACTTTATACCCCTGTAAATTTATATACTTGCATACATGATACTCTGCGGACAAGTCAGTTTCTCATGGAGTCTCAAGCGTTGAATCAATGCGTCCGAGGAAGACCTCGCTTGGGTGGCGAGGGTAGACAGCCAACAAAACACAAGTACAAGAGCTACTCCAACCAATTCAAACTCGAAGTCATCAACTTCTACCAAATTGCTGGTATGAGTGCTGTGCGCCCGAAGTTCTTCCCTCATTTGAATGATGCATCTTGGAGTTCGCAGAGACGAATCGTCCACTCTTGGTCAATGAAACGATTTCAAATAGAGAAGCGAGGATATAACACATCCACTGCCAATGTGCTAAAGAATCGACCAGTGGGAACTTCCAAGACACTGAGTGATGAGGCCGAAGCCAACATTGTCCAGTGGATTGTGGAATTGCGGCGCGAAGGAGTCCCTGTGGCCCAATCAATGCTTCAAATGAAAGCAATCGATATTGCAAAAGACCTCGGTATTGGCGAAGACAAGTTTAAAGCTTCCATTCAATGGTGCATCGACTTTCGAGCTCGAAATAACCTCTCTCTGCGGAGCAGAACGCGTGTCGGTCAAGTTCGTTCAGCAGACGGGGACAATGTTTGTGAGATGTTCGCTCAACAAGTTCGGCAAACTATGCTTGACGCGGGGGTGGACAGAGTGTACAACGCAGACCAAACGGCAGTATTTTACGAGTACCTACCCAAGAAGACTTTGGACTCAACTGGCGTGAAAACAGTTTGGATCAAGTCAAATGGCAGAGAAAGTATGCGTGCAACGGCAATGCTGTTGGGAGACTCCCTCGGCAACAAGTATCCACTATTCATCGTCTTGAAAGCACAACCCTCGAGAGTCTACAACACTGAACTCGAAAACATTGAAGAGCGAAATGGATTTGGCCGCCAAGTCTGGCGAGAACTGGAAGACTTTCATACGTCAGGCACAATTCAAATCTTTGGTAACCGCACAGCGTGGTGGAACGGCTCGATCTCCGTGAAATTTCTTGAATTTCACTTTGGAAGGAGATCTTGTTTGGACAAAAAGGTTATCCTGTTTTGGGACGACTTTTCCGCGCACTTTACCCCTGAGGTGCTCCAAAAGGCCGATGATCTCAACGTCATTTTGATGAAAGTTCCACCTCGGTTTACGTGGAGATGTCAGCCAGCTGACGTCGCCTGGAACAAGTCGCTGAAAGATTTCTTGCGACGTAAGTGGCTTGACAATTTGCGCGACCAAATTCGGCTGGGAGATTTACCCAGCACGATTGCTCCACCCTCAAGGGTGAACGTGGTGACTTGGATCATTGAAGCTTGGGAGTTTGTGAGAAGCGCAACAATAGTGAACGGCTTCATACGCACCAGAATCATTGACGAACAAATTGAAGCTACGAGTGACGATGATGCTGACACAGAAGATGACTGTGACACTCTAGTGCTCGACCTCGAGCAATTGGGTCTTGCTGAAGAGATAGTGGATGGGCCATTCAACGAGGAATAAGCGATGCATCAAGTTAACACATGAATAAAAAAAATTCCGTACATGTACGGTAACCATTCTGTCATGAGATCACATTTTCATGGATTGAGGTCGACAGCAACTTTGATTTGCGGATGAGGGACTGATTTGATGTCAAATCTCTCTTGATTCTTATACCTCCGACATATTATATTTCTCAGAATTGACCTGTCAAAGTTTTCTTTGGAACTTTGTATGTCATCTTTAACAAATCGTCATCCTTAACAAATATATTACGGTAGTTTCAAGAAAGCGTTGCCTAAAGAAGGTTAATTCAGCATTGTTCATTTTCCTTTTCTTTGATCACATCGAGTTCATGAATGAATTCCTCGACAGGCACATCATCAATATTAATTTATGGAGGTTTCAGTGTTTCTTGAAAACTGTATTGGTTATGGATCAAAACAATGCTCTACTGGGTCATTGGCATTCTGTATTTAGTTTTGTAGTATATGCAATTGCAGGATCTCTTACTCAACTGAGTGCTGTTGAGTTTCTACAATTCAATTATCATATAATATAGGATATTATATATAGAAGGTGTAAGAGTCACGTTGAACTTGAAACTGGCCAATCAACGAGCATTTTTCTGTGGTCTTAAATTTCCCAGACCTCTGTAAATCAACAGCCAAACAGAAAACGCTATCGGTGGAAAATGCGCAGACCAGTGTGTCATATCAACGACACCACCATTGCGAGCAGGTTTGTACATGCAAGAGATGCCCCCAAGAACTCTAGACCAATGACCAAGCTCTTTGCCAGCTCGCGGCCAATCTGAAGGGGGTAATGAATGACGTAGGGCAACAAGTCAGTAGGAAAGAAGTAATTGATTCAGTTTAAGGACGATAATGGACTTCCGTATTCACTGTGAATGGTCCAAACCTCTCGGTGAGGGCATATCTTTGAGCGAGCGAGTCAACCTAAGCCAAGTGAGCGTGCGAGTTTCTGGTCTGCGAAAACCAGGGCCTGCTGAGTCGTTTCAACCAACTCGGCAAACCCATCTCCAATCGCCCTTACCAGACCAAGCGACGCTGTGGTCAGACTGCGGGCAACTGGTCCATACATCCCCTTTCCATTCAAAACCATGCCTGGTTCACCGGGCGTTTACAGCACTAGCGACCAAGACGGCTCGCCAAAACAACCCCCTCACGACAACAACGACCCCCCGTCTCCTTCCTTCTTGTCGCAGAAGGAGACACTACTCCCGAGCCTAGCCCCTCGTACTTCCACTAAATCCCAGACGACACTAGGAACTTCACATGAATGTAGCTTTCATCCAACAGAAAGAAGGTAATGTATTAAAAGATGAAGTGGAGACAATTTCGACGACAAGTGGTGCGCCTGCCGGGAGCCGTCCGTTACTAAGTGCTGTGAGTGCTCCTGTGAGCTTTGAAATGCCCATTGAAGTTGACGAAGACTTTGATGAAGATGAGACTGTCGTCATCGATACGTCTCAACCAGTTGATCGCCGATTCCGGCAGCAACGAAGACATTCCCTCGGACCGAATGCGCCAAAGAGCACCGCAAGAATTGTTGAAGCTCGTTTATGTTTTTTACTCCGAGAAGAGTCGAATTGGATTTCAGTCTATCTGGAACCAATAAAGACTGAGACAACATCAGGCTATCATGGTCTTCTTGAAACCCCCAATGTCAGCCTCGTTGAACCCCTGAAGATGCACGAATGGGAAGCGGTATTGGAGTGGGTGGAACACGCTTTGACCACCCTCGGTTTCAAGTACAACGAAGTCGACCAAGTGCTTATGGAAGCGCTCACAGATGAGTACCAAGTCAACAGCTATGAGTTTAATCGAACCATATTGGAGTTCATCAATTTCGCAAAAGAAATGATCAAGATGAAGCAACCAACGAGTGAACGTGTGAACCCAAGAGGAAGACGATTAAGTGTCCAGCATAACGAACCAACCGTCAAGACTAAATCGGTGACTTGGGACAATTTGAAGAATGTACTCGCCGACAACAACCGACTTATGATGGAAGCGATGGTCAAAGCCATTCAAGCAAGCAAGTCTCCGAAACGGAATAGATTACCGCGTCAGAACAATCAAGGAGACGACTCCGATTATGACTCGGGGGGTGGCATTGAAAGCGGCGACGACGATGATGAAGACAATGCAACCAAGCCCCGAGCGCGAGCCGAGCCGCTTCACCGCGGCATCCACTTGCTCAATATGGAGAGCATTCCAGTCTTCAATGGCGCGAAGGATGGCCGTGATAAGGCTCATCAATGGATCCGAAAATTTAGCGAAATCGGTCGAATGTCTGGCTGGAACGACAAGGAGATCATGGCAAACTTTGAGATATACGTCGGCAAGTCAGTTCGGTCGTGGTACTTGCAACTCAAGCCAGAAGCGAAGTCATCTTGGGCAGTCCTTCGACAACGATTTATCTCCCGATGGGCTGTGCCACAAATGTCGAAAGAAGACAAGTATCACCAAATGGTGCAAGAACAAGGTGAAGAAGTCATGGAGTTCTTCTTTCGATTCAATCATGCAGCACGTGATTGCAACTACCAGTACTGGAAGAAGGGAAGCAAGCTCAATGACCATATTTGCCGATTTTGCACTAAATTGTTGGACGTTGAATTGGGCAAGAGAATTGGCGGCAACATTTTCAAGGATATTGACGAGCTCGAAGACTACTTAGACAACAAAGACCGACTCAACGCGCTATTCGACTCTCAAAATACCAAGAAGAAGAAGGAAGTGTCGAAGCCATCGGTGACTCCAAATATCTTTGCCACCCAAAGCATCGATTTTCAGGCTGAAGTGTTCGCCCTTGGCCGAAATGGGTCGAGCGCACAAAGAGAGCATTGCCTGGAGTGCAATCAAGAGCATTACTAGGTCGATGGTCTTTGTTGGCGAAATATCCTTTGCAACATTTGTGGGAAGACTGGTCATCCCGACAAAGAGTGCTACAAGGCTTGCCAAAATTGCGATCCAACTCATCACAAGACTCGAGAGGCATGTCCATCTAAGATCAAGTTGAAGGCTATCGCCGATTACATGGCTAACCACGAGTCCGAAATGAAGCCTGATACAAGTTTTCTAAAAAACTTGTAAGTCCGGGGGTTTGGCGAAGCCCCGATTGCGCCGGACATGAAACGCAACTGCATGAAGAAAAACAAGAAAATCAAGAAAAATCAAAAACTACATATGAGTCAAGAAACAAGAAAAAGCAAGAAAAGGCAAGAAATGCATGTGAAGAAAACTATGGAAATGAAGAAAAATCAAGAGATGCGTGTGAGAACGACGACCAAGAAGACATTCACGCTGGAAGCGAGACAAAACGCTTGAAGACAGCCGAAGTATTGACGGTTGGCGCAAGAATAACCAAGGAAGAGTCGAGGCAAATGTTAATCAATTGTTCATTTGACCCACTTCCTTTGCATCCTCAAGCGTGTGTTATCAGTGGGAGCGCAATGCCCACAGAATTCAAACTTTTGGATGGTGAAACCTTGGCCTTCTGGAAGATATCCGATATCAACGATCCACAGAGGAGCTTGTAAGCGTTTTTGTCCGCGAGGATTATGGATGAGCCCTCAATCGTTCTTGCCGACACAGGAGCAAATATGAGTTTGATGAACCTGCGCACTGTTGAGCGATTGGGATTGAAAATGGAGAGAGCACATGTGGAATCTGTTACCGGCATCAGTGATACAGCTATGAACATTTTAGGGATGGTTGCCGTGAAGTTGACTATTGGTTTTGGCATGGTGTACATTTTTCGATTGTCGGTGTGTGATTTGAGTGCCCTGGATTTTGATATGATTTTGGGAATGGATTTTTTGCACAAGGCGGGCATAGAAATACACACGCTGAGTCGTGAAATTCGATTGCCTGATGATACATGGATCCCATTAATTTGTCAGCCCTTGGAATACGTGAAGTCGTTCTGCTCCGATGTCAGGCTGCAAGCCGATACAAGGATTGGTCAAGGGGAATGGGTTCGAATTAAATTGCCGAAAGTCGACATGTCGCTACCAAAGAAGCCCGTTTTCTGGGTAAGCCGAGGAAAGCGATGGGTCGCAACGGTTCTGGTGAATTCAAGTGGAGGTCCGTGTGCGTTTCAAGTTACCAATGTAAGCAGATCCCCACTTAGTCTAGCTGCTGGCACAATTATTGGAGCGATCACCGAAAAAGGAGTTCGCCCTCGGCTCTATGATATGGTTCCAACTACGAGCAATCAGTATCTCCAGAGGTTGGCCGTTGCGAATGAGGGGAAACTGTCGCCGTGGTTCCTTCGCCAAATGAGTCCAAATTCCTTCAACAATTAGCCTACTCTGCCGAAAGAAACAAAGGAATTGCCAACAGCAATATTGAAACGAGTGGATTCACCTGTGGTTGTGAAGCAAGCTACCGAGGGAAACGGAGGAAATTCGACAGAAGCTGAGCCCACAATTTCCAATCAAGACGAAACAAGTCCGATCTCAGACTCATCAAGCGACGCGAATGTGTTTTACTACACCATGAATGAAATGCACGTTCAAATGGGATGTCCATCAATTTTTGCAGCTTCATCATTGCCCGGACCGGTTACTCAAGCACATCTATTACCAGAGGTGATGATCAAGGAAGGTGTGGACATGACGACCGAAGAAATGATAAATCAACTAGCTATGATCCCAGAATTTGTCGATGATCCCATACCAGTTGAGCTTGAAGATTTGGATTGCGGCGAGGACTCTGTGAGCCCTGAAGACAAAGCCAAGATGGCAGACGTGCTGTTGCGCTATAGAAAATGGTTCATCAAGTCAGGAAATGGTTTACAACCTCCTGCGCGTGGTGCGACTTGTGATATCGATGTGGGCAACGCCAAGCCAATCGCACATCGAGCGAGGCGAGTCCGATGGGAATATATGCCAAAGCTGTACACGCTCCTGAAAGGGCTGTTGGATTTTGGTTTGATCAAATTCTCGAATTCCAACTGGGCGAGTCCAATTGTGATTGTCCTTAAGAAGGGAGGAAAAGATATTCGCTTGTGCATTGACTACAGAGATATCAACTCTTTGCAAAAATTGATGCGATCGCCCATGCCAACTCTCGACAGTATGATGGCGGATTTTCACGCGGTGGAATGGTTCTTGTCTCTAGATAACGCGAGTGGATTTTGGGTGGTTCGGGCAACACGTCGTGCACGAGAAATTAGCGCGTTTATTTGTCCACTTGGTCATTTTGAATGGACTCGAATGGCTCAAGTTTTAAAGAATGCCCCGATGATTTATCAGCGTATGATCACAAATGCTCTTTATGGTTTTATTGATCTACCACCCGGCGTTGACGAAGTGGACGCTGACGGTGAACCTGTTGATAAGTTTGCAATTGGATATTCAAGACCTGTGGCCGAAATGCCTCCACCGGCAAATTGTACTTCATTTGCTGACGACATCAGCGACGGGGCCGCAACATGGACAGGGGTGGTGGAATTGACCGAAAGAATTTTGACTCGATTGACATATTTTAATATCAGTATCAGTGCATCAAAAAGTAAATTTGGAAAGACCAGCATTGAATTTCTTGGCCACATCATTTCGCGCGAAGGGATTCGTTCCAATCCAAGGAATTTTCAAACAATCATGAACATGTCATTTCCGACCAGTCGCACGATGATGTCGTCTTTCTTGGGGTCTCTGAATTTCTACTCTCGATTTATTGAGAATTATTCGATTAAGCCGGTGTGCTTAAATGAATTGTCCGAAGAGATTCTGGCCGCTGGTGTCATTCCTGCTCCTGCAAAATTAGCGTTTGAGCATTTGAAAACATCTTACTCCAAAACACCAATCTTGAAGCACGCTAATCCAGACATGGAATTTCACATATTTTTGTACACGTCTCCGTGGGCAATCTCAGCTACATTATGTCAACTATATGATAAAGTCTACCACCCAGTTCGTTTTTGTGGTCGAGTTTTGAAAGCAAACGAGACGAGTTGGGACGAGTGGTCCAAAGAATGTGTACTCTTGCTGAGAGTTTTACAAGTTTGCTACCACGAAATACGAGGATGCGAGTTGACGGTTTATACTCAGCATTCTGCTCTTAAGTGGATCAAAGCAGACAAGCACGATAGAGCTGGCCACCTTGGATGGGCGGTTCAGTTATCCCCTTGGACCATAAAATATGTTCCAATTGGTTGTAATGACTTTCGTTTGGCCGCATCAGCCCTCGCTGCCAGTGCTCTCTCTCCACCAGGGGTGGAAACATCCGAATCCTTCAATCAATTTGCCCCAACAGTCAAAGCAAGCAGTTCTCAATTGATTCCAAAGCCACTACTTCCTTCAGTCCCAATATTTACTGAAAATGACTGTTCCGTGATCGTGACTTTTGATGGTGGTGTTCGATTGAATAAGCGCATTGGAGCTTTTGGTTTCGTTTTGTGGAGATTACCTATGTGGGAAATTTTATGGGCTGGAAATGGTGTTGTCGAGGATGCAACTGTAAATGTAGCTGAATATCATGGTCTTCTGACTCTGTTGCGCCAAGCATCTGCACTAGGTTTCTGGCAATTGACGATATTTGGAGACTCGAGGTTGGTGGTCCACCAAGTGAATTCTTGGATTCAATGCCGAAGGGAGCATCTACAACCACTGTGTCGCGAAGCTCAACGGTTATGCAAGACCTTTGACAAAATCAGTGTTCACCACATTCATCGTACGTGGAATGGAAGTGCTGACCATTTTGCTTCGAAGGCTCTACGACTTCGATCTGGTGGGAAAATTGTCGACGCAACTGAATTGGTGGAAGCACAACTACGAAACTCATTGCCTACACTCATCCAACCAGTGGAACGTGGTGATACTCATGACATAGTGTTGAAGGAGGTTCATGGATCGATCATGGACATTATCGATCGTGTTGATTCGGATTCAATACCCTCAGATACCTCAGCATTGACCCTATCGTCTGCAGTCCCCTTGCAAAAATCGCAGTTGGGAGTCTTGACTGTTCCTTCTTTATTCCTTCCGTCTCACTTGGTTGCGTGTTGTTTTAGTCCATTCACAGCAAATCGAAAGAATGACACATCTATGTATCCTCAAGTATTCGCCTTTGTCGGACAACAATTATACGATTTACTAAAGGAGCGACTGCGGCGCATTAGCCTCGCCCAGGATGAAGAGGTCCGATGGGCAGACATTAAAGCTGTACTTCGCGATCGTGCTGACCATCTGCCACGCAAGCGATTTCGAGATGCCGCAAGGGTAGCCTGACAGTACGAGATCGGTGACGATAACGCTTTGTATCGAACAGCATGGAAGAATAAGAGTGTTGACCCAACGGTCCAACCAATGTCAACAAGAGGTAACACAGTGCTGGTAGTGTTTCTGGATTGGTATACAGCGTTTATTATGGTCAAAGCTATACCAAGACGTGATGCATCTACGACCGCACAAGCTTTCGAAGAACAAGTTTTTAGACGGTTTGGTGCGTGCACTCAGCTACGCCATGATCGCGATCCTGCATTTATGGGGGAGGTATTCAAGGCTTTCAATCAAATGTTGGGACAAGTACTGATGCCGACGTTCTCGTATCGACCACAAGCTAATGGTGCAACTGAGAGGATTATCCAAACATTGATACGAGCAATCAAAGCCTACTCGACCGAGAACGGCAATCTTGACTGGGATGACCATGCAGAGCGACTTGTAATGGCCCTTAACACGTCAGTATGCTCAACACGCAAAGAAACACCATTCTTTCTCATGCATGGTTGGGACCCGCAAACCACATTGGCCGCCACGCTGCCGACAATGACAGCAAAGGATGCAATAAGTGCGTGGCAGTGGAGACGAGAGGTGCAAAAACAATATTTGTACTGCAGGGATCTTGCCAAGGATATCATCAAGGCAGCACAAGATTCAAGGGCCGATGCACACAACCGCAAACTTCCCCAAGACATCGATGAGCGACTGCATGTTGGGGACGCCGTTTGGATTTACATCGACAAGGTCAAAGCAAACGTGAAGAGAAAATTGGCCCATCTGTGGCATGGTCCTTTTCGGATTTTATCAAAACCCAATGCATACTCCAGTGAGCTAGAATTAGTCGCTCAGAGTGGCGGGCGAAATTACCGATTCCACGCAACCGTTCACGACTCTCGCCTGAAATTGCGTCCAAGGTTCCAGCAAAGACCCACACAAAAGATTGAATTACCATCTGAGGCAGGAGAATTTGTGGACTTTAATGAGGAATTCGGCTTACCTTACGATTCATTCGTCGAGCAGTGGCGAGATCCCAGAATCCCCCATGAACAACCAGTTTCAGCGATTCGAGATGTGCGCCAATCAGCTACCCATCATGGCCACAAGCAATTTGAATATGAAGTGCGATTTCAGGGTCATGATTTCTGGGTATGGGTTCCAAGAAACCTCCTCCCCGCTAGTGAGACGCTTTACGAGTTTGATCGTCAAAGGAAGGGCCTCAATCGCTTAGCTGATGCCATTGAAGATGATTTTAATCTTTCAACACAATCGAAGCAACGACAAAATACTTTACCAGGGGTGGAGGAAGAGGATGATTCATCCAACGATGAACCAAACGATTTTTTTGACGATGAAGAATAGGATCATGGCTCAAGTCACAGGCAGCGTGAATTACGCAACCTTGGATCATAATTGTTGTCTTGTTTTGTTACTCTTCCGATGGCGATCAATTATTTCTTCTCATTGATTTCCTTCCCATTATGGTGTATGACATGCATTTATATATATTATTCATTTACAAGAACTGCATATTTTCTGGAAGTCCCTCGTCTTCGTTCTCGTCTTCAGCTTCTTCGTTCGCGTATAGATTTGCACCAGTAAATCCCGCTTCGTGCTCCAACTTGGCAATTCTTATTTTTCTGTGCTCTTGGTGGCTGATATGAGGACAAGAAAACAGGTTGTTTTGGCATTGGCCACCTTTTTTTGTTTTTGCTAGGCAAGCCTCTTTGGTCTTCACTTGTGCTTTGTTTGATTTTCGGTGCTCAGGGTATGGACAATTGGCGGATGATAATTTGCACGTTTTTTTTTGGTTGATGTGTTGAGTGAATTGCATAACTCATAGCTTCGACGAGAATCGAAATCATGTTGGCACGCGGTCGTTCCTTGTTTACCAACTTGCTCCAAATATGCCTCAATCTTCTCCAATCGAACATTAAACAAATGCGCGGCCGCTTGAAATCCATGCAGACCGCTCAAGCCTCTTCGATCTCAACGAGTCTCTTACCATTCTCTTCAACATTCGTGGCGAGTTGACCGAACTCTCTGCTCTGATGTTGAATACCCTCGACAGTAGACATACTCTTGCGAAGGGCACGAGAGTGACGACACCCCAAGGCTTCGACTTCCGACAATCGCAAATCAAATCGTCGCAAGAGCTCTTCGACTTCAGAGTTCTGAGTCGCTTCCATCGCAATTGACGTCGAGTGGTGAAGTTGGTGGTGAATCAGTCGTTGATGGAGAGTTGACAGGATGTTCCAAGTAGAAATGAGCAACCAACTGATTTTCTTGGGACACCACATTAGTGTTGCTGGGGTCGTCAATCTTGGCTGCTCTCTTGGCTTTGAGGATGTCGATCCTCCTGGCTCGGTTTTTCTTGGTCATCTGAGTGTCACGTGCAGCGTCCTCATCGCAGATCAGGCTCGCATTGGCATTCGACGAAGCCCGAGGACGTAAGGAATATCGACCACGACCACGAATTTCTGACTCCGATTCGCTGAAGATATCGGATTGGCGCGAAGCAGATCTGGAACGGGACATTTTGGAAATGAGAGCTCATTTTACCACAACAAGATAGAAATTCATTACATGTTCTATAGCAAGTTTCAACTCCCATGTTTATTACGTTGACGATTCGAACGACCGAAGATCGTTAGAGTGGGGAGTTAAACTTGACACGTTGACTTAAATTGGCATTGGTTATAATTCTGTCATCGCAACAGAGCAATTGGATGAACTTTGCTATCAATCATGATCGCAAGAAGTAATACTTATGGGAGTTTATTGGTTGCCACGGAAAATTAATACTTGTCAGAATCAATTGCCGTTTTGAATTGACAGCTGTGAGCAACATCTCCTTGATTGTGATGTTCGGAAATACTCGACATCTTGTCAACGGTGGCGCCATAATGCATCTTATCCCGAATTTGAATATTCAAAGTTGTAATGTATTTTCTGTCGGTCGTGCCATTGGCGAAGGCAAGATTGATACAATTTATAGCTGAAGAAATGTCGATCAGGCAATTATGGACATAACTCTATTCAACCTGGAAAGCCGTCATGTCATCAATTGAGGATCACCCCGATCAAATCGATTACATCTCAAAGAAAATGAAGCTTTTCCCCGCCTTCAATGGTGAAGAGCCATCGACTGAACGACCGCAAGGGATGAAAAAAAGTGTCAAAAAGAGATGGCATTATCTGGTTCACTTCTCCCACCCTCATCTTCGCGACGGCGAGAAAAGCTGCTGGCTCGCAAGGAAAGAACTACCGAATTGCGAGGAATTATTCATGCGCTTCAACAATTTCAACCATTTTCTCAGCCAAAACCCTCGAATGACGTATCGTGAATTTATCAACTTACCAGGCTATCGTGACTTAAGCGTTGTTCATTCGATCTCTGACAAGCGTACAACTGCCTCTGGCGAGTATTTGTACCTGGTTCGGTGGATGTATCCTAAGTTTCGGGGTGGTCAGACGTCGTCATGGGTCCCTGTTGATGATTTGGGCAACGCACAACAAGCTAAGAAGGTTTATAATGGCTATGAAGGATACCTCAAGGAACATCCTGAAGATCCACTCTCGTTTTTGGAGTACGTCTCTCGAAAAATCACAATTCAGTCGAACTTGGGCGACGACGTCACAATGACATGCGCCTGGACGGCCATTCAACAGGTGTATCGACTGTTCTTACCTTCCTTACAACCTGCGAAAGAAGTTGTGTTTGATGCCTTTCTAAACCGTCTGAGTCTTCCTACCAACTCAGGAGTGCCACTACGACAGATGCGGCAATTCATCCGACATGTAGCAGCAACTGGATTGCCATTGTGTCTCCAAACCTATGATATAGAGCTTTTTCCAGCTCCCCATCCGCGCCAAGAAAAGCTGCACGACTCACTAGTTGAAACCCTCACGGCGTATATCGAGGGCACGGCCGTCTTCTTGATGATAACAGCCTCTGGGTATCTCGCGCATTGTCGAGTTGTTGTGCAGCATGGGGAGATGACAACGTTCATTGACGGCAACGACAAGTATGGCTGGCATGAGCTTGAGCCCATGTCGAAGATTTTCTCTTTACGTCAATTAAAAATTGCCGAGCCTGGACGAAAGCGAACTCGCCGAGGCATTCGTTCAAATTCACTCAAGAGATAGATTCTATTCACACCTTTAACACAGCACTCCCGCATCACATGTCGTGCTTGTGTAGGGTGGGTTGTGGTCGCGTGCTTGGCCTTCGAAAATTGGCTCTTCCGAGTTGTATCTTTGGCGACAAGACGCTTGTAAATATCGATCGCCTACACAGTCGAGGTAGAAGCAACATGGCGACAGCGAAATGTACGCCTTGGAAGTTGCGTTACTGGTAGAGAACGGCTGCCGTTGCTATGATCGCGGGGATGGTGAGACGACCCAACTTGGCTTGCCAGTAGCCGAGTCACAATGTCCGAATCACTCACGCGTTGGCCAAGAATAAGACGCAGTCGGTGCTGAAATTGTACAATACTTGCTTCGGGCTCTTGGATCTTTGTCAATGCTTGCTTGGCCAAGTCAAGTAGTACAGGACGATGAGAGAACGCATTCCGTGGCCATGATCTTGCATTGAGATAAACGCGACACTGGAGCTTGTCTGATGGTTTGCCATTCGAGAGACGGGTGAAATGCGCTGAGCTTAGCCTGCAAGGAGGCGACGACCCACCAGAGAATACCGTGGTTGGGTCTAGTGGAACCTACAAGATGCCAGTCGGTGCGGGCCCTGATGTCTACACACGTACAGCCCATCGCAGTACCGAGAGCAACGTGTTTCAGAGGTGAAAGACACAATGATGGCGTTCGTGGGTGGCTCGTTGTAATCGTTGATGCAACTCAATCGCAAGATTTCTTTCCAAGCGCTCTTGTGTGACTGCGCGCTTCCAGGAGGAAACATTTGAATTGGCATTGATGGACGACGAGGTCGTGCTTCAGGAGACAAATATCGCACCAGTTGTCTAGCTTCGGCTGTATTCGGCCCCTGGCAGCCTCGTTTAACTTTGCGATAACCTGTGTGCAAGACTTGATCGGTCGATTTCTTGGTTCCTAAGGCGAGTTATCGACGAGCGTTGAGATTTCATGACAACCAGTTCACTGGGATCGGGAGTTTTGTTCTCTCCTTGAGGCGTGTAGAATCTTCCATTTATTGCAATAGGAGATGAACCGGCCAGTCCACGCCTTCGTTGTCGTCCGCGAGAGACACTCGATCCAAAATGCCAAGACTTGTCTCCCTTGGTATGAACGCATCCGTGAGGTCCCTGCAAGCGAGCAGTTATTATTCTTGGGCGTACACGCCTGGCTCCGTCGTAATGCAGATGTGAGGGTGCGATCATATCGCGCTTCACAATAATGAGGTCCGCTGACGCTCGTTGGGGAGCAAGAGTTGACGGGGAATTTGACAACACCAGCTCGTCATAACTCATACAGAAGAGCTTCCACCTCCAATGCAACATAGAGATGCCTTACGTTGGTCTTGATCAACGTTGATTGTGCTAGACTTTGCTACACCTTAGCGTAACAACAATCCTCCGTTGTGTCCTGATATGTCGTCAAGCTGAAACCACCGAAGTCAATTTATTTGGAGCCGAACAATTATTTATGTTGTTGGAATGTCTGGACTGTGGCAATGCACTTGATTGTTGAAAGTGCACCTAGCTCGAACGGTAGAGCGCCTGATTAACAACCAGGAGGTACAGGGATCGATCCTAGCTCAGCACGCCATATTCCGGTTTAAACTCATTGGTACCGGCTCCTGGCTGTGCGAATTGGTCGACTCTCTACTGCACCAACTCATCATGGTATTACTTTATTATTTTGTTGGGAATTGGAGATTTATGGCAATTTTCTGATTGGTCGGCTCTACTTTACTACTTTACACTTCACGAGGTAAAGTGACGATAAATCAACAGCCAAACAGAAAACGCTATCGGTGGAAAATGCGCAGATCAGTGTGTCATATCAACGACATCACCATTACGAGCAGGTTTGTACATGCAAGAGATGCCTCCAAGAACTCTAGACCAATGACCAAGCTCTTTGCCAGCTCGCGGCCAATCTGAAGGGGGTAATGAATGACGTAGGGCAACAAGTCAGTAGGAAAGCAGTAATTGATTCAGTTTAAGGACGACAATGGACTTCCGTATTTACTGTGAATGGCCCAAACCTCTCGGTGAGGGCATATCTTTGAGCGAGCGAGTCAACCTAAGCCAAGTGAGCGTGCGAGTTTCTGGTCTGCAAAAACCAGGGCCTGCTGAGTCGTTTCAACCAACTCGGCAAACCCATCTCCAATCGCCCTTACCAGACCAAGCGACACTGTGGTCAGACCGCGGGCAACTGGTCCATACATCCCCTTTCCATTCAAAACCATGCCTGGTTCACCGGGCGTTTACAGCACTAGCGACCAAGACGGCTCGCCAAAACAACCCCCTCACGACAACAACGACCCCCCGTCTCCTTCCTTCTTGTCGCAGAAGGAGACACTACTCCCGAGCCTAGCCCTCGTACTTCCACTAAATCCCAGACGACACTAGGAACTTCACATGAATGTAGCTTTCATCCAACAGAAAGAAGGTAATGTATTAAAAGATGAAGTGGAGACAATTTGGTTTGAAACACACAATACTGGTTTGATTTTGGCATTTATTGTATTGTTATTGTTGATCTAATTCTTAAATTGAGATAAAGACGAACGAGAATCAAACTTCAGGAATTCAATTGCTGCTTTTAATAGGTATATCCTTCAAGAAATACTCTAGGCAACTTCCCCAACAATCGTGCGTGGGCGTCCGACACATCTGAAAATTTCCCTTTTTCTCTCTCATCGACAATCATTTTCGCCCGCACAACTCCAATACCTGGAATTCGGCGTAGGTGTGCTTCATCAGCTGTGTTGATGTCGGGATAAATCAAATATTGGTACGAGCGGCTTGCAAACGGACCGAAATATTTTGTAAAATTGGAAAATGAGACAATTCCAGACCGATGTGAGAGGTCAAATTTGTTACTTGGCCCGGTTGTAATCATCAAAAACAGATCGGAAGGTCTCGCTGCTTTTCTCTTTCTTTGTAAAAGCGTTCTTCAGTCATGGTTGCTTGCTCACGTTTGCACTGGATTGTTTCCAGCACGTATTCTGTTGAGCCATCTTTTACCAAGTTGGTCTTCAAAAAGATGTCAGCTGCTGATGTTCCACTTGCATTGATATAAACACTATTCATATCCAAATCATCAAGTTCGCATAGGGTATAATCATTGGCTTTCAACTTCTTTGTGCCAGTAATCACTTCATGAGAGACTTCAACAACTCGTCGACAATATTCTTCTTGAATGGACAAACCACTGATATCTCCAAAGCAGGCACCCGAATGGAATTCACTCACATCGACTTGATGTTTTTCATACGCCACTGATTTTATTGTGCGAAATAACGCAACAAATTTCTCAAACTTGTCCCAAGAAACATCAGAACACTCAGTGAAAAACTCGGCAAAATTATCTGGCTTGTCTTTGAATACTGGAAGCTTCTTGATCATCCACCACAATATCACAAATGCACAAGTGATACGACTTGACGACAACTCGGCAGCAGATATCTCTTGGCGGAAGAGTCCATACTGCAGCAAAGTATCAACGGTCATCTCGGTGCCAGGAATCTGCTCGTTAAGGGAAAAATTTCTCCCTGACAAAACAGCGGCCAATACTGAAAGATATACTCGGTGAGTCCACTGGAAAAGATCTTGATACTTAGCTTTCAACCTCGTCCATACTTCTTCGACAATTAATTCCATGGCCATCGATATCTTCCACCAATCTCCCTTCACTTGGATTTTCCGGAAACAAAATATCAGCACCACAAAGTACTGGGGGAACAAGAATGATTCGTTCATGACTTGAACTGGCCAACACTTGTTGAATGGGGACATGAATTGTAGCAGCACACACTACCAGCAGGAAAAACTGTGTCTTGGTGGTGATTATTGAGCAGAGAGATCTTAATAGGCGGTAAAATTTGTCTGCTTTTGTTCCATCTGGCATCATGTGTTGTAATCCATCAATGCACAGGATAATTGTCATGTCGTCTTTCTTTACCACAGCAGCCAATTTTAAAATCACATCGCAAATCAAAG
The DNA here is from genome assembly GCA_019828595.1 of Aphanomyces cochlioides. Classification (NCBI taxonomy): domain Eukaryota; phylum Oomycota; class Saprolegniomycetes; order Saprolegniales; family Verrucalvaceae; genus Aphanomyces; species Aphanomyces cochlioides. The sequence goes on along the minus strand of JAHQRK010000036.1, from coordinate 386,886 downwards.
GAATTTTGGTCTCTCCAACAACATTCAGAAATTGGTTCCACGTTTGACCCTTTATTCCAATCAGTTGATAGAGCATTCGAACAGAATTTCAAATTCTTCTTTTTCCTTGGGGAAGTCGTTCTTGTAGGAAGTGCCATTCTCAAAGTTGACTTTGAAAACATACGCTTCGGATAGTCGCTTCTGGAGTTCACTTTTAAAGTGGTGGAAAGAATGATATGCCACTCGTAAAAATGAGCTCTATCGTCGTTTTAATTGGTCGTTAAAACGATTAATTTCAACCAGTCGAAACTACAGCGCCCATCCGCTATAGGCGGGAGTTACAATGCTGGTCCAGTGGTTGCAAGGCCGAGAATTTGGCGGGAATAGGATTTTAAGCGGGAAAAATCATATGCCACTTTCACTTATTTGACAATTTTGCTCGGACGACACACCTCTCAACAAGTGCAATTGGTATGTCCAAATGATGGTGAATAGAACTCATACTTACACTGCCTCTAGCATCGAATTGAATGCCTAAATGTGATCCATTGACCGAAGACGAGAAGCTTGAAGTTCTCGTCCTCCATCGCGAAGGACACACGATCTCGTACATCGCTAACGAGATCAAACGGTCTCGTGGCTGTGTTAGAGGCTTTCTGCGCAATCCTGCGTCTTACGGAAAAGCCCGTTCGAATGGAAGAAGGTCTACCGTCAACGACTATCTCCACCGTCGCATCATTCGGTCTGCCTGTACAGGCAAGTACACGGCAGCCGAGCTCATCAAGCGGCATTCCCTTCCTGTTGGGCCCCGCCGTGTTTGCCAGCTACTCAACAAGAGCGCAAGACTCAAGTACAAGAAGAGACTTGCCGCCCCAATGATGACACCAGCCCACAAAAAGGCGCGAGTTGCTTGGGCCATCGAGAAGCGAGATTTGCCTGCCCAGTTCGATGTCATCATCTGGTCCGATGAGAAGAAGTGGAATCTCGACGGATCGGATGGGTTCAACTACTACTGGGCAGACCTATGTCGCCCTCGAGAGCACTTCTCCAAGCGCAAAAATGGAGGCGGTGGTGTCATGGTTTGGGGGGCATTTAGCTCCAAGGGAAAGTCTGAGCTTGTCATCCTTGAAGGGAAACAAGATTCAGAAGCGTACATCGAAACCATTTCCAGCTCCATGCTGCCGTTTGCCCATTCCTTGCATGGAAACGAGTTTCGTTTCCAACAGGACAATGCCTCCATCCACACTGCCAGGCGTGTTTTGGAGTGGTTTCGAGAGCCTCATGTGGCCGTTGAAACTCTCAAGTGGCCTGCCAAGTCCCCTGACTTAAACCCAATCGAAAACCTATGGGGAATCATGTCCCGGAAGGTTTATGATAATGGGCGACGCCAATTTTCGAAAAAGGCAGATCTGGTCGCCTGCGTCAAGAAAGTTTGGGACGAAATCGACCTTACTGTTCTCAAGAAACTCGTCAACAGTATGCCTAGACGATGCGACATGGTCGTCGCTAACCGTGGATGTAAGATTAAGTACTAATCAACAATTTTGTCATCCCTGTCTTATCATTATTTCTTTAGCATATACACTATAGTGAGTGTAGCACTACTGATAGCGAAGCTAGTGAACTGTAGGGCTCATTAGATCATGTCATATGGATCCTTTTATGCAAGTGATTGATTTCAAAGCTAGACAAGGTCTCAGTTGGAAGATAAACTCAATAAACCAAGCTGGCATATCATTCTTTCCACCACTTTATGTTCACCTGCAGCTCGATCAGCTGCAAATTGAACAATTCTTTCATCTCATCCAGCATTCTCGATTTACCCGTGCCACATCCACTGAGAACCATATAGAGAGGACAATTGGTCTTGTCCATACGATCCTCTTTCCACGCATTGAAATGTTCAGCCAACGGCGCAGTTAATTTGACGACAAGTGTTTCATCAAATTGATACTCCATCGCATGCCTTGGCCATTGCATAAATTCTTTGGTTCAATCCAACCTTTAATGTCATCAAGGAGACTACGAGGACCAGGAATAACCACCAAAAGAGGGTCAGTCCAAAATTTACCATGGTTTTCTTCAATCGTTTCACCCTCACCAAGAGGTTGGCGTTTTTCGTCAAATACCGCTTTGTTGGCGTAGACACGGAGCTTTGAAGAGAGAATTCCATTTAAATAATCACACTCTCGATCACATTCCGTTTTCACAGTCTTCCTGAACCGATCAATCGAAGTATTAGGTGAGACCTCAACGGAACTTGCGCTTGTCCCCGCTTCACCATTGCTGTCAACGAGGACAAACCAGACTTCTCGTGCGTTTGCCATCTTCCAAATGGTGAAATTGGAGGTTAGAGAAAATGTAGCCAATCAGAGACTCGTTTCTACGTAGGTACAGTAATACTATTATTAGTACTACTTATTATAGTACTATTACTGTAAAACCTCGAATAAGACCCCTCCCTCTATTAATACCCTCAGGGAAGTACTACTATTTCTCAAAACATATAACCTTATTAAATAAATATATATTTATGATTATCAAACAATGAAGGTAGCGACGATGACATTCAATTTCAAAAACCATAATTCATATCTTTGTATTGGCTAAAAAGAGGTCATCAAATCTTTTTTGAGAAACAAATTCCATTTCCCCAAAATTAATTGACCGCAAACAATTTAAATTATATTGAGTTTTGTATACAATAATATTGTTTGGCTATTTTCACAAAATATAAGGCAAATCGTATTTCGATCGAGATACGATTAAGAGAGCCAATCAAAGCGTGAAGAAATAGTAAAAATTGATGAGGTTGAAAAAGATTGACTCAGCAGTGGACCTTAAGCCCACTCCAGAATCAAAGTCGTAAGTTGTTACAAGGACGAAAAGTGTAATATATGTGTTTGAAGGAAGTGTTTGTGGGGAAAAGCTCCAATTTTTTCCACATGCGGGGCAACAAGGATGGCTTCATTTAGGCATGAAACTTGATGAGTAACATTAACTTCCTGGATGATCAGCGCGGTGTTTCCAGGTTATCTACACTACGTAATACGGACTGACTGGCAAAAGACCTATCAATGGGCAATATAAATATGATCCATTTCCATCGTGTAAGTCGAAGCTATATATCACTACATGCACAAGCTTTAGGATAAGATCATTCACTTTATGGCAACCACAGATCATTCACTTTATGACACGAAATAAAGCTCTCAGGATGATGAATATTAATTTCATTAGTTCTCGTAATAACAAGATGTCATAAAGGAGGGAACGAAATCAGCAAGTCGTATATCAAAAGTTGTGTTAACCATTCGATAGAATAACAATTGAGCGCGCTGAAAATACAGCAGGACAAGCATCCATTGAATAGAAATGTCTTGTGATGCAAACTCTATTTTGTTTATCTTAGTTTTGTCAGCCCAGACTCATGTGTATCGCTCAATTGCACTACTAGCCCAGTCACTATTATCCAATTAAAACAAGGTGAAATAGATACATTAAAGTTTATTGGTTAAAAAGAGGGAATATCTCAACCGAGATACGATTTCCGATGACAAGTCAATCATTTCTATCGATGACGAGATGATCAAACTCATCCACAGCAGACCGACACAATATTTCTTGGCTTCCGGTTGCACAACAAAGTTCTTTGCATATAATATGTATCCAGTTTTGACTCGACGGATATCGCATTGCGGGTAGTCGATTTGATACGATCGGTTTGAAGAATCGCACACGACAGGACCCCTTCCAAATCGATCCCATTGGTCAATACTTCTATTTTAAAACTTTGACCAATGAAAATACTTGAATAAATTTGAGGCTCTGCATCGAGGGTAAAATTAGCCAATCAAAAGCCTTGGGATAGCTTTGAGGAATCACTCCAGATTGGCAGATATCGAGTAAACCCACAATATTTTGACCAATCCGAGGTGAGTATTGCTAAAATCAATAATTTTGCGTTTTTGATAGCTACAACTTTAACATGTCATGGATTTGGTACGTGAATCCGGGGTGAAAATTCATTGTTGTGCAGTTATTTATCTGTTCTACTGAATTAGTATTTGGAATGAGGCTCTAATAAGTGGTCAGAGTTGCAATACCGTTTAGACTTATACCTCAGAAAAACTATAATTATGGAATTTCAAAATATAAATTCAAACAGTGTTTTTCTATTAGGACCCCCGGGTACTAAGTTAGTATCCCCAGGGTACAATTAGAGGTTTTAGAGTAATAGTATTAGTATATACTCAGTATCAATTGTTTGGATTGTCGTCGCCGAAAGACACACTAAACTTCTTTGCCACTGCCCCCTATGCAAAGGATAGTAATCCATGTAGAAAACGATGTCAATGTAACGAGTCTAGAATGGTTGATTTGTTTATGCATCCTACACTAGACCCGATACAATCACATTTGAGGTTTGACGATATGGACAATGGCCAACACGGTCTACCTTGGGCACTGAGCTTTAGGAATCACACGCTCAAATCTCCAAGTCAATAACGTATATTTTAAGCCAATCAAAATAGGGTTGTACACAGGGTTGCACAAATGACAGGTACGAAGACTGTATCCTCTCTAATAATGGCCCCCTCTCTAATAGTGCCCCCCCATGGTGCCACTTTACTCTTAAATATTATATTATCGATTTGATACAAATTTTGGGTTGGTGCTCAATCGAATCGCGCCGGCAAATCGATCCGCAAACCGATCCCATGGATTTCATTGGCTGATTCGAAAAAAGGTACCATATTTTGTCAAATTAGTCGAAATTTTACGATTATTAGCCAATCAAATGGCTTAAAACAAATTTGGAACGATTGAACAAACCGCGCCTAATTGGGAAATTTCCCCAAAAAGCACAATAACTTCCAAACATTATTTCAGTACATATATTGTGCTTTCGATTCGAAATTCGAATCGCGCAGCGATTAAATCGAAATCGCAAATCGATTCATGTGTGCATATTTGTTGAGCGTGTGTTTCGGTGTAATTTCCCTGATTTTAGTATGTACTAATCAAAATTAGTAGTCTGTAGTACCTACTCGAGATCATCGATTCTCGTTTGCATGTGCGAATCTTGTCAACATTTACCGGATATTCCGGATAAAATGAAAACAAATCGATTTTGTGTGTGTTTCGAATCGAATTTCAATTATAAGGTATACCGTAGAACGTATATCAAAAGTTGCGTCCATATTTCAGACTTTATACAAAGTTTCGAAGGTAAGCAGGATGGCATCGAAGTTGAAGATTCGTATATTATAAGTTGCATACAAACGTCAAGACAACCTCAATTACCGTTTTTTACATAGATATCTATTTTGAAAGGTATCATTTATTAGAAAAATTGATTTTTGCAGGAAATGCTTGTTTGGCCAAACAGTGAAAAATCCATTTGCCGATCACAAGACCCAGACGAGATACCAAGCAAGACCAACATCTCCCGCATCCTCTGGACAAGTGAAGACCAGCTACCAAGCCAGCAATGCAGTGTATGTGTGCGGCATCGTCATCTCAATAGTCGTTTACTCTACAATAGGATGGATTGTAGCTCCTTCACGATCGAGTCGGTCTACATGTTGTCTGCGCGCTCTGTTGCTGTGGGCGACCAGCTTGTGCGCACACTACGACTTTTCAATCAAGTCGACCAACAAGATATGTGCGCGCCATGTTGCATAAGTGGCTCGAGCTCACGTGACAACGTATCGAGCGACGTGAAAGTTAGAGTTAATGAACTAGATGTTTAATGAAAACCAAAGATCATCGAATTACAGTTTATGTTTCTATTAATAGTCAAAGACAGCCATACTATCGTCAACTTCTAGCTCGATCGTTCCATCGTAAAACAAGGTAACTGATCGAAACAGCTTTATTTACAAGAAAATGAATGGCTGTGGACATGTCAAATATTACCCCTTAAAATCAATATATATGATTTGAGAGGAATCAGTAAGTCAAAGGTGTTAAATTTTCAAACCTCTGATTTATGGTATTGTAGCTTCGTATAAATTTTAACAGTAAGTACTACTGTGAACTTACAGTGGTGGAAGTAATGATATGCCAGTGTGGTTTATCACTCGCAGCTATCGATAAATCAACTCAATAACTAAATGAATGATACACAGTGGTGAATTGATCATACACAAGCGAGGAAAGTACTTGCGGCACCAACAACTTCAGTTTTCACCGAGCAACACGCACGAATGTATAAAGGCCAAAGAAAAAATGATATGCCAGTCACAACGAAAATGTTGATTAGTACTTAATCTTTGAACCACGACTAGCTACAACCATTTCGCATATCGCCTAGTCATGCTATCAACGAGTTTCTTCAACAAAGACAAGTCGATCTCATCCCAAACTCGACGGATGCAAGCCTTCAGATCCGCCTTGTTCGAAAATTGTCGTTTTCCGTTGTCGTAAACTCTTCGGGACATAATCCCCCATAAGTTCTCGATCGGATTTAAGTCCGGAGACTTAGCTGGCCACTTGATGGTTTCAATCGAGACATGGGGCTCCGCAAACAATTCCGAAACTGACTTCGCCGTGTGAATCGAGGCGTTGTCTTGTTGGAAACGAAAGTCATTCCCGTGATGGAAATGAGCAAACGGCAGAAAAAATTGGAAAGCGTATCGATATACGCTTCCGAATCTTGCTTGCCTTCAAGGAAGACAAGATCAGACTTGCCTTTGGAGCTAAATGCTCCCCAAACCATGACACCCCCACCGCCATTCTGGCGCTTCGAGAAGTGCTCACGGCGGCGAGACAGGTCTGCCCAGTAATAATTGAAACCATCCGGTCCGTCGAGGTTCCATTTCTTCTCGTCGGACCAGATGATCTCATTGAACTGGTCAGCCCAGTCCCGCGCCTCAGACGCCCAAAGCACACGGGCTTTTTTGTGGGCTGGAGTCATCATCGGCGCAGCAAGTCGCTTCTTGAACTTGAGTCTGCAGCTCTTGTTGAGGAGCTGACAGACTCGACGAGGTCCAACTGGAAGAGAATGGCGCTTGATTAGTTCTGCAGCAGTGTACTTTCCAGTACACGCTGCTCGAATCATTCGGCGGTGGAGGGCGTCGTCGACAGTTGGGCGGCGGCCTGTTGATCGGGCCGTTCCATACGACCCAGGATCACGTAGGAAGCCTCGCACACAACCACGAGATCGTTTGATCTCGTTGGCTATGTACGAGATTGTTTTGCCTTCACGGCGGAGGACGAGAATTTCGATCTTCTCGTCGTCCGTCAAAGGGTCGCCTTTGGGCATGAACTGAGACCTAGATTGATTGCTCACATGAGGGCAAGGATTTGGGTCATCAGCATACCAGTTGTGGTGCGTGAGTCTTGAGTTGAACGAGTCAAAACAGCAAATGAGCAAAAGTGGCATGTGATTATTTCCCGCTTAAAAATCTATTCCCGCCATTTTCGCGCCTATCTGTCCACCCGAGTGCGCGGGAATGTCAGCTGAAGCCAGTACAAACTAGTTGCTTTGATTGGTGCAAACTTCTCGTTTTAATAACCAATCAAAACATCAATATAGCTGGATTTGCAGGGTGGCATATCATTACTTCCACCACTGTATAATCTTGCAACTTTTAATACTTGGACTACGGTATGCTCAACTTGGATTCACGTCATCATAGAACGAACACCAAGAACTCAATTTCTTCCTAGATCGGTGTCTGGGTGAGTCCATGATCATTTGCTAGTCAATCAATGACGAAGTACTGTATCCTCTCTAATAATGGCCCCCTCTAAGCTCCCACTGAAGGTGACTCTGTCTTTGCCGTATCAGCTGTGTTGGAGAAGCTGCTCTCAGTCGGGATCGCTGACACTGAGGCTGAAATCAGGTCGAAAGTGCTTGCGTCGCTCGACAGTCGCTTCGACTCGCTCCTTGGACAGCCAGATAATCTTCGAGGACTTTTCATCGCCCTCAACGACGAAGTCCTCGAAATCCGTGAGTCTGCCATGACCATCCTGGGTCGTCTGAGCCACAAGAATCCATCGCTCGTGATGCCGTCCCTGCGTCAAACGCTCGTCCAGCTTCTTGCTGAGCTCGAATACACCAACGACGTCCGCGTCAAGGAAGAAGGAGCGTTGCTTCTGGGTCACTTTTTGCGCTCAGCCTCCAGTTTGACCAAGCCATACGTGTTTCCAATTCTCAAAGTGCTCATGCAAAACCTTCGTGACGACGACGGAAGCCTCAACAAAGCAGTCGTTGGCACGCTTGGTGAGCTGGCTGTAGTCGGCCAAGACGCTCTCCTGCCGCATCTTCCTCAGCTTCTTCCTGAACTTGTCGCTGAAATGCGCGAAATGAAGAGCAGCACGGCCAATGTGGCAAAGATGGTCGTCGTCGTTCGCACTCTTGGATTACTTGTTGGGTCGACTGGCTACGTGACTAGGCCATACCATGAATACCCTGAGATCCTTGAAGGATTGAGCGCAGCCCTGCAGAGATCTGGCGATGCGAATGCGACTTTGCGTATTGAGTCGGGTCGTACTTTGGGCATTCTCGGTGCCTTTGATCCGTTCAGCTTCAAGCTCTTCCAGCTGGAACGACAAGGACGTAGCCTCGGCTCTGGTCTCGTGGCGACTAAACAGCTCGACCTCCAGCTCAACAAAACCTTCAAAGGACAGGAAATCCAACTCATCAAGCGCGAAGAGACGATCGTCAAGACGACTGGCGTTAAATTTACAATCCAATGCGTCGCACCGGAGGAACTCTTGCCGTCGCTCATCACCGGCGACCAATATTTCCCAGCCGTGGCCATCAATGCCCTTGTACGCATCCTCAACGAGCCGCGCAACTCCATCCACTACCAAGGTGCCATCCTCGCTATTATGTACATTTGTCAAGGCCTGGGCAAACGCATTGAGCCACAGCTCCACCGAATCGTTCCTGCTTTCTTTGTCGCCCTCGAAGTTGTCAACATTGAGCTTAAAGTCTTTGTGTTGGAGCAGATCACAGCTCTCGTGCGTCTCATGGAGGACAAGATCCAGAGCCACCTCGATCACGTGGCGGTAGCTTATCTCATGCAACAATTTGGAAAGAGACATCTCGCTCATGTGCTCAACCTGGTGCAGGAAGTCGCGTCGGTCTTGGGAGAAGCTTTCGCGTTTACTTGTCTGACGTCGTGCCTGAACTCCTTAGTGTCATCCGTTCTGAGCGGGACAGCCTTGCTCGACCTCAGACTTGTCTAGTGCTGAAAACGATCGTGACATTGGGAAGACTCCTTGATGGTTATCTCCATCTGATCTTGCCAGTGTTGCTCAAGTTGATCCAGTCGAATGCTGACATTCAACCACGAAAGCAAGCGCTTGGAACTTTGGGTACGCTCGTTCGAAAGCTCAACGTGTCGACGTTTGCCTCCAAGATCATCCACATGCTGGCTCGCATTATTGGCAACAGCGCCCAGAACGACTTGGTCTATTTAGCCATGGATTGTCTGATTGCCATGATGTACACCCTCGGGGAAGACTATGCGATTTTCGTGCCAGTGGTGAACCAAGTCCTCAACAGAGGCTCTCACGTGGGTGAAATGTTTGACAAGTACGATCTCCTCGTCTCAAAATTGCTCAAGTACCAAGCTCTACCTGCTGCATCGTGGGCAAACGACCCACTCCGACAGCAACAGCGAGAACATGGATCTGTCGACAACGACGAAGGCAGTAAATCTCTGCCAATCAACCAAATGAATCTCAGCAAAGCTTGGGAAACCACACAGAAGAGTACCAAAGACGACTGGCACGAGTGGATGCGTGCTGTGTCGGTCGAATTGCTTCGTGAATCGCCGTCTCCAGCATTGCGATCTTGCAAGGAACTCGCATCGGTCTATCAACCATTGGCGAGAGAGCTCTTCAATGCGTCGTTCTTCTCGGTATGGCCACACTTGAGTGCGCACACTCAGGAGAATTTGCTCCGTACGCTTGAAACAGTGTTGCAAGCCCCTAGTCTGCCGAGTGAAATCCTACAGACTCTGCTCAACTTGGCTGAATTTATGGAACACAGCGATCAAACCGTGGACCGGTCGGCGCTTCCTCTTGACATTCGACTGCTTGGTTCCATGGCAGAGAAGTGTCACTCGTTTGCCAAAGCTCTGCACTACAAAGAACAAGAGTTCCACGCGACGCCGTCCGCGGCTGGTGTTGAGGCCTTGATTGGCATCAACAATAAACTCAACCAGTTTGAAGCCGCCGTTGGGATCGTCACGCATGCACAGATGAACTTGCCCAAGGTCCCCGTCCAAGCTTCATGGCACGAAAAGCTCCGCCGATGGGACGACGGTCTTAGTGCACACGAAGCGGTGTTGCTGCGTGACGAGAACGACATTGAAGCAGTCTTTGGCAAAATGCGTTGTCTTTTTGCTACCGGTCGATGGAATTCTCTGCAGGCGCATATCGAGTCGACGTGGGCCAAGGTGTATCCTGCTGATGATTATGGCATTCAGTTGCTCGATGTCCCACCTGCTTTCAAGAAAGAGCTCTGCAGTAATGCCGCTCGCGTAGCATGTACTCTGCAGCAATGGGATCTTCTCCCCAAGTATATCAACTCGGACATGGATGAGACGGAAGCTTTCCTCTTCAAGAGTCTCACATGCATCCGTGCTGGAGAACTAGAAGAGGCCAAAGTTGCAATCGAGGAGTGCCGTGCCATCTTGGATCCAACGATTCAAACCTTCATGAGCGAAAGTTATGCCCGCGCTTACATGCCTTGTGTTGTTCAGCTCCAAAACCTCGCGGAGCTTGAGGAAGTGATTGCTCACCTTCAGAACGGCAGTGACTTCAATCGACTGCAGCAAATCTGGACGACTCGTCTGCTCGGCGTCGACCGTGACATTAAAGTGTGGCAACACCTCATGCTTGTGCGCTCTTTAGTACTCAACCCCAAGGATGACGTCCACGTCTGGCTCAAATACGCCCGCCTCTGTCGCCAAAACGACCAACTCCATCTTGCCTTCAATGCTCTCGCAAATGTCGGCGCGGATGTCCTTGCCCAGCAGCTCAAACTCGATCCAAATGCGCCACTCTTGACCAACGTCGAACAGCACAATCCTCGTGTTGCGTTTGCATACCTCAAGCATTTATGGGCAGAAAACAAGGAAGAAGTGGCTCTCAAGCAGCTCCATTCGCTCATCCACGTGCTCGAGCAGGACCAAAGCAACGAATATGTCTCCCTACGAGTGCAGGCATACACTCAACTGGGTAAATGGCAGGTCACATTGATGGAACCTCGTGGCGCGCAGACCGATCACCTCTACGACCAAGTACTTGATAGCTTTCTCATCAGTCTTGATATATTGCATAGGTTCTCGATTGCCTCCGGACGGCGACGCAACTTGATCCAACAAATTACAAGGCATGGCATGAATGGGCTTTGATGAACTTCCGAGCTGCTGAAGCCTTGAAAGGAGAAGCGTACGTGACGAGTGCGATCGATGGTTTCTTCAAATCCATCACGTTTGGACACGCTCGATACGATGTGACCAAGGACGTGCTGCGTCTGCTCACTCTGTGGTTCAACTATGGCGGTCGGGCGGATGTTCATGCAGCCATGAGCGATGGCTTGGCCAAGGTCTCGATTGACACTTGGCTTGAGTTTATTCCTCAGCTCATTGCAAGATTGCACTCGTCGCAGACCAACAACCTCCTAAACGATCTCCTCAGTCGCATTGGTCAACATCATCCCCAAGCTCTTATCTATCCCATCACAGTGGCATCGACGTCCGTCGGAAACAAGCGCAAAGTAGCTGCTGAAGGCATTCTTGCTGCCGTCAAGAAGCACTCGCCGCAGCTTGTCCAAGAAGCAGAACTCGTCTCGAGAGAACTCATCCGTGTGGCCATTTTGTGGAACGAACTTTGGCACGGCGCCTTGGAAGAAGCGTCACGACTGTACTTTGCAGTGCACGATACACAAGCCATGCTCAGTGAACTAGCGCCGCTCCATGCTAAACTCGACAGCATTGGCATCGACGAAGTCCCAACATTGCGTGAAGTTGCTTTTCACCAGTCGTTTGCTCGCGATTTGCAGCAGGTATTCGATCAACAAAAAATGAACAGAAGCTCACTTCCTCTAGGCAAAAGCATGGACAGATCGATACCAACTGACACTCAACACCGACGACTTGAGTCAAGCGTGGGATATTTACTACAACGTTTTCAATCGTATCAAGAAGCAAATGGCCAACCTGACCACTCTTGAGCTGGCCAACGTCGGTCCCAAGCTGCTCTCGGTCTCGTCGTTGAGCTTGGCTGTCCCTGGTACATATAAGGCTGGCGTTCCCATCATTCGCATTCAGTCGTTTGGTCCTCAACTCACAGTATTGACATCCAAGCAACGACCTCGTAAAGTCGTGATGAATGGGAGCAATGGCAAATCGTACACGTTTTTGCTCAAGGGTCACGAAGATCTTCGACAAGACGAGCGCGTGATGCAGCTCTTTGGGTTGATCAACACGTTGCTTGCTAATGACAGCGACACCCGCAAGCGAAACCTTGCAATCGAGCGGTTCAGTGTGCTGCCACTCAGTCATTCATCAGGGCTCATTGGGTGGGTGGAAAACACCGATACGCTCCATCAACTCATTCGAGAATACCGCGAGAGCCGCAAGATTCCACTGAATATTGAATACCGTCTCATGGTTCAGATGGCCCCAGACTACGAGAAGCTGCCGATCGCACATAAGATTGAAGCCTTTGAAAACGCACTGAATGAAACCACTGGCCAAGATTTGTACAAAGTACTCTGGCTCAAATCCTTCAATGCCGAAATGTGGCTGGATCGACGACGCAACTACACAAGAAGTTTGGCTGTGATGAGTATGGCTGGCTATATCCTTGGTTTGGGAGATCGTCATCCTGGTAACTTGATGCTTGATCGTGTCTCTGGCAAAATTGTGCATATTGACTTCGGTGACTGCTTCGAAGTCGCCATTGAACGTGAGAAATACCCCGAGAAGATCCCATTCCGCCTCACGCGCATGTTGGCTCAGGTATCGTCATGAAACTCTTGGCTCTCGCAGTACTAATAATTCTTCTAGGCAATGGAAGTAAGTGGTATTGAAGGAACGTTCCGCCACACGTGTGAGGCCAGTATGCGTGTGCTCCGCGAAAACCGTGACAGTCTCATGGCTATCTTGGAAGCATTTGTCCACGATCCTCTCATCACGTGGAGGTTGCTGGCACCGCACGCTGCACCATCTCATGCATACGAAGAGGACAAGGAAAAAGAAGAAGTTAAAGTGCGTCGGTCGTCGGTTGACAGCGCCACGATGATGGACCTTCACTTTGAAGAGGACAACTTTGACATGAACACGACGTTGAAAGAAGAAGACGATCTCGTGCTCCAACCCGAGCAACTCAGTGCCAAAGCTGTTAAAGTGATTGACCGCGTCAAGAAGAAACTCCGTGGACGCGACTTTGAGATGGACGGGAAGGCACTCAGCGTCGCGAATCAAGTCGATCGTCTCATCCGCCAAGCAACTTCGCATGAAAACCTGTGCCAATTGTTCTCTGGGTGGTGTCCATTCTGGTAAATATGCGTGTCTACTTGAGTCGTAGCTTGAGGTGACTAATGTGTTTGTCTGCGTGGTCGAGACTTGTTTCAATCTCGCTCTTCCGCCGCCTTGCTTCGATCGTGCGGAAGCCCATTTGCTCCAGTTTGGCGTATTCTGCCTGAAGCTGCGCCTTCTGAATGTGCCACTGCAAGAGCTGCGCTTCCAGTTCCCGCTTGGCGAGCACGTCGGTCTGTATTGTTTGCTTCTCGGTCGCAAACGGAGCGCTTAATTCCGTGTCGACGCGGCGGATGGCTGTCGGTGAATCCTCCAGGGGCTGAACTTGGTAGCTCAAGAGATTGCGGACATTGGCCGAGCTGTTGACGTCGTCAACTTTGCGGACAGAAGCGGTAAAGCCCAATTCGGAGAGGGATTTCGCTCGAGGCGTCTCCATGGACCAAGATACGACTGGCAATTGCTTGAAGTCTGGCGGCGGCGGGGGAAGCATAGCGGGGGCTGGTGGTTCAGTCTTGCGACGACTGAGCTCGAATTGAGCTTTGGTGAACTCTTTGCGCAGACGGTCGAGCTCTGCGTTGTTTTGCTTGAGGGTTTCCCGGAGGTCCTCCTCGGCTTTGGTGCATTTGTCCAGCTTGGCGAGTAGCGACTGCATCTCGCAATCTTTCCTCGCCAAAGCTTGGGCGTCGATCTGCGCGCTTCGGCCTTTCTCTGCTAATTGAGTCTGCAAAGTGTCAATCTTGGCCTACGTGCGTTGTGTGAGGTGAGTTCTGACGACGGATTCAACCTCCAAGAGCGCTGTGATCTTCTTCTGCTCGTCCTCTTCAGCTTCTAGAGCAACCACGCGTGCTTCCTTGACCTGCAGTTGACTCTCAAGCGCACCTCTAGCTTCTTCAGCTATCCTCATCTCTCGCTGATGGCTGACTATTGCCTCGTGGTGGCGGTCGGTCATGGCCTTCAACTTGATCTCGAGCGAGGAAACCTTGGCTTGGAGATCGCTGTCACGCGATTCCAACTCGCGGACTTTGGCCTTGAGGCTGGCACATTTGGCGGTCTGCAGCTCTAATCGAAGCTTCTCGGACGGACCAGGTTGGCGTTGGATGTGTTGCAGTGGGAAGACTGCAAGGTTCGCCGTTGAAGATTCAAGATGCAAGGACGGTCCTGGTGTGGCAACAGGACTAGGAGGTTTCACAGGTCTGCTAGGTATTGCAGCGGGGATAAACTGCGCTGTCTGCAGGCTCACTGGCAGCCGCTGCTTTGGTATCTCTGTAGGATAAATCCACTGCGACGTCGACAGCATTTCGCGTTCTTCAACAGATGGATAGACGTACGTCGGGAGAGCGACCTCTTGGACGCTCCACTCGGACTCTGTGTCATCGTAGTGGATTCGGGGCTTGAGCTCCGACAGACAGAGACTCTTCCATGAGAGCAAGTCGTCTCCATCGCTCCACGTCTCCCATTCCGACATGCGTCTGTTACAGGATTCGACCACCGCCTTCGAAAAATCTCGTTTCACACTTCTCAAATGTCCTCTCTTCAAACTCCAAATCCGGATCTGTAATACCCGGATAAGCTATCGGTATCCGGATGAAACCATGTAATTATCCGGATGAATGTCGATTGATTATCCGGAATTCTCGACGTACAATAAGATTTGAGATGTTTTCCCCGCGCTGGTCGACGGAAGAATCGTCTTGGGGCGTGTATGTGTGGACTCAAGAGAAGGACGCGCGGCTGGAAGAGTACGTCAGAGAGTGTATACGATTGAGTCTTGAGTCCAGCGAAGAAGTCGATCTGGAACTCGAGCGAGCGGTCTATGCAGCTCGGTTTCCACTGGGCGTGAATTGGAAAGAACTTGCGATGGAACTGCATTGCACACCCATGGACTGCGTGCGACGATACGCGCATCTAAAGACGCCACAGATACCATCGGCCAATGAAACACAGGTGGTTCATTCCCCACGGTTGGAAGAATTGATCTCATCGTCATTACCGACATCGCCAATGATGTCCCCACCGCCGTTTGCGCTGCGAAGTTCCAACAGTCCATTCAAATGGGACGAAGACACAGTGCCAGAGCCTGGTCACAGTCTTGAAGACATTGAAATCGACGAGCTAAGTCAGGATTTGAGCAATGCAACCACGGCAACTGATCCTCTCCATCTTGGTATGTTCACCCTGGCCAACATCCACTAACACTACGTGTAGATGCGTCGTCATTGACACAATCAGCGCTCGAGGACGCATTTCTCGACATGACGGCGCAGTCCATGCCGAGGTAAGTTGTTTCTTCTCAATGGGTCTTTTTCATGGTACTTTATTAGCATTCTACTGGCGAGTCGATTCGACCAGCATTAGACCTTGGGCAGCTTCTCCTGTTCGGCGAGCGCCTTGGCTTTCTTGGCCGCTTCCGAGTCCTTGAATTTGCCGTAGCCATACATCATACCGCCGATCACACCAAACGTGACAAAGATCGCAGTCTTGG
Organism: Aphanomyces cochlioides; assembly: GCA_019828595.1. Taxonomy (NCBI): domain Eukaryota; phylum Oomycota; class Saprolegniomycetes; order Saprolegniales; family Verrucalvaceae; genus Aphanomyces; species Aphanomyces cochlioides. The sequence goes on along the minus strand of JAHQRK010000036.1, from coordinate 370,914 downwards.
GCGTGAGTTGTTCGCCAAGTAACAAAACGCCAATAAATGTCGTGGGTACTTTGTTCAGACCACCCACAGTCGCATACGTCGTGGCACTTGTTTGACTAACACACCAGAACGACGCCAAGTTGAGGCCAATGCCGGCAACACCACCGAGGAACATGACGAACAAGAACGCAGGATCCGTCATGAGAGGATTGCTCCACACGGTAAACGCATCACCGTTCGCAAGCATTGGAGGGAGGAGAAGTGGAAGGGCGACCAAGTTGTTGTAGAACGCCATGCCAAACTTGGAGAGCTTGAGGGTGGATTTGGATGTCGCAAAACGCATGTAGAGCACGTACGAGGAGGTGCAGATGCAGTTCATGAACATCCAAAAATATCCCATCATCGTGCTGTGGGTGGGTTTGCCGCCCACGTCGCTGTAGGACGTGAGGATTGCACCGAGAAGCATGACCAATAGCGACGCAATGACGATCGGGCCGACGCCTTCTCCAAAGAATCGCCATTCTCCAATGACAGTGAGGATGTTGGACACATTCTTGAACACAGTGACAATGTGAATGGGCAAGCCGGCGGTCGCAAGGGTTCCCGTGTACAACATAGCGACGAAGAAGAACGTGACAGGCGCCCATCGCTTGGCCGTCTCCCACGAAAAGTTTTCATACTTGATGTAGCCTTGCATCTTGACGATCTCGAGGACGACGACGCCAATGGCGACTTGAGTGATGATCACGAAGGACTTTTCTTGGAAGTTGTAGTACTTTTGACCCACGATGTATCGGTTGATGAGAACCATCGCGTTGGACATGATACTGTACGCAATGCACGACAAGATGGCCATTCCATTGCCGGTGTTGCCGGCCGTGCCGACGTCCTTTCCGCCTTCCGATCCCATTTTAGGAGTGACGTTACAAATCTTCGACGATATCCGTATAAATACCATATTATCCGGATGACCCCTCAGATTCGAAGAAGAAAGGTACAGCCACCCAAGCCTGAAGGACGTGGAATCGCCGATCTTTCCTTGACTTTTTCAGTCTTCCTTGTGATTATCCTTCATGCAATGGTGTAATCTATGGAGTAGTCGTGCTTTGGAAGCAATTTCGAGCTTTGGGGCTTCGATTTGATGTTGGTAGGCCTGCGAGAGTCGAAATTAGTAATCGTGGTTCCCTGGAGCTGCCGTTGATTCCATCCACCAATACCGCATAGGAAGTTCATGACTATGCATTCGTTAAGCTGAACCAAGTCACTCGCTAGATGAGGAAGCACGTGATAAGGTTATGACTGTTTGGTGGTCAAAGGGGGCGGTCGTATAAAGAAGGCAATGAAGTGGCTCGAGTGAATCAAACCACCAGACAGAATTAGCCCCAGGGGGTTTCATATCCAGGCAGGAGCTGGTAAGAGGAAGCGTCAACTTTGTGTATTGCCCCAGAGTTCATGAGGCTGTGAGAGTCTCGTGCTGTCAAAGTTAAAAGTCATGCGATGTTAGTCTACCACTGCTTTATATGGAAGTTTGTATGTGGGGTGTTAGCAACTCCAGATTATGAAACATACGTTTGTATATAAGTGACTCTTAATGTGTCGAGAAGTAGAACGCCGCGCCGGCAATGACTAGAATGGCTGCAATCGCGACGGCAATCATCGTTGTATTGTCGGTCGGATGATCTTTGAACGCTACGCAGCAGGTGAGCCTTCCACATCAACTTGGGGTTGTCGTAGTGTTCTTACTGTTCTTTTCAATGGCGTAACGCGAACGCAGCTGGGCGGCGCTCAAGTCACAGTCGCGGACAGAGCCTCCGCGTCCATAGCGGCTGCGCAATTCAGAAGCAGACATGCCATCGTCGCCCATTGCAGTTGGAATTGAGAATGGTCGGTCGGGTACGCTGGTTTCATGAAGGCTAATTTTAAACCATGGAGAAGACAACGGGAATCCGTATAATTATCCGGATGCCTCCATCGAAATGAGTGGAGTTTGCAAGATGTCGGGGTGGAAGGGCGAAGAAGAGGTTGGAGAAGCGCTCAAATCTCTCGCGACTGCCAAGGGAATCTCCGCGACGCGCATTAAGAATGCATGTACAGTCCTGATGAAGTGGTCCAAAGAATACAAGCGCGTCGTGCACGCTGTGGAACATGTTTTGTGGAAAGCTGATGCAGAGCACCGACTGGCGTATCTGTACTTGATTGATGCATTGATCCGCGCATCGCAGGCGAAATATGGAGAAGACAAGGACACGTTTGCGAAACGATTTGGTATTCATTTGAACCATACGTTGGCAGCGTGCCGTAAAGTCCCAGATGATGCCAAGGTGCATTTCGAGACATGGGACGAATGCTGACAATGGAATGCTGTAGGGAAATGTCAAACGAGTCGTAGCGGAATGGATCAAGCGAAATGTATATACCACACAAGACATTGAGAAGGCTGGGGCGATGGATTTCCTTGGAGATGGACCGCTCAATTCTGTCGAAACCAACAAAGAACGCATAGCATCGTTGCTCGACAATCTCAAAGACAACATGCAGATTTTCAAGCAACAGAAACAAGAAGAGCCTACAGATTCTCGACCACCTCATGATCGATCACAACGTGAGGAATATTCCTCAAGGAACTCGCCTCCACGTCATCAACAATCCTACGATCGAAATCAACCATCAGGGTCATTACTACCAACTCCTGCAGGTCCCGGAGGAAGCCAGTATCGATCGCCAACTTCCCGAATGGATGCCGGCCCTCGTTCTCGTTTTGACGCGCCTCCACCTCGCTACGATGGCCCATCTCCTCGATACGACGGTCCTTCATCTAGATTTGATCGACCACCTTCTCGATTTGACGATCCCCCGTCGCAATTTGACAGACCTCCTTCTCGGTTTGACGGCCCGCCGTCTCGTTTCGATGGACCACCGCCTTCTCGTTTTGACGGACCTCCTCCATCGCGATTCGACGGTCCTCCTCCATCTCGATTCGATGGACCTCCCCCTTCTCGGTTCGATGGACCTCCGCCATCTCGATTTGACGGGCCACCACCTTCTCGGTTTGACGGCCCTCCTCCATCTCGTTTTGATGGGCCGCCGCCTTCTCGATTTGATGGACCACCGCCTTCTCGGTTTGACGGCCCTCCGCCATCTCGATTCGATGGTCCTCCGTCGCGCTTTGATGGACCTCCTAACTCGTATGCATCACGGGCAATGTCTCCCACCGGCAATAAAGAATCGTTCAAGCGCGGCCGGTATTGTCGCCACTTGAAACTTAACCAACGATGTCTTTTTCATAGATCTCGATCGCGGAGTCGATCGCCCAAGCGTAGTCGTGGTCTATGCCACGATTTTGAACAGGGTCGCTGCTCTCGTGGCAACAATTGCCGGTACGGTCACCACGGGCTGCTCCATGATTCATGTGTTGATGTCTCTAGCTTTTCACACGATGGAGATGTGTCGAACTCACGTCCACCGCCGTCAAAAGCGCAGTCGGCTCCAAAGACTCGCATGTGTAATACCTATCCCGCTGTGCAGAACTGCCGCTTTGGCGATCGTTGTTCGTTTGCTCACTCGGAACGGGAATTGGCCTCTCAAGACAAGTTCAACCACGCGATGAATAATAATAATATTCCTCCTCCAACCACACATTACCCCGTGCCGCCGCCGACGCAGCAGCAGCAGTCGTTGTCTAACCACTCGGAACCACCGCCACCGCTGGCCACAACCGCCTCGTCGTCGGCGCCACAGCAAACACCACCCGTTCGACAACGCCGATCTCGATGGGAAGACAAGAAGCCAGCAAGCCAAGCGCCAGTGGAGACTCCAGAGGCTCCCAAGGAAGACGACGACGCTGCCGAAGCCGCCGCGCCAGAGTTTACGTTGGAGTATGACGATGAGAATTAAGTTTTGTTTTGTCTATTGTTAGATCGCGACGCTTGACATGCAATGAAAGGACACAATATCCGGATGACCACCAACCACCGCGTCGTTTTAGAAGCTGGCAAAACTACGCAGCAACTCGGCGAAGTCAGTAGTTTGTCAATGAACTCGTTTATTTTGCTACTGGAATCGACTGCGAGTGTCGTTTCGCTGTTGACAAAGAGCGTCGAGTTCGAAGTCATAACCCCTGCACCCCGTTATCCGGATGGCAAACCGACCACGACAACCATGGCATCTACGACGCTCCATGCGGCCTCGCGGACCATAAACTGGTCGATCCTATCTATTTACAGGAGTAATGATGAGAGCCTTGGCCTGTGGTGGTGTAGCAGTGAGTGTATCGTGAGGTTTCTGACTTGAAGGTGGAGGCAAAACCCCTGCACCCCATTATCCGGATGGATGGCGACATTCCAGGTGATCTTAGATGGCATCACGGGACTTGAGCTCCGTGATTGCCATGTCCAAGTGGGAATCGCGGGCTTTCCGCCTGTCTGGACCATGAAATGCACGTCTACAAGCAGCGATTTCACCATTGACACAATTGTTCAACTCCCCGTCGCTGCAATCTTTCGCGCGACGATTTGCAAACTCGACGACGTTGTCGCGGAAGGATTGCTCCATGTTCTCCCACTCGTCCAAGGACGCCACGCCTTCGCAACTAAGCTCCCGTTGCATTCGACAAAGATATCAACCAGTTTTCTCCATTTGCGACTCCGTGGCACGACGCCATACGTGCCATCCGAGAGTCTACTATGCGTTCAAGGCGCTAAAAGTGTCATTTCTGGTTCAACGGACTCGCTGGCGACGGTGGTCATGCTGCATGAAGGCCACGTAGTTGGGAAATGGAGCTCAGATCGGCAGACGACGGTACAATGCGTCAAGTCAAGCCAAGCTGAAGTAGAAGTGCTCGTGTTTGAGCATTGGGTCGACGGCAGTCGCCAAGCTCGCGCATTTGTCCCCGGCGATGTCTTCCAGCGTACGTCTTCGGATAAACTGAGTGATTGAGTTGTCTAATGCAGGGGGAACGATCGAGTGGCCAGCAGAAGTGATCGTGCCCATGGACGCGCCAAACGTCGAGCTACGGCTGCACGTGTTTGTGCAGGAAGCGCGTCAACCCAGTGCTCTCTTCGACGACGTCAAGTCTCCCATTCAGTACATGCCGGGTCCAGGACGCCTGCTGCTCAAAGTCACACAGAGTAACAAGGACAGCGAAGAAAGTTTGTGACGTTGTCGTAGGTAGAGAAGCCGCGGTCTGTGCGATTCCAGCGGCGAAATGGACGGCCACGATGAGCTCCAGTGACCAAGTAGAGCACAGCCACGCGTCTGACCTTGAGCAGTATGCACTCTAGGCCGAGATCAAACTCCACTGGAGTCCTCGAGAGAAGCAAGCGCCGCAGCTCTTTGTCAACCAAGCACGAGGGCTCTGTCTCGCTGCTTGGCTGCTCCAGCCCGCTCAGCCTGCACAAGTTGTCGTCGATGGAGTCACGCTGGAGATCCAATTCATGCCGAACGCGGCATCTCAAGGCCTTCCTGTGGCTGATATTCCTCCTGGAGACATTCACGTCGGGCTGCAAGAACTTGCTTTCAAGGACGACGTCGGTGCGACTGCCGTCTCCGTTCGCATTCAGTGCGGCACCGCCACAGCTCAAAGCAGGTCCACTCGAGCGGCATCTTGTCGTTCCTGACGTTGTCCTAGCGTTCAGCCTGTCGTGAAGAAACTCACGGCCTTCCATGAAACCTTGCTCTGCCCGAAGTCTTCTCTCTCTGTGGAAACGCCACTGCTTCGGATTGCAGTCGTCGCTGATGCCGCTGAAGTTGGTACGACTCAACGTCAACACTGCAATCAATATCACAATCTCGTAGCGACGACATGCACGCCGCTCTTTCCGTACGTCGTCAGCGGTCACTTGGCCACATTGACGCTGCCGCTCTTGCGAGACAACGACCGCGTCGCCAACCTCACGCTCGAGGTCCAGTTTGTCCCAGTCGTGAGTTTACCGAGGAGAGAGCTACGTCTTGCCATCCACGACATTCGCAACTACGTCAACTGGTGGCAAACCATCCAAGTCGTGTGCAAACTTGACGGCCATGACGTCCAGACAGCCAAGACGGAGCGTGAAGTTGTCGAGCCGCCACTGCTCTTCACGCTACCGTCGTGCTCTCCCCGGGACATTTCCATCGAGCTGAAGGAAGGCAACTTGGTGCTAGCTCGTGGAATTGTCGCAATGGACGAACTGAATCAACCCCAGAGATGGCATTCCTTCGGCACGATCGACGTCCTACTTGCCATGAGCGAGACACAGCGCCACGCGGCCATTGGTCGATTGTACGTCGATATTCTTGAAGCCCGAGTTCAAATTCCATGGGAGGTACCGCCCTCTCCCCGTCATCCTCGCTAGAATTTGTCATTAGAACGCTTCCATGAAGCTAGCACTAGTCCAAGACGAGCGCGATGTGCCCGAGACGACGTTTGAAACGCGCAAGAGCAGCGCGATCCATCCCAAGTGGAACGAATCGACAGTGTTCAACGTCGTATCCTTCCCGTGCTTTCTCTGGTGCGCGTTGCACTCGAGAGCATCCAAGACAGCGACGCAAGTCGTGCCATGCCAAGCTAATCTTGCGAACGACTGGATCCAAGTCCACGCTGGCGACTTGCACGTTGCGGACGTTCACATCAGGAGCTGCTACTTGCCGCTCTTCCAAGGACGACTGCGTGTACAAATCCACCGCGGCAGTGGTTTTCTTCCGATCGTCGCGGGAACATGGCAGCCTCACGTCGAGCTGAGTCTTCCTTCCAGCTACACAACGACGACGTCCCAGCTAACGACGCCAAGTCGGAGCGCTCTCTGGAATGAATCGATCGAGTTCACGCTGAGCAACAAGCTCGAGACGGCTCTGCCGCCAGCGCTAAAGGTCCAAGTATGGAACGGAGACGTCCAAGTTGGCGACTGCGACGTCAATCTCGTCGCGACGATCGCAACAAACGCTCAGGTCGACTGGTTTCCATTGCAATGCGATGGAGAATGCGCTGGGTTCCTCCACTTGAGCATGGATTTCATGGCCGAGAGAGCGACGTTAGAGTCTCCTGACTACAAGAAGACGTCTCTGGACCAGCTCGTCGCGTTGAAGAAGCTCTTCTACTCACTCGACACCGACAAGAGCGGCTTTATCGAGACGAATGAGCTCCGTCGCGTCATGGAATCGAACGCCGCTCTCAAGAAATGTGTGGCTGGCAACGTTCAGAAGCTCCTGGAGCTCTTTGACGCCGACGAGGATGGAGTACGGTGGTCGGATTCCAAGTCTTGACTGACAATCTTGTCGTAGAGAGTAAGTTTTGAAGAATATGTCGCTGGCACGCGGCGATTTCAAAATCTCGGCGAGGAAACCGCGCCGCTGACACGAACTCCGGCGCCACGAACGCCTGATACTGTCAAAGAACAGAGCCAAGGGCTCGAAAAGCCTGAAGATGAGCCGTCGAACGCGCTGCAAGGACAACGAACAAAGCCAAAGACGAGGAACGCCATGGCTCTCAAGCCAAACGGCGCCGCGGTGCGCCAAAAGTCCAAGAAGAAAGTGCACGAGAGGTCGTCACGAGCTCGCAAGGAGGAGCAACAACTCCAACTACTCAAGAGTCAAGAAGATTTGCCCGACGACGGCGCTGTCTCTCGCCAGAGCGACAAGCAGCTCGCCACGATGCGCGAGGAAATCCAACGACTTCGCAGCGTCAATCGCGAATTACTCCAGACGAGTTCCTCTCCCGACGACTTGGAAGCGCTTCAACGCGTGCAAAATCGCCTGCAGAGTGAAAGTACACAGCTTCGAGTACCGCCGGACGATGGAATTGCCGTCAACTCATGCGCTTGTCGGTAGGAAAAGTATGCTCAAGCAAAGACACAAGCGACAGAAGCGCAGCGTCTCCTCCAAGTCGAGACGGCGCGATGCCATCGGCTCCAAGCGAGTCTCGAGCAACTTTCCAAGCCGCCAGGAACGCTACAACCTGCATCTCCTCGCGGCGATGGCACAGGAAGAGCTCTCGAGTAGACGATCGTGACGTAAGACAGTCTTGAACGAGTGCATTGTAGGCTCGAGCTGGCCAAACTCGCAGAGCAAGCCAAGCTGCGCGAGGAAGAGCGCATGAAGAAGACCATGGCGTCGACAAAACTGCAATCCAGAGTCCGCGCTCGTCTCCAGCAACGACAGTACCAAGCGACAAAGCTGCAGCGCAACGAAGCGGCCGTCTTACTCCAGGCTGTGCTGAGAGGATGGAAGACTAGAAGGAGATTCCGCCAGTCGCGACGACAACACCGCGCGGCGATTTGCATCCAGACGCAATTCCGCCGGCATGTCGTCCGACAAGGTCACGCCGAGACGGCTGACGCACAACAAGTCGCCGCGGTGATGATTCAAAGCCAGTGGAGACGATGTCGAGCGCAGAAACGCGTGGAACGACTCCGAAACGATCCAGAGTTGCAGTCCCAAGGTCGAGAGCGGCGAGAGAATGCGGTTGGAGATGCAATCGATGGCGGATCTGGCAGCCACGCGAGCGAGAAGAGCGTGCTTCATGACTTGGACGATGTCTTGAATGTGAAAACACAAAGAGAAGATGGAATTCCAGCCACAGACGGCGAGATGGACAAGCCGAGATGCCATCAAGGTGCACTTCCTCACGCTCACGAAGACGAAATCTCCATGAAAATACTGCCGCCGCGCTCGGAGATGACACTCCATCAGACGCGAGATGAAGAGCTGCGTGTGACGAGTGTCATGGCGACAGAATCGGACGTCTTACGAGACGACGAAGAAGCTTCCACCGACAGTCGATTGACCACAAAGGAAGCTCAAGATGAGAGAAGCGAGGATGGAGACGGCGCTGATTCAGCTTGGAGGTCACTGGGCTCATCTGTTGTGGAGAACGAGCAGAGCAATCGAGTCGACGACAGTTTGGCGCACTTGGTCGATGGCGTTGATTTGGCGAGCGAGCCGAGTTACGACGCGGTCAATCCAACGACCGGCCAAGTCGCGCGAGAGCAATCTACACGTACGATGGAGCGGATTGCGACGGAAACGTCGCTGGAAAGCCCGTCCGTTGATGACTCTGGCTCAAGGGAAGTCGATCAACCTGTGCAAGCTCAAGCCATGGACCTTTCTTCTCGCCACGAGCATTCCCATGAGTGCCGCGACGGAGAAGAACCAACTCTATCTCGAGGAGACGGCAAGATCCAAGCGGAAGAACAACAATTTCATGAGGATATGATGGAAGCGCCAAGTGACGACGCCATGGAATTCTCCACCGCGGACATGACGGACGCAATGCCACGATCTCGTCGTGTACCAATGGACGACGAAGACGTAGCTCGACTCTCAGCTCCTCCTTCAAGCCAACTCATGGAGCAATCAGACGATCGAGATGCGACTGACGTGGAGGCTTTCGTCGCTGAGAGCCAAGACCCACACACGACAACGACAGAAACGCCAACTGACGATGGAGACTTGCCGACGAAAGACAACGAGCCATCAATGCATGTTCGCCCTGACGTCAAAGTTGAATCCTCACCAAGTTTGTCCTACGAGAAAGCTGAGGAGCATGGCACGTCAGCGTCAGTGGACTTGGAGCAATTGCCACCCGCGGAACCTGTCGACAAAGTTTCATCGGCGGCATCTTTGTCAAGCCATGTCATGCGGCAAATTGACACAGCGATAGATCTACCTGAGTCCTGTGATGGAGTAGAGTCTGGTGAGGAAGACGAGCTTGGGGACTGTCACGAGCCTCATTCAAAGACACTCCGCAAGGAGGAACCCCGAGCATCTTTATCACACCAGCCGATGGAACAAGCCAGTGCTACTGGGAGTTCTACTTTGATGGCACTTACTTTGTCGGAGCATCCTACCGGCGATGGTCCATCCATGGCCGACGACCAGTCGTCCTGCATCAAGCCAATGGAGAGATCGTCCACTTCGACATATTTATCAAGCCAAGTTGTGGAACAGGCTACGACTCTCTCAGCCTTTCACGATGAAGAACCACACACGACGGCTCATTATTTCAACGACCACGCTGAATTATCCTCAACTCCAGTGGTTCATTCAGCTCCTGGCCTTTCAGACGACGCGTGCCAAAGTACAAACGACAAAACCTCATTCACTCCACACTCCTTCCACGAAACCCAAACTACAGCTGCGGAAACAATCGAGTTTCAAGGCGAATTCGATTCAGAACCTGTGGCTTTCAGTCCTCCTGGGGACGCAGTGACTGCAGCAAACAGAGAGGCTATCCAAGCCATTGCCAACGAGGACGATAGCTGACCTGGAATCTTAAAGTTGATAGACTTTGGGGTTGAAGGGGTTATAAAAGGGGTTTATAAATCGAGGGGTGCAGTGGTTATGTTTGGCGTTTTCGGTTTAGGGGTATAGGGGTTATGCGTTTGATTTTTTGCAGTTTTTTATTTGCTGTCGAAGCGCAGAATGACGACGGCGCCGGCGTCCGTGCAGCCGACACTCAAAGTCATGCGGCTGTACAAGCCACGGCTTAGCATGGAGAAGACATACCGCCGGGAATTCGCGCTCTCCAATATGCTTTTGCTTCCCGACAGCTTTGGGTAAGAGCGTGCTTTAGCGTCATGAATTGACCGGGGATGTCTAGGAACATCTACTTGGGGGAGACATTTAGCAGCTACATCAGCGTGATCAACCAATTTGCATGCGATCTACACCAAGTTGGGCTTACGGTACGTCTATGTCTCCATTCTGCATCGTCGTAATGCTGGATTAGGCAAAGCTTCAAACGCCAACGACTCGGAGCGATCTCCTCGACAAACGATCGTCGCGCGGCGGTGCAACGCCTCCGATGAACCCAGCACCGACACTCTCAGCGGGATCCAACCTCGACATGGCTGTGGAATACGAACTCAATGAAGTCGGCGTCCATACGTCAGTATTTAACCTCTGGTTGCAGTGGAATTGATTGCGTCGTTGTAGGTTGCGCGTCGGCGTCACATACTTGGATCCATTGACGTCCGAGCCCAAGTCGTTGCGGAAATTCTACCGCTTTCAAGTGCTGAATCCACTGACGATCACATTCAAGCACGTCTTGATCAAGGTATGCTCATGCTCTCGCACGGGATGGCTCAAGTTCTGCGTAGGAGGAATCATACGTTGAAGCCAAGATCCACAACATCACGCAGACGCCGCTGCACATTGACACGATCGAATTTGTTCCCTCTCCGCCGTTCCAGGCCCATGAACTCGCTGCAGAGTACGTCCTCCAGTCTCCTGGAAGTCTCTATCTTTCTCGACAGTTCAAAATCCCTGGTCCTTCCTGAAGATGCCATCCAGCGCACGTTTAAAGTCACGGCGGCGGCGCATGTCGATCTGAACGCCGGCGCCATGAATCTCGGTACGCAAATACTGCTTGCTCTGCCTTAAAGTTGCCTATAGGCCGTCTCGAAGTCGCGTGGATGTCGGCGATGGGGGAAGCTGGACGGATGCAGACGCAGCCAGTCGTTCGCAAAGTTGCCAGCGCCAAGGAAGCGAGCGTATCGATCATCCTGCCGGATCCATGCCGCGCCGTCGTCGGCGAGCCGTTCGTGGCGTCGTTTGTGATTGAGAACCACACGACGCGGTCCATGCATTTGCAGCTCCAGCTACGTCGAGAGCTCATGGTGGGCGTCCTCTGCAGCTCGTTGTCGCATCAGGTACGTCGACTAGTCTTTGGCAACGTTAATGCTTTACGGCTTAGAACGTCGGCGTCGTCGGAGCGCATGGGAGCGTGAGCGTGGACGTGGAATTTCTGCCGCTGATTGCCGGTCTGCAGCAGATCCGAGGCGTCTTCGTGGTCGAGCTGGACACGCAAGCAGAGTTTGCCCACGACAAGCCCGTCTTCGTCTTAGTTAAGTGATGCAACATGACGAATGCTTGGACGAGGGCATGGCGGAGGTCGGCATGGGCGTCCCGAGGATCGTGAATTCCGTCTCGCCGGCATGGAGAACGTCGCCGAGGCGGAGGCAGCACGCTTTGTCGTCAGTGAGGCGGACAAATGTCCCCGTTGTGCTGTCGCAGTCCTGGAGCCAGTACTTCCCTAAGCCAGACGTGAGCAACCGACGACAAGGAGACGAGGACGTACCGTTCCGATGGAAGATGATCGCATGTTGCTCCGAGACGGCCCTGTCGCGCAGTTTCATCGTGCAAGGGCCCTGCATGTTGCCGATGGAGAGCGTGTTCCGGACGACATGGACGTCGCCGCGGTTTGGACCGGCGAGGACGTACAGGACGAGCGCAGATTCGACGGCCGGGTCCGTCTGGAGGAACTCAATGCGGCTCTTGAGCATGTCGGCGTTGCGTTTCTTCTGTCGCCATGAATCTGCGTTGGTGTCGATGGTTGGAGGCTGCACTGTCGCGGGTGTCGGCTCGTCCTCTTCGTCTTCCACGGCGACGCCCGTCCAGAGTTCCTTGGCGCGCATCAACGACGACTTGCGTTTGAACTTGGGCAGCGTCACTGCGGCGACACCAAAGTGAGGAGGATGGCTCAGTGGAGGAGTGGGCATACTTGTAGATGTCCGATGCACCGGCAGAGACGACGTTTGGTTGGGCGTCGTGTCAAAGGCGGTGATGAACGCCAGCGGATGATCCACGCGGCGGTGTTTCAAGCTCATGCCGATCGTGTTGTCGTAATCGGCGGCGCTCAAGACAAGGCACTGCGTCGTCTCGGTCGTCGTGATCTACAGTCGCAGAGGTGAAACCACGGAGGTCGGCGGGGAGTACATCGACGAGGGAATGCACGAGATGGGACTGCATGTCGAAGCAGAATGGATTCGAGTGGCTCTCGACGGCATTGTCGTCAAAGAGACACTGGACGGTGCCGTCCACGACGAAGAAGATGCTGAATTCGCCGCCGTGGAGCAGAGAAGTCCCTTGTAAGAACGTCCGGCGCGTCATCTTGAGCGCCACACGTTTGAGCAACGACGGGGAAATCTACGATAGGACAGACGTGAGGAGCTCGTTGAAGTGTTGCAGCAAGACCAGTTCCATCCCCGGAAGCGTGGCGAGAGCGTCGAGAACCGGCGTTTCGTGGAGTCCATGCTGGACAGGGAGAAGATACATATCCCGGTAGTGCTCGCAGTAGTCGTGCCAGTCCCTAGAGAGCGCCACAATTTCAGTACCACGACGAGGAATGGATCGCACTTGGCCAGGATCGCCATGCAGACGGCGTTGCAGCGCGCCATGGCGTTCGTCGTGTGCCTGGATCCGGGTCGAGCGAGCGCGATTTCGCCAAACGAGCCGCCGCTGTCGACGTTTTCCACCGAGAACTTGTCGTCGCCCTTGGAGCGGAAGAGAAGAACGCTTCCTTGGAGAACGACATAGGCACGGAGCGCATCGTCGCCTTGGGAATAGATCATCTCGCCCGCGGAGATCGTCATGACTTTACAATGCGACGCCAAGTGACTCATGTCGTTGAAGTAGGAGGGCAAGTTGGGCGAGAGAAGGAACCATGGGAGGCGCTGGAGGATTGTGTATCGGTCGTTCATGAGTTCCTTCATGTGGGGCGCGACTTCCCGCGGCACGTTCTTCACAAAGACGACTTCGATCTCCGAGCAGCCGATCTTGAAGACGGAGTCCTGCTCGAGTGGCTCGACGGGACTGACGGTTGAGACGACAGGAACCGCTTGATCTACGACGTCGTCAGAGCGGGAATATCAGTCGAGAGAGCATTACCGTGGACGATTTCTTCCCGTTTGGACGCACACCGCCTCCTGTGGATAAGTCGATAGAGGCCTTGGTTCAGCACGGGATGGAGCGGCATGACCCACACGCGGCAGTGCTCGTACAAGACGCTGAAGTGGACGAGTTTGACGGCATAGTTGGTCAGATTGATGCTGCAGTCTAGAGAAATCCACGTCAAGAAGGGAGGAACATCATGGAGGGACGTACGAGAGGCGCGGCCGACGTGGAGGAGTTTGTTGGGAGGGAGTTCAAGCTGTATGGGGAGATGTCGATGACGGTGGCGTCGCTTCCGTGCCGTCGTCCGGAGGATTTGGATTTCCATCCCGGGGTTGGCCAACGTGTGGTCCTGAAGCTTCACAAGTCTCAACTGCCGATCTCCGATGATGACGACATCTTCCTCGACGATCTGCACGGGACGATCCCCGACGAGGACGCGCGTCGCATTGCAGAAGTCCTTCAAGACGTAGCGGCCGTCGATGAACTCGATCTTGGCGTGGAGGCGATCCAGCGTCGGGTGGATGATATCGGCCGAGTGGAGGCTGCCGAACCAGATGTAGCTCTTGGTGGAAGCAGCGATGCGCGATGGAACTTCCGAGTCTTTCTGCTGGAGAAGCAGCTCGATCTTCAGCGGCTCCAACGTTGTTGAAGGCGGCGGCGTGAGTTTCGTCTGCTTGGCGAGATCTCGAAGAACAACTTGCGTTCGGATGTCACTGACGCAGCTGAACCGCACATCTTTCCGCGGGGGGAGTTTCTCATGCGCGGCATGGACGACCGTCGTCGAGCTGACTTGTAGATCCAGGACAGTCACTGTGAAAGCATAGCCCATCTCGATCACGTCACCTTTGGAGAGCGGGAATTCCCGACGACCGACGTCGAATGGAAGCTTCAAGTAGATCGGCGGCGACTCGACGCAAGCGCGCAGGAAATACTTGTCCCCTTGGTACGTGACTTGAGCGTGGCGAGGAGCTAAACCGTCTAGGACCATGATGTTGTCCGCTCCTTGTTGGGAGCCAATGTAGCCTGAGCCAAGGAGCCACGTGAGCATACCGTCAGTCACACCAAGCGGACATTGGCGCATGAATTCTTTGCTCGAGAACTTGGTCATGAGCGAGAGGAGAGCTGAGCTCTGGAGCACACGGAAATCATGCGTCGAGTTGGGCACCACGGCGACTTTGCGGTGGAAGAAGCGAGACGAGACGCGCCGCGCTGGTCGTGTCTCCTCTGTGTTCATGGCGCGGCTCTAAATATACACTGTCCGAGCAGTTATCGTTACCTGCTGCTTGAAACTCTCGCTCCAGCATGCATTGTGCCGTCGATTTGACGATACAGTTGGATAAAACGAGCGCCCGTCGGCTTGGAAGCAAGCACAACATGCCGCTCGGACGTCTCAAGCCGCTGCACTTTCTCTCTGGTCATCCATCTCAAGGAGGGAGTTTCACTGTGATGATTGTCTAAATTGGACATTTTTGATCCGAAATTTGCCAATTTTTCAAAACTTTTATTGAAAAATTGGCGAAAATCGCTCAATATAGAAAGCTCATCATTGACATGACGCTCCAGCCACAGCCGCAGACGATGCGATATCCGATTCCTCACTGCTCTCTCTCTTCACTGCTGCATAAGACGCTAAAGCCAGTGGAGTACCGCAGCTCCTCTGGCATAATGCCAAAGGCTGCGAAGGCCATTTGAGCTTGTGATGATTGTGCGTGAGTTGGACCCGAGTGTAGCAAGTCAGTCGTGTGCAAGTTGCAGTAGATTGCGATCGCCAAGAGCCTCAGCTTGTGACTTGCGGCGTGACTTCTGGGACCTATGAGGACGTAGCTATTGATGCTCCTGCTCGCGCGGCTTCACGAGTGCCGGGGGTGCATTACAGTATCGGAAGCGCTTCCGTGTGTTCATCGAGCTCTGTCGTTCATTTCGTTCCAAGCCTGGATCGCTTGCATTGAATTTTTCATCCAGCATCTCCTCCAGGACGTTCCCGTTGCCTCTTCATCAGCCTTGACAAGCCACGACATGGATTGCACACCAGGTACAATGTTTTAAGTCTTGGAGGCCAAAACACAGCATGGCGACTGCACCCAGCGAGAGGTCCACGTCTCGTGCAAACCACGATGCTTCTACAGCCATCCTGAGGACAAAGACGAGCCTGGTATCAGCGAAAAAGCGGCGGGAATGCGCGGAAAATTGTCGGCATGAAGGCATAAAAGATTGTCAGCTGTGGGATTTGAACCCACGCGTACGAATACATCACGACCTGAACGTGACCCCTTAGACCACTCGGGCAAACTGACCATGTTACAGAGCTATGATTTTTATAATATTTTTTGTATAATTTGTGATTTGAGGCACTTATTTTGGCAGATCTGTGATGGGAGATCTCAACAAGTTGCGCGCGCTCGTCGAGTCGGCGGGTGAGTCTGTCCAAGCCAAGATCCTGTACATTGCGGGGTTTCTCCATCGACATGGGATGATTCCAGGCATTGGAAAAGCTCTCCTCAAAGGTATTCAAAGCTCCACGGCGGGATCTTACTCCTGGGCAGAGATGCTTTTTCAAAAGGATGTACGAGGACCCAAGTTGATCGAGAGGCTGTCGACTGCGACAGATGAAGCCTGGCTGAAATACGTCCACCGCCTTATTGGTAATTAGGCGGGCTGTATAGAGACTGATGGCGTCGTCTAGATGTCGAGACGCTCAAATTGTTTGATTCCCTCTACATGGACTACCCACTCGAACACGGTAAGGCGATTTCCCGCCAGGAACGAGAAGAACAAGATCTTCTCACTGAAAAGGTACATTATGGTCGTGCTGCATTCCTTTGTTCTTGACGCTTGTAGTCTCTTATCTACGGTGAAGTCGACTACTTGGCCTTTCTCCACACGCTGCGCAAGATCCCCATCGAGCCACATTGGACCTTTGTCGATCTTGGAAGTGGCACTGGCAGGGCTGTCTTTGTTGCGCGACTCAATTTTGACTTTGCAAAGTACGTCACAGCTCTCATGGAACCATGTTAAGGGGCTATTGTAGATGCACAGGCATTGAAATCCTCAGTGGGCTTCATGCTGCTGCTGCCGAAGTCTGTGCCAACTACAACGAATTCGTTCGCTCTGTTATTTCGACCTCAACCAAGCCCCTCGACGCTGCATTCTTCCACAGCTCGCTCCTCGATCTTGACTGGAGTCGTGCCGATGTTGTGTTTGCCAACTCGACGTGCTTCGACTCGGAATTGATCTGGGAGATCGCTGACAAAGCAGTGGCACTCCGATCCAAAGCGTACTTGATCACATTCACGAAACCTCTCCCAGACTACGCGCCGTTCGACATTATTGACAAGGAGCGACGGAATATGAGCTGGGGTCCTGCGACTGTCTACATCCATCAGCGACGCTAACTCTCTACTCTTGCTTCTTCTTCTTGGGCTTTTTGGTTTCTTCCTTCTTTTCTTCGTCTTTGGCTTCGTCGTCGTCATCGTTCTTGCGCTTCTTGGAGGCGCCCTTCTTTTCTTCACTTCCTTCTGTCAACTCGCCACAGTTTGCAATCACAACGTCCTTGGTAGGCTTATCGTTGCGGCCCTTTGGGACAGCAGCCATGGCACGTACGACTTCCATACCGCTGATGACTTCGCCAAACACGACGTGCTTGCCATTCAAATGCTTTGTGGGGGCAAGTGTGATGAAGAATTGACTACCGTTCGTGTGACGTCCGGCATTCGCCATACTGAGCAAACCCGCTTTGGAGTGCTTGTGAATAAAGTTTTCGTCCTTGAATTTGGCGCCATAGATCGATTCACCACCCGTGCCGTTGCGGTTCGAGAAATCTCCGCCTTGGCACATGAATCCATCAATAATGCGATGGAAAATCGAGCCTTGATCATCACACTTCAGTCAACTATACGTCAATAATTGCATTGTACCTTTGTACGTCAAGGGCTTCTTGGTCGTGCGACCAATGCCTTTTTCACCCGTGCACAAGGCTCGAAAGTTTTCTCTCGTCTTGGGAGTGTCGGCATAGAGCTTAAAGATAATACGGCCACTCTTCTTGCCGCCAATTTCCATATCTACATATAATCTTGTCAATATACGCGTGTTTCCATGACAACGCACCAAAGAACACTTTGGTTTCCGCCGGCATCTTGCTTCCGAGGTGTTTTCTTGACTTTTGATGATTGGACTCGGATCCCCTTCGATTTTATAACCCCTACACCCCTTTCGATTTTAAAACCCCATAACCCTACAACCCTCATAACTTAAACCCTAAATAAACCCTACACCCCTTTGCTTCCCATTGAAGGTACACTTTTTGTTTATCACAATCAACTCATTGCCCACTGCAATGGAGAGTACAAGTCAACCGGCAGAGCTCTTGGGAAACCTTCCGGGAGCGGCATTCCTTGCGGAATACCTAGGATTCGACATCCGTCCAAGTAGGTCTCAGTTCTTGGCGCGACAATTGGAAATGGAGCGAGTGGCACAAGAGGATCTGCTCGAACGTCGTAGAGTTTGTACTCGGCATTCGCGAAGTCGGGATCGAACTTGACGCACAGCACGTACTCCACTCCTGGCATGACAGCCCATGTTGATAGCACCTTGTGGTCTAGTTGTCCTGGCGCCATTCCCCACGTCTGAGAGACTCCAATTTCAATCTTGATTGTCCGGAAGTCGGCAAAGATGGGAACGCCTGGAGGAAGCACAGAGTGCGGGGCTCTTCGGCTTGGTCCATAGCTGAGGTCTGGACACGCTCGTCGACCTTGGGAATTCGTGGCAGAAAGGTAACCAATGAGCCATCTCTCGACGTCGTCTTCGTGGAATCGTTTCGACAGTCGCCAAATATACTTGGCATGTGGCGTGCTGTCAAGCTCGATGATGTGGATCTCACCAGAGTCATCAAACCATTTGAGAAAATTGGGTCGGACGACTTGGCCGTCGCAGTCAGCAAACGCGTTCCATTCTTCTTCAGTTGCAAGACACACACGCAACGTGCCAGTCGCTGGTGGAGGCTGCTGCACTGCAACTTCCAGAGCAGCGTTGATGCGATCGTAACTGGCGACGAGATGAGGGGGGAGATCAGTCATGGTCAGTTCTTCGAGTTGCGGATCAAGGTACTGAAATCGCCGCTGCTACCACCGTTTTTAACCTTCTTTGGACTCGGAAGGATTCCGATCACCTTCGACAAGAGCCCTGGGACGAAGGGATAGAGAATTGAACTCTGTAATATTTATCTGTTTGTCGACGTCAATGTTGGCATGCTGAGCCAGTTGGGTGAACGCGCCGTTCTTGTTTGCGAGCAACTCCGACGGCGTGCCATACTCCTTGACAGTGCCAGCGTCCAACACCAAGATGCGATCCGAATCCATGATCGTATCGAGGCGATGGGCAATGATGAGTCTCGTGATGTTCTCAAAGCATTCCCGCATGGTCTGTTGGATGAGGCGGTCCGATTCTGGATCAATGTTGGCCGTCAGTGAAAGCCCAGCGGCAGCCAGACCCAATCATGCTGAGGACCTTGTCGTGGATAAAGTTCAACGTCAGATCTTCACGAATCTTTGCTCATAGCTAGGACGGACTCATCGTTGATAAACCAGAACTGGCTCATCGACCTCCGTGTGCTGATGACTCACAATCGTCTAGAAGAACCATCAGGTCACAACGAACGAAGAGAGCTCGAGAGGAAGACGCCGTCTCGAAGGAGGCACGACCGCAATGGATCGTGGCCGATGGGAATCCGCAGTGGATCCATCCATCGTCCACCCGGACGAGGAAAGCGAGCGACGCAGTGCCAACCATGCCCATCTTTGCCACGCAGGCGTACTTCGACTGCAAGGCTCTACCCTCCATTCAGAGCGCGGATAAGACTGACATGATTGAGCTGCATCAGCTATATTCTTGTTAGCTTATAATCAATTTCGCCTTTGCCGATCGCAATGCAGAGTACAAATCCACCGACAGAGTTCTCGGGAAACCTACCGGGAGCGGCATCCCTTGTGGAATACCTAGGATACGACGTCCGTCAAACTGGACGATGGTTCTTGGCGCGGCAATCGGAAGTGGATCACGGTCGTCAAGGTTCACTCGAACCTCATACAGTTTGTACTCGGCATTCTCAAAGTCGGGATCGAACTTGACACAGAGCACGTGCTCCACTCCAGGCGTGTTCGCCCAGATCTCAATTGCCTTGTGATCCAGTTGCCCCGGCGCCCTTCCCCAGGACTGCGAGACACCAATTTCAATCTTGATTGTTCCAAAGTCGGTAAAGATGGGAATTTCTGGAGGAAGGACTGCGCCGGGAGTTCTTGGATGTGGGCCGTAGCTCAGGTCTGGACACGTTCGTGGGCCTTGAGAATTTTTGGCAGTAAGATAGGTATTGAGCCATCTCTTGATATTCGGCGCTTGGAATCGAACATTGAGTTCGTCTGAATAAGTCTCGTGTGGCGTGCTTTCAAACTCGATGACGTGGATCTCACCAGAGTCAGCAAACCATTCGAGATAGTTGAGATGGACGACCTCGCCGTCGCAGTCAGCAAACGCGTTCCATTCTTCTTCAGTTGCAAGACACACACGCAACGTGCCAGTTGCCGGTGGAGGCTGTTGCACTGCAACCTCCAGAGCAGCGTTGATGCGATTGATGCTGGCGACGAGATGAGGGGGAAGATCAGTCATGGTGGTCGATTTGGTTGGTGCTTCTACTGTAGCGACTGCTCTTGTTTCGGCAGATTCAGGCAGAATGATTGACTCACCACCACCTGCGACGATGCTCATGTCTTGGGACGAGGCGATTGCTCGTTCGAGTAAGACAGAGGTACTTCCTTTGCGCCAAAATTTGCTCCAGCACTGTCGCTGGAACCAGACTCAATGTGTCATGATCGACGTCGCCCATGCGCATCAACAAGATACCTGTGTGGTACTCCTTCTCACTCCGTTGCCCTCCCGAGCCTTTTCTCTGGCCCTGGTGACAAGAAACGACCGACCAGAGAAATATTTTCGCGACGGCGGCTCCAAGACTTCACTCCCAGTCCTGGCCGGTCCAAATCCCGCTGTTCTCATCGTGATGAACCCTGATCTACTCCAACCCCTCTCAGCACGACAACATGTGACACTATCCAGTTTCCTGTCGTCATCGTTCAAAGGTTGAAGCCCTCGGCGACTTGACCGACGTCGTGCGCCGACTCCCTACGCGTCATCGATTGAGTTTAGCCGTCGCTTCTTTCGATGAAAGACTTGAAGGCATTTTGCTTCCATTCACCACGATCAAGTTTGTTGTTGTTGGTTGAGTTTGGGTCCAAGTTGAGGTGAATGGAGCCGCTGCTGAGCACTGGACATTGGGGATCAGAAGGACCATCGCATGGATAAAGTTCAAAGTCAAGAATCCAAGGACGGACCCATGTACCCCGCACGTCGATAGTCAAGGCAGCCTCTTTCAACGTCTCTGCACCGTGTAACTCAGGGTTGACGACAAGAACTTGAGAGGACGACGCCATCTTGAAAGGATAGACGACCGCAATGGATTGTGGCAGATGAAAGTCCGCGGTGGATCGACCTCTATCGGGGCGAGGAAAGCGCTCGACGCCATGTCAACATTATTAGAGAGGGTGCCTATCTTTGACCCTGCCAGTCTGGCGTACTGTTACAAGGCTGTGCAGCACGTACTCCACTCCTGCTATTGTCGATATCACCTCGTGGTCGAATGCCAGTACAGTGTGGGACACCAATTGCAATATTGGTTTGCGAAAGTGAGAAAAGATGGGAAGGCCTGGAGGGAGTACGGAGCGCGGTGTTCCCATATTTTCTCACTCTCGGACCGAGAGTCTCGGACAACCAACAGAACGCCTTGAGAAAGCACAGAGCGCGGTGCTTGACTATTTAGTCCATGATTCAGATCGGGAGCCCATCGTGTGTGTTGGGAAACCTTGGTAATGTCACCAATGAGCCATCGCTCGTAATGGTCTTCTTGGAGTTTGTCAGATCGCCCGCGGAGGCTGTTCAATTACAAGTTCTAAAGCATCGATGCTGGCGAAGAGAGGAGGGGGTAGAGAAGTCATAGTCGACTCTTGCACCAGAGGATCAAGGTATTTCAATCGCCGCTGCTACCGCCGTCGTGGATCGTCCTTGGACTCTCGTATTCACGACCATGGAACCAACAGTCCAGCGGCAGCCAAACCCACGTATGACTTTGTCAGGAATGCGGCCCATTGAGCAAGACGCGGGAATGGAAGTTCTTGGAGCAGAGGATCGCCGTCAAGAGCACAAACATAGAGCGGCCGTAGACTAAAACAATCGACGTGATGGCCAAACCGACGTAGCCCCAGCCGTAAGCGAGACTGAAAGGATCATTGCGCGCCCAGAGACTCATGAACCAGTCGGTCAAGGACAGAGCCACTTGGGAGATTGTGTACAGCATCGTCAGAGAAAAGGCCATCAAGTACCTAGCAAGAAGAACGTCAATGGAGTCGACGACGAAGGTCAACTTACGCATTGTAGCCGCTAGCACCGAGGTAGGATTTATAGCTCGTCCATGAAATCTGTCCCTTGACGTTGTCTTCCTTGGCCACCAAAGTCGACTCGCTCTTTGCAGTCTTTTTATCGTCTTCTTGTTGCTCCTCTTGGTCCTCGACTGGTGTCACCTTTGTCGCCGGCATCATATTCATCAAGTGAGGAAACTTGGCAACAATATCATCGTAGGAGCCATCACCGATGATGCTTCCGTCTGACATGAGCAAAATCTACAAGAAAGAGTGAGAAGAGTCGCTAGTGGCGATGAGTTTACTCTGTCGGCGTGACAGAGTAAATGGGAATGACATGTGAGGACCAAGACGGTTGTTTTTCCACCGAGGAGGCCACGGGCACAGTCTCGAAAGACTGAGGTTGCCACATGGACATCAAGCGCACTGAGGGGATCGTCCAGCAAGTAGACATCGGCTTCTTGGTGGTAGACAGCTCGAGCTTGACTCACTCGAGCTTTCAGCCCCCCGCTCAAGTTAAGGTCGCGCTCGCCAAATCATAGAAAAGTTTGAGTTGACATGTACCACTTCCAAAGTCGTGACCAAGCACATTGGGGAGCACGGAAATAGCGCAACGACGTACAAACGATCACGTGGCGCACCTTCGGTCCAGGACCTCAAGTGCACTACAATTACAATGAGCCCATGGCCGAGTTTTGGTGGATTGCACTACATGGACTCCAGACAAAGCCCTAGACGTTGGCGTCGAATCGCCGGTACTACAGAAGGCTGGAGCGAGGCGTTTGACAACGCGAATCTATTGTCTCAACGAAAGCACTTGAGAATTTCATCGACCATTCCATCGACTTCAGATTCGTGATGCCAAAGACACTATCGAACATATCGAGCAAGAGATAGGATCACTGATTTAACAGTAAGCTGCATTTAACGAGAGAAGTCAGGCGGTAACCTCGATCCTAACGAAGACAGATATGATTGAGCTGCTTCACTCGTTTCATTCTTGTAAACTTATCTTCGAAATCGCTGAAGTCACCGACTACTCAAGACTTGCCCATCGCAGCGGAGTGTACAAATCGACCGACAGAATTGCTGGGAAACCGACCGGGAGCGGCATCCCTTGTGGAATACCAAGGATTCGACGTCCGTCAAATTGGATCTCGGTTCTTGGCGCGGCAATCGGAAGTGGAGGGAATGGCACAAGAGGATGAGCTCGAGCATCATACAGTTTGTACTCGGCATTGGCAAAGTCGGGATCGAACTTGACACAGAGCACGTACTCCACTCCTGGCATGGCAGCCCAGATCTCAATTGCCTTGTGATCCAGTTGCCCCGGCACCATTCCCCAGGACTGCGAGACACCAATCTCAATGATGATCGTCCGAAAGTCAGGAAACATGGGAACTCCTGGAAGAAGAACTGATTCAGGAGTTCTTCGGCGAGGTCCAAAACTCAGGTCTGGACACGTTTGTGGGCCTTGGGAATTGGAGGCATCAAGGTGGCACTTGAGCCATCTCTTGATATGCTGTCCGCGGAATTGACCATGAAGTTCAGCTACATAATCGGCATGTGGCGTACTGACAAACTCGATGATGTGGATCTCACCAGAGTCAGCAAACCATTCGAGATAGTTGGGATGGACGACCTCGCCGTCGCAGTCAATAAACGCGTTCCATTCTTCTTCAGTTGCAAGACACACACGCAACGTGCCAGTTGCCGGTGGAGGCTGTTGCACTGCAACTTCCAGAGCAGCGTTGATGCGATTGATGCTGGCGACGAGATGAGGGGGGAGATCAGTCATGGCCGTCGATTCGATTGGTGCTTCTACGGCTGTCGCAGCGACTGTTCTTGTTTCGGCAGATTGAGGTACACCGCTGCAGCCGTCGACCGTGATGATGCCTTTCCCACCTGCGACGATGCTCATGTCTTGCGACGAGGTGATTGAGGAATGAACCAGGAAATGCACGCTCGAGGTACTTCCTTTGCGCCAAAATTTGCTCCAGCACTGTCGCTGGAACCAGACTCAATGTGTCATGATCGACGACGCCCATGGCGCATCAACAAGATACCTGTGTGATATTCCTTCTCACTCCATTGCCCTGGGGAAAGGAGCCTCCCCCCTGGATGTGGTGACAAGACACGATCGACCAGAGAAATATTTTCGCGACGGCGGCTCCAAGACTTTACTCCCAGTCCTTGCTGGTCCATATCCCGCTGTTCTCATCGTGATGAACCCTGATCTACTCAAGCCCCTCGCACTATCCAGTTTCCTGTCGTCATCGTTCAAAAGGTTCAAGCCCTCAGCGACCTGACCGACGTCGTGCGCCGACTCCCTACGCGTCACCGATTGAGTTTAGCCGTCGCTTCTTTCGATGAAAGACTTGAAGGCATTTTGCTTCCATTCACCACGATCAAGTTTGTTGTTGTTGGTTGAGTTTGGGTCCAAGTTGAGGTGAATGGAGCCGCTGCTGAGCTCTGGGTCTTGGAGATCAGAAGGACCTCGCGAATGGATAAAGCTCAATGTCAAGAATCTCCACGCACCCCAAGGACGAACCCATGTATCCTGCACATTGATAGTCAATGCAGCCTCCTCGCATCGTGTAACTCAGGGTTGACGACAAGAACTTGAGAGGACGACGCCATCTTGAATGGATAGACGACCGCAATGGATTGTGGCAGATGAAAGTCCGCGGTGGAGCCATCCATCGTCCATTCGGGCGAGGGAAGTGCGGTGACGCCATGCCAACTTTCAATGTGAGTGAGAATAGATGGGAACGCCTTGAGGGAGCACAAAGTGTGGTGTTTGACAGCAAGGTGGCATATGAGTCATCTCTCGTGATGGTCGACTTGGAGTGGGTCGGACGACTTGGCAGTCGCAGTCAACAAACGCGTTCCATTCCTCTTCAATGCACACACACAATGTGCCAGTCGTCGGTGGAGTCTGTTCAATTACCCTTAAAGTATTGAACGGCAGTCGCTGTGAAGTCGTGAGGGAGCTACAAGTTCAAAAGCATCCATGCTGGCGAGGAGATAGGAGAAGCATGGTCGACTCTTGATCTAAGAATCAAGGTACTGAAATCGCCGCAGCCACCGCCGACGTGGATCTTCTTTGGAACCTCCCCTCACCAACCGCGGCGATGACATTGGACTAAAAACAACTCCGAGAAGTCGTGCGCTGAGTCCCAATACTGCTCACTCAGGCAGTCCTTCGAAGCAAACCAGCGACGCATTTCATTTCGATTCGTCGCAATAAAGAATATATTTCATATTTTAGCTTATCTACATCAATGTTGGCATGCTGAGCCAGTTAGGTGAACGCGCCGTCCTAGCAACTCCGACGGCGTGCCATACTCCTTGGCAGTGCCAGCGTCCAACACCAAGATGCGATCCGAATCCAAGATCGTATCGTCAAGCCAGACCGAAGACTTTTGAGTGACACAGACGCAATGTCAACCTACATACGCTTTCAATTGCGATTGGATTGCAAGATGACGTACGCCGTCGATGGTAATGCGGCCAGAAGACGATGGAACCATGCGAAAGAGCGCCGCCATGAGCGAGCTCTTGCCGGATCCAGTGCGACCACAAATGCCAACTTGGTGGCCAGACTCGACCGCGAACGCAATATCGTTCAGGACGAGATCCAAGTGCTCTCGGTAGCGCATGGAATAGCCTTCGAAAGCGATCGCGCCTTGGGACGGCCAGTTTGTCACCTTGTCGTTCGCCGCGGTCTCCTCTTTCTCGAGGGATTGATAATGGTGGAGTCGCTCGACGGACGTCATGAAGCTATCAACGAGCGCTGCAAACGTCGCGAGACGGGAGAGCACCGTGCACAACTGCGACGAGTACGTAAGCGCCAGCCCCGCCGCGGCGACGACCACCGTCCCGAGAGCGTCTAGCCGCATCTGGAACCACCGCGGCGCGACCGCTTGCGTCATCCTGAAGCGGATATTGTAGTCCACGGCGCGCTGCTGCTTGAGGGCAAAGGTCGCCGTCTTGTCGAAGGCGCGGATGGTCGAGAGGCCCATGTAGGTCTCACTGACGAGGGACACCAGCGGCGAGCGGGAGATGCCGTTGAGGCGCTTGACTTCATTGATTGTCACGTTGTAGATGCGTCGGGCGTGGAAAAAGATGGCGCCGACGGGGACGTAGAGGATGAGGACGTACGGCGCCGAGACGGCGCTCACGACGAGGATCGCCGCGAGGCTAAAGGGGAACTCGATCACGAAGAGAATGTACTGCGGCAAGGTCGAGTCGACCATGTCCATGTCGGACGAGAAGCGGTTCAAGATGCGGCCGACGGGCGTCACGTCGAAGAAGGTCGGGACGGGCGCGTCGAGGACACGGCGGAGGATCGTCGCGTGGAGAGATTTCGAGCAGAGGACGGCCGTGAAGAGCACGAAGACGGAGTACAAGTAGATGAGCAGGAAGGAATCGAGCGCAAAGCCGACGTAGCCGCCGCCGTACGCCAAAGACTCGGGCCCATGCCGCGCCCATACGCCCATGAACCAGTCCGTGAGCGTCAACGAAACCTGCGCCAACGTGCACAGCACGAGCAGCACCAGCGCGACGACGAGCCCGTCGTAGCCGCTCGATCCAAAGTAGGCGCGGTAGATCGCCCATGTGACTTGACCGTCAACTTTGTCCTCCTTGGCGACAAGACCACCACCACAGTCGTCTTCCGGTGCGTTGTCGGCGTCGACAGCGTCCTCAGCGACGGCGTCTTGTTTGTCTTCGGACGTTTCCTGGCCGTCCATCGGCGTCTTCAGTGGTTTCTGCATGGATTGCTGGAGCAATGTTGGAAACTGCGCGTGGATGTCGGCGTAGGAGCCGTCGGCGGCGATCTTTCCGTCGACCATGACGAGGATCTACACTCGACGCTATCATGGAAGGAAGAGAGAGAGAGGAGGACGTACTCTGTCGGCATGGGGAAGCAAGTGGTAATGGCTCGTGAGCACGAGGAGTGTCGTCTTGTCGTGGAGCAAGCGCTGGATGCAGTCGGCAAAGACGGCGTTGGCGACATGGACGTCCAGCGCGCTCAGTGGATCGTCGAGCAAGACGACGTCTGCCTCTTGATGGTACGCCGCGCGCGCCAAGCCGACGCGGGCTTTCTGGCCGCCGGTTGATTCCGCGCTCTCCGATCTCAGTGTCGTCGCCGTTCGGGAGCGCGGCCATGTCGGTGTTCAACTGGCACGCCGACAGGACTTGGCGGTACAATTCCGGCTGGAACGCCGCCTCGAAGAGGATGTTGTCCTTGACGGAAGCATGCTGGATCCACGCTTCCTGGCTCGCGTACGAGAAGCGGCCGTGGACGCGGCGACTGCCCTGCGTTAGATGAATGTCGCCGAGGATCGCCGAGAGGAGACTGGACTTGCCGCTGCCGACTGCGCCGACGATCATCGTCAGCGTCTTGGGCTCGACTTTGAGCTGGATGGACTTCAGCGTCGGCGGCAGCGCGGCGTCCCATGTAAAGTCTGCGTGGAGGATCTCAACTGGAGAAATGGACGGCTGTGGAGCGTCGTCGAGAGCGTCGCTTGGAGGAGAGACGTCGTGGTCGATCTCATCTGTGTTGAAGAAGTTGGAGAGACGTCGGCAGGATGCCAGCGCGTCCATCGTCGCGACGATCGCAATGGAGAAGACGCCGCACGGCTGCTTGGCCAGATTGATGTACGCCAGCGCCGTGAACGCGACGGGGACAGTCAGTGGATGACCTCGCGCGACATAAACCAATAGAGCGCTTGCGAGCGACGCGACTGGCGCGACGATGAGCAGCACGTTGTTGATCATGAAGAGATTGAAGTACCTCTTGAGCGCCTGGAGCTCGCGGAGACGGATCTCCTGGAGGAGGCGGTGCATCGAGTCTTCCCATGCGTAGAGCTTGACGACGCGGACGCCTTGGAGCACTTCGTTGGTGAGTTTGACGCGCTCGGCTTGGATGGCCAGCATGTCCTGGCGGAGTTTCCCGATCGTGTCGCCGGTCGCAAAGCCGAAGTAGATGAAGATCGCCATGACGATCGCGCCGGCAAACGCCGCGAGCGCGGTCAGCTGGAAGCCCAACATGATGTAGATCACAGTGAGCATGACGGGACTCACGAACGCCCACTGGCCGACGCCGAACGCGAGCGCGATCCGGTCGAGGTCGACCGAGCTCATCGTGATCACTTCTCCCGACGAGAACGCCTTGGCCCTGGACGACAGCGAGAGCGTTTTCCGGTAGACCATGTGGGAGAGCGCGGTCTTGACGTTGACGCCGAGATGCGTGCCGTAATAGCCGGCAAAGTCCATCATTGAGACGGACGCGAGCGTCACGACAAAGAGAACGAGCGCGAGGATGTACCCGTTCTCGATGCCGAGATCCGTCTCGATGGAATCGCCATCTGCCTGCAGGAATTGCAGCATGGACTTGACTGCAATCGGCTGGACAAGGCCAAAGGCGCCGTACAGCGTGAAGAGCACGACTGCAACGAGGATGCGGCCGCGGAACGTATGCCAGAGCACGACGTGGAGCTTGGGGTTGTCGCCGTGGGCTTTCCATGCTTGGGAGACGTGGGAGTAGAGCACTTCCGTCCGATCGGCACGCGCAAGCTGCCAGATGTCCTCCTCGGTCAGCGGCGCTTTCGATCCTTTCCTCACGAGTTTGTCGAGCCACGAGATGGTGATGTAGTTGATCCAGTTGGTCGTCTCGAGAGGATGCTGCTCGATCTTCCAGTCTCCAGCATCGTCGACAGGGGAAGCGACAGCAGGGTAGGAGTCGGCCATTCGACATCTTGCGCGCGAAACCCAGAATGAAGAAACGATGCGAAAGGCGCTTTCCGAACGTGGTGACACTCTCCTTCAACATTATCCATCGAGTCCATGGCGCAGCGGCGGCGGTGCGCCAAGAGGATTTCCATGTCGATTCTGGGGAAAGAAAGGTTCTTGAAGATCTTTTGCTCTGTTCGTCGAGGGGAATGGAGCCACGAGCGGCGTCCTTGATCCATCTTGTTTGGATTGTTCTGTGCTGTTCGTTCAATTTGGAAGTGTAGTACATTGCGCCAAAGTAAAGACAGCCATCCCTTTCGGTTCGATAGACAGACACAACGGAACTGCCGACACAATCAATTGGAGAGAGAGATGGAGACGAGTCTATTACACACCTAGATGAGAGGGAGGCCGTTCATGAACCGGTAGACTAAGACAGCGAGTGCGAGGAGAATGCCCGCGAGCTGGAAAATCACAGACGGAGTCACGAGAGACCATGGATTCGATGCGCATTGGACGCACAGACCAAAGTTGGCGTCCACTTCGTCCTGGTCGACTTTGTTGTCGCATTTCTTGCACGACGCGAGCGGAGGCGGGGCGGGTTTTGCGTCTTTCTTTGCGTCGGCTTTTTTGTTTCCGTCGGGATTTGCAGCTTCGCGCGCGAGGCGTTCTTCCTCTTCTTTCTTTCGCCGCGCGGCATCAAGCTGCGGACCGCGCACCAAATTCAAGTAGAGAAGCAAGAGAGGGTTCATCTGTCGTCCTGGAGTCTGTCGTTGATGTGAGTCCTCTGGCGGTGCTTGGGATGTCTCGCTGCTGGCTTTACCACATCCGGTTAATTCAGTATCCGGATGATAAGGGTTGAAGGGATTCTTACCACCGGGGTTTACAATCTTGAGGGGTGCAGGGCTTATTTTCTTTTCAGGGGTTTAAGAGCATCTCCACCGGTGTACTGAGTCCAGCTCTGAGTCTTGTTTATCCGGACTCACTGTCAGAGCGAAAATGACACTGAATTTGGCCCCACCGGTACACTGAATCCTGCTCTGAAACTGAGTTTAAGAGTCAGGGCACTGACTTTGGACCCCTCTACACTGAGTTAGAGGCCAAAATTCAGTGTAAATTGTGTTCACTGAGTTTCTGTTTTAAACTTGCTTAATATATCACATACAAAAAATAAGTCATACGCCAAACCGTCGACTCTTGAGTCGAGATGGCGACGTGGATGACGGATTCCGAGAACGAGTTGCTCTGCCGTGCTTGGATCAAGGTATCGGAAGATCCTATCAAGGGCAGCGGACAAAACGCATCGTCTTTTTGGGATGCTGTAACAGTCGAGTTCAACACGGCAAGGCCAAGCGATCGTCCCGAACGAACGTCTCGCGCTCTAGAATCCAAGTTTGCTGTGATCAAACATCACGTTGGAAAGTTCAGTGGTTGCTATGCCGAAGCTTATGATTTACGCGAAAGTGGGACAAGTGTTGACGACGTTCTTGAGTGCTCTTCTACGAGCGCACCAAGGAAAAGAATGGAAAAAACATCCCGTTCAAATTTATGGAATGCTGGCGATTCCTGTCAGAAAAGCCGAAATGGGAAGTGTACCGCTCGACTGGGCTTACCAAGAGAGGAATCAAAAAGCATGCTTCTGATGAGAGCGAAGGACTGTCAACAATTGATGACCGCCCTACGCTCTCATCGGAAACACTCTTTTTGGATCGACCTAAAGGTGTCAAGTCGTCCAAAAGAAAGAAGAAAATGCATGAGAAATTGGTGCCGCACGAGTTGTCTTTGGCCAAAGCCACATCTGATATGGCAGCGGCAATGGAGAGAAAAGCCCACGCCCAAACCATTGTGGCCAACATGCAACTTTTTACGATGTCAACGGACACGCTGACCCCCATTGCTAAACGATTTGTTGAACTCCAACAAGCTGAAGTTCTTGCTGACCTTGAAGCCAGAGCTTTGAAGCGCCAAGGCGCGACGAATAACAAGGATAATCTTGGCAGAGAGGCATCGGTCTAAACGAAAATGGAGCTTGTAAGATAATCATGTCATTTCTTTTTCAATGATAAATTGAACACGCAAAAGCAGTCTAAGCCTCTAGCTTGTCATTGACATCCTAACTTCTGCCACAGCTCTTCTATTATGTCATTGCGTAGCATGTTGTGAGCCGCTTCGTTTCTTATGCTTCTTGTCATTTGGATGTAGTGTTGAAATGAAATAGGACTGTCGACACGATTGAGATCTATATTGCATTGCCATTGTGTCTCATCTGTTGGAGTTGACACGGTCTCTTCGACTTGAATAACCATGTTGTGCAGGCATATGCACGCTTTCCACACTAAGTGCATTGTTTCACGACTCCAGAGCCGTCCTGGATTTGAAAGTATGTGAAATCGGCCGAATAATGCGCCAAAACAGCGCTCAACGTCTTTGCGAACACTCTCATGACGTTCGCAGTAGAACTTTTCCTTTTGGTTTGATGGAGAGCTCATGCTCTTTTGAAAGAGTGTGTAGTTAGGATAAATGCCGTCAGCAAGCACGTAGTACATGTCATACGATGATCCGTTCACCTACCACAATATAAGTTAGCCTTAGCAGGCAGTAAGTTCTTTCACCACGTATGATGTAGCAGGAGCAACTCCATTTACCCATTTCACCATGAGAGTAGACCTGTCTAAGACATTTATGTCATTATTCGATCCTGGCATGCCTAGAAAGGCGTGCCATATCCACAGATTCTTGGTAGCAATAGCCTCCAAACGATAGAGCGACGTCCATTGCGATCCTGGTATTGGCCTTGCCACGCTACGGGGCAGTTTTTCCACTCCCAATGTGTACAATCAATAGATCCAAACATTCCTGTAAACCCTCGGTCAGCATTCTCTCGTAGTGCCTCATAACGTCATCTGTTGTAGGTTCACGCAGGTATTCACCTCCATATCGCTGGACTATTGCATTCACAAAACGTTTCAATGACTCGTTTGCTGTTGACTCCCCCAGTCGACAGTATTCATCAACGGCGTCTGAGCCAAGTCCATATGCAAGTATACGCATAGCTGCAGTGGATTTCTGGGTTGTAGATAAACCTAGAACCGGTAAAAGATGGGGTCTATCTACAACCCAGAAATGCTCATACCTCGTTGTCCTGTTGCATCTTCTCTTTGTTGAAAGTAATCATCCGTCTCAGACACGCCAGCCATAATCCGCTCGAAAAGTATTCTTGACATTCGAAAACGACGTCGAAATACGTAGTCAGGGTATATTGGTTGACGCCCAGGTAAGCCAAAGTAGTCGCGCATAATTTGAAGGTCACCTGCTGCATGGTTTCTTGACAAATTGGCCCTACGGCCACGTCTTGAGCCGCCCCAAGAATTGGGATTCATCGCGGCTCTATGTAGTTCGACTCGACGTAATGCAAGTTGTAGAATGGTTGCTGCAACATGGTCGTCCTCGTCGGAGGAGTCAAAGATATCTGCCGCAAGTCGCGCCAAAGTGGCCTTCCACTCGGCCATGGAAGCTAAATGTTGTATTCGATGCTTCGTGTGATAATATTTAACAGGTTTCAGTGCTCATATTCAGTGCACCGATGTGGCATTTTTACAAGCTGCACGGGATTTTCAAACTCAGCACTGAGTTCAGCACTGAAAAAAAACTCAGTCTCAGTGTTGAACTCAGCGTACCGGTGGAGATGCTCTAAAGACATCGGGGGTGTAGGGTTTAATAAGAGGCGCCCTGATTGATTGCTGGTTCAGCAGAAAAAGGAAGACACGTCGGTCTTTTGTTGCTTTGTGGCTCTCAACGGAGCTACAGCTGTGCGGAGATGACTTTGGGGTATTGGCGCTGGTGCTTGGTGTACTTTGAGGGAAGAGGGCACTGGGGTAAAATACACTCCGCAAACTAATATACTGTTTAAAACAATTTGAGTTTATTTTATTGTTGGCAGGCCACCAAATAAATGTCCGGATAAAGCGAAAAAACTTCCGGTTAATAGCAACCTTATCCGGATAATGGCTCGAAAATGGCGGGATTCACCCCGTTCGAGCGCGACAATCGTGAAATCGTTCGACTTCGCTTCGCTGGGAAAGAACCAGCTACGCCACAGAAATTCATCCCAGTAAGATGGCAACAATTTCCGATCCACACCGCGCATAGTCTTGACGTATTGCTTCACTTTGATTTCTTATAACCCCTCTATGGTGTTGGTATGGGCACCAGTGAGTGGATCCACAAAGTTTTCGCTATGATTCACCCACTGGTGTGCATACCCCATATGCAACAAAGAGGGGTTGTTCGCCAATGTGTGGCGCTCGTTGGAGGAAACATAGGAGCCAAACTTGTCCGAGTACACCTTCGTACCCGGACGGACATGCTTTTCGAGCAGGCGACAGAGCGTTGGCTTCGTACGATCCTCATACGTGAGGACCCCAAACCACTTCTTCGTCGAACGGTCGACACCTCCGAACAGCCACAAATCGGGGTACGATTGTACTTGCTCCTTTTCTTGAGCGACGTTTCATCAATTTCAACTTCATGGTCAAACCCTCCAATCTAATATCAAAGAAATATTAGTTTCTACAGGATATCATTTTTGAAAGTTTACCTGCATTTCGATGCTCAGCATTTCGGACGAGGCCAAATCGCGGCAAAACTGATACCAATCGGTGGCGGTTTTCCTCGTAACTTGTTGCTCGTGTACAACCAGGCACACCGACTTTCTTGCACACCAATCGTACATAATTCGTTCAGCAGTTGAGATTGGCAGATTCGATTGGCCGAAGAACGAACCCTTCCTAATGGTCCGGTCGACGGTGCCGCAAGTCTTGGCTCGGCATCGCCAGACTCGCTTCGCCAAGCACAAGTTCATAGGGTTAGTGCATTTTGGGCAGAGCATGCGCGACTTCAACAAACCGACTTTCATGCACCAAAGGATGCATGTATCGTCGTCGTTGGTCACTCTCATCACCTTGCGGTAGGAGAAGTCGGCGAGATTGGACAGGTCGTACATCGCGTCTTGCTTGGAATTTGCGAAGTGACTGACAACACGAAAACACTCAACGGGGGAAAAGAAGTGGTTTTCATTCAAAAATCGTGTGCAGTCAACACCCAGATTTCACGATTTTCGCGCTCGAACGGGGTGAGAGCATCCGCACCGGTCCAGCAAATCACCCATTCCAGCAAATTTGTCGACAAATTTGTTGGAAAAAATTGCACCGGGGCCAGTAAAACTCCAATAAGCCAACTGGAGGGCAAATAAAAGTAGAAAAGTCAGCATATTCATTGAAACCATTGCTGAGCCAGCAAATCGGGATGACCAATCAAAACATACAAAGTACTTCACTCTTGTTCATCCAGTTCGTCTCCAATGACCCATCGGGGAAAGAGTTACTCCGACGAAGATCAAGTTTTGCTGTGCGAAGCTTGGTTGAAGGCGTCGAAGGATCCGATTGCAGGAGCAGACCAAAAGGGAACGCAATTTTACTCCAAAGTCGCCGATAGCTACAACAGCAGTGTCCCAAATGAGAGGTACAAATGAAACTCGCCATCTTTGTGATGCTCTGGATAGCAAGCGGTCATCTGAGAGTCTAAAAATTCTTTGGAGAGACACAATATACAAACATGTTTCGCTCTTTCGTGCTGCTTATACAATGGCTACAGGCATAACTCGTTCAGGCTACAATGAAGCACAATACCTTAACGATGCGCTCGCTCTGTATAAGGAGCAAAAGTGGAATAAGAAGAAGTCGAGCTTTAAACTTTTACACTGCTGGAATATTCTCAAAAACGAACCAAAGTGGGAATCTATCTGTCATCGCAAAGAGCCGCCGAAGTCGCTTGAAAGGAGACAACCCCAAGTCCAGTTGGGAAAAGGCCAGTGGGCACGAAAAAAGCAAAGTTTGAAATGAGTCGTACGTGATCCATTGAATATATATAGCTGAGACTTATCGTAGGTGCGTCCGAGCAAGCTAAATTCCAAATGAGTCTTGTAGCTGCAATGGAAGAGAAGAACCACATATCTCAGTCTGCCCTCGACGCCCGCATTTTTTCTTTCTCGATTGGCGATCCAAATAGCTCATTAGAGGCCGAAGAATATTTTCGCCTGCGTCGGCAGGAATCCTTGATTCGTGCTCGTATTAGCAAGATCAAGGCGGAGAGAGAATTGGAAACTTTAGTTGATTACTCGATTGCAAGCGACACTGAAGAAAATACTTGCGACGATTCGCAAGTCACGTCACACCCAGCTAACTTCCATGTTGTCCCTCCATCAAGCCTCATTGCACAAAATGTTGCCGTTCCCTCTACGCTTCCCGTTTTGTGCCCTCCAGACAACATTTTGTGCGCGGTAGACGGTTGTACGGGTTTCGAACAAAGCGTTTTTCTTCACCAATGCTTCGCAAGCAATTGTTTAAGCAAGTTGCACCATTTGTGCGCAATCGACATTGTGCAGTGCCCCGACGACATTTACTGTTGCTCAAAATCTTGCTTGCTGCAGTGGCTCATCGAGAATAGAAAATAGAATTGAGCTATTTGAGGCAACAATAATAGACGATCATAGTTTACGTATTTCCTAGTTGACTCCATTTTAACTCGACCAAGTCTTGCCGCAAGCGATGGTGGGCGTCAAAATCATTCAGGGATTGCAAGGCAGCAACTTTACCACTCCACTCAGTTGTTATTGGTCTCGGCAGAATAGTAAATGGATATTTGGGCTTCCATTCACCTCCAATCAGCTCGTCGATGTCGTCGATAAATTCTTCATCGATTATCATGTTGTGTAGCACGCAGCACGTGATGACAACACTATGCATGGCGTGTTTATTCCATAGTCGGCATCCTTGTGTCAGCACATGCCATCTTGCCTGCAACATTCCAAACATTCGCTCTACATCCTTTCGTCGAGCTTCTTGAGCTTTTTTAAAGTTGACTTCTCTTTGATTTCGTGGTTCTTTCACGTCGACACGAAACAGGCATAAGTCGGATAGATCCCGTCAACTAACCAATATGGGATGGGTATTCATTCCCATTCAAGCTGTATGACACGTTCGGGACGTCGCCTATTCTCTCTCAATAGAGCATTACTATGTTGGTACCTCGAATGGCTTGATAAAATAGGTCTGACGAATCTAGAACATTGATATCGTTGTTTGAACCAGGCATGCCAAAGTTAGCATGCCATATACGACCACGGGTGTCTGCCACCGCTTCCAGAATTACCGTTGGAGCAGAATTGCTGCCTTTGAATTGCCCAGCCCAAGCCTTGGGACAATTTTTCCATACATAATGCGTACAATCTAGCGAGCCAAGAAGGCCGGGCCATCCAATCTCTGAACTTCGGTACAAAAGGGTTTCCACGTCTTGTGCTGTGGGTTTGCGAAGATATTGTTGCTTGTACATCAACTGAACGTCGTCACAGAATCGATGTAGTGCTATTCGCATAGTCGTTTCTCCAATTCTATATCTAGCACCATATTGTGAATCAAATTTCAGTCTATAGGCGTGTCTGTCATCTAAATCGTCAAACGAGCATCCAGTCGCAAGGTATCTTATACACGCTGCAATTTTTTGTCGTGATGAAAAGCCCCTCAAGCCTAAATGGTCGTTGTTTTTTAGTACATATCCTAAGTATCGTCTGTCATACCCGTTGCGTCACACCTTTGTGTAAAAAAGCAGTCGAATTGCGATAAGTCGTCGACGATTCTCTCGAACAAACCTCGTGTCATTCTAAAACGTCGGCGGAAATGCTCGGCATTGTACGTGGGTGTGGTCGCAAAGTAGTCGGCAAACAAGAGCTTGTCGTACATCAATCTATTTCGCTCTATGTTTGGCTTTTTCGATCGTCTTGGTTCATGGCTGGGTGGCATATTGGTTGCCAAAATGATACATATATCCTCGCCATTGTCACTGTCATCGCTGTCAGACCACTGGCAATTCAACATGGTCGGTAGTTACCACTTTGCTGAGCTGACGGCTGCAAAAATGAAACTCAGCAAACTACTGACTCTTAATGGTGCCGGATATGTCGTCCGCAAGACGTTATCCGAACTAGTTTATGCGGATAATGGAGGCTGATTTGCTGGACCGGTGCCGATGCTCTGAATCCCAAGCCATTATCCGGGTAAGGTTGCTATTAACCGGAATTTTTTTGCTTTATCCGGACATTTATTTGGTGGCCTGCCAATAATAAAATAAACTCAAATTGTTTTAAACAGATTATTAGTTTGCGGGGTGTATTTTACCCTAGTGCCGGGAAGAGAGCGTGGTTCCAACGTGTTGTTGCGAGTCTCGTCGATGTATTTTTAGGTGCTTTTTGGAACATTATCGAGATCCGTGGCGCCGCTTCATTGCAGATTTCGTCAACGAGACGGTGGCAAGCATGCGTGCTTGGAACCTCTTCCTGATCCCGACGGCCATTTGCATCCTGAGTCTCCAAAACACAGCGACAACGACGTCCGGAGCCGACCCAACTCCCGACGACGACAACGCCGACCCAAACGATCGCTCGCCTGAGGAAATCCAAGACGAAGAAGCTATCAACCAAGAAGAGGAAGCAAACCTCGGGCATCTTCATTGACGACGCTCTCGTTGACTCCGCCTCGCTCCACCTTCTTGGCCCAAGAAGCCATTAAGATCACTGCTGTCGACAAGGTCAAGTTCTTGTGTTAACTTTTTAAATTAATTCTTTGTAATAAATAATAATGTAAAAATACATGCTCCATATCAAAAAAACCCACATATACTGTTATATTTAATATATTGTTATTTTATATACACTGACGTGGCAGTTCCAAACACGTCCATTTGGCTTCCGCCGCCTCGATCATGCTGCATGGGCTAACTCTCCATGCGCTCGCCCTTCGCAAGCTGCAGGTCTGGCCCTATGATGGCAGTCTTGTCTAGCTTAGGTGGTTTCTTGTTGTACAGACTGCAAAGTCCAGTAACGGTCTATCTTTATATCAACCGTCAGTTTTGCCCCACGGATGCGCCGATGTCGCGAGTCCAAGCATTGTTGAGCCGCATCGTCGAGCACGGCGGAGATCCGTCGACGATCAAGACATGCTGCGGCGTCCTCGCTATCCTCTCTAGGAGCGAGGACAAGAAGAGCGAAGTTGCGTCGACTGGACTTGTCATTCTTCTTCAGGCCATGAACACTCACATCACCAACAACGAACTCGTTGAAGCTGCTTGCGATCTCCTGTGGACGCTCGCGTTCAACAACAAGCCGATCAAAGCGAGCATCAGCGCGCACGGCGGCATCTCAACGCTGCTCCGGTGCGTTGATATCCACCGGTTGAACCCGACGCTGCTGCGATCCGCCCTTGGGACTCTGAGCAATCTAAGCCAGCTCCCCGAGAACCAAGAGCATATCGGCGTCGGCCTCGACGTGATTGTCGCCGGGATCAAGCTGCACGCGCGCAACACAGAGCTCCTTGCGTTCGCCTTGGACACCTTGACGAGCATAATCATTGGCCACGAGCGGAATTGCCGCGCCGTGGTTGAACTTGGCGTCGTCGGCTTCCTCCTAGACGTCCTCGCTGATCAAAAGTGCACGAGCGTGCTCAAATCTGCATGTCATACCCTCGCGATCCTCTGCGACCTGTCTGGCGTTGGGAAAACCATTGCAGAAGCGCGTGGAGTGCGTCTCCTGGCGAGTTCCATGGCCGCCGCGCCGCTTCCCACTGAAGTTGAACGCATCCTTACAGTTCTTCTCTTCCGGATCTCCAAAGATCCAAGCGTCGTGGCGTACATGATCCAAGACGGCGTCATCCACGCGCTCTTCCTCGTCCTGCTCAATCAAGGCGATCGTGCCAACAACTCGGAAACGCTCTTGGCGACGTGTCATATTCTCTGCCTCATGACGCAGCATGCGGTCTCCAACGCCATCGATCTCACACCCTACGCACCGACGTCATCGTGCCACAGCGATCTCCTCCTGCGACTTGCGACTTTCCACGGCACACCACTCACGCTCTCCATCTTCCGCGTCCTCGTACGTCTCTTCCTCGGAGCTTCTTGACAAGGTCTCGTAGGCCAATGCAGCCAAGAATCCCGTGCCGCTGCTCGCGCTCGTCAACGTCCCGACGGTGGAAGGCATGTTTGGCATTTGCTTAGCGCATTCGAATCCCCCCGAGATGGTTCAACTCACAATCGACGTCGTGGTGGGCCTGCCGCGGTCTTGTATCCAAGAACAGCGTCTCCGAGCGCCTGAAAAGACGCTCGCGGCTCTCCTGGCGTGCATTCGCAGCTTCCCCGACGACATTCGACTGCTCGATCAAGTCTTCTGCTTGGCAACGACGTACTGCCTCTCTCCCGTGCGTTCCCGAGCTGCGTTGAAGCATTGCTGACTTGATTTTCGACCTATAGGCCTCGACATCGTCTCCACGGACAGTCTTTGGCTTCATCGGCGCGGCCATGCGCTTCCTCAGTCGCTTTACGACGGCAAATTGGAAGCCCAACATGATGATCGAAGCCTGTCGATTTCTTCTGACCGTCATGACGACCAAGGAAGGTCTCGACAGCGTCGTGAGCTGCGGCGGCGTCAACATCTTCAACCAATTCAGCAACCACGTCTTCAAACTCCATGGTGGTGTCGTCCCTGGAGAACTCCACAAGCTCCTCCATGGCATTTGCCTCCGTCTCGAGACGCCATGTCCGAACATTCCCGCGCCGACAGAGCACAAGAACCAAGACGACAGCAGCCACATCCTTCCCGGCGTCACTGCAGCAGCGACGTCGTCACCGCATTCTTCGTGTCATGAAGACGAGGACGAAGACGATATCGACGGTGGCGGCGGGGACGGTGACGACGATCTTCGTGAAGATGACGACGATGGCGAGGACGACGGGAGTGAGGAAGAAGACGACGAAATCGTCGACGTTGATGCTCCACAAGTGGAAGAAGACATCCCCACGGCGCCAAAACTTCCCGCCCCTGCCGCGGACGTCGTGGAACCGCCGCCGGTCTCCCAGGAAGAAACCCCGACCGTCGAAGCACTCGTCGACTTTGTCTTGCACACGCATCCGAATCCGCAGGACATTCTTCCTCATCTCCGCTCGCAGTCGTCCGTCATCGTTGAGCGCTTTGCCTACGTAAATCCACTCTCAGGCTGCAAACTCCCGAGACATCCTCTCAAACCTCTCAGTCCTCAGCCGTCTGCCGCCGCATCTTCCATTCTCGTCCCGACGTGTCCATTGCACAATGAACCGGCGACTTGTACGTTTGCCGACGCCCAAGCTATGCAAACTTACATCGACGAGCGCGTCCAAGCCCGTCTGGCGTTCATCGCGAACGATTCTCCAAGACAGCTCGTCTACCAGAGCCAGCATCCCGCTGGGGACTCGACCATGGTGAGCCACATTCCGCCGGTTTATCCGTACGCTGTGCCGTTCCCGTCGTTGAGTTCTCCGCTCGAGCAGCACCTCACGTTCGACTCGGAATTCGACGGCGGGAATCTCCTCCGTGCCGTCCAGATCGGTCCGTTCGAGTACGACTTGGTCCTTCGTCCTGATCTCCACACGCTTGGGTACACGCAGTGGTTTTACTTTGCCGTCGCTAACGCCGTTGCCCATGTCGACTACACGTTCCACATCGTGAACCTGTACAAGCCCGACAGTCTCTTCAACTCTGGTCTGCAGCCCGTCGTGTACTCCGTCGAGAGCGCGGAAACCCAAGCGCTTGGATGGTATCGCGCCGGCCGCAACGTTTGTTACTACGCGAATCCATGGCTTCAACCGTCCAAGTCGAGCCGCCCGGACGTGTCGTTCTACACGCTCTCGTTCACGCTCTCGTTTGCATCGCGGGACGACACGTACCTCGTAGCGCACAGCTATCCCTACACAATGCACGACCATCGGTGGCATCTTCTCCAGCCGCAATTCCACGCGCCAGCAGTCGTCCGAAGGTCTCTTCTCGCGCGGACACTCGGCCGTCTCGACTGCGATCTGCTCACGATCACGGACTTTGACTACCAAGACGTGACCGACCGACCTGTGATCGTCCTGACCGCGCGAGTGCATCCTGGCGAACCGCAAGCGAGCTGGGTCATGAGAGGAACGATCGACTTCTTGGTGTCCGACGCGCCAGACGCGAAACTCCTCCGCCGTCTCTTCGTCTTCAAAGTCGTGCCGGTGCTCAACCCGGACGGCGTCTTTTATGGCAACAACCGCTGCGGCCTCGCTGCGTGCGACTTGAACCGCCAGTGGAAAAGTCCATGGCCGCATCTTCACCCAACGATCAGTGCCGTGAAAGCGCTCATGCTCACGCTCCCGGTCGTCTTCTACTGTGATATCCACGGCCATTCGCGGAAGAAGAACGTCTTCATGTACGGCTGCGACTCGCGCAAAGTGATCAATCCCACCGCGCGGACATTCCCGAGACTCTTGAGCCAGCAATGCATTGGCCGCAAGTACGTCAGTCTCGCGGGATGCAGTTTCCAAGTCCACCGCGGGCGTGAAGCCACGGCGCGCGTCGTCGTCGGACGCGATCTCGGCATTCAGAACAGCTTTACACTCGAGGCGTCGTTCTGCGGCGCGGACTTTGGCCTCTTGGCGAATCATCATTTCAATCTGCGGCACTTGGACGACATTGGCGTCGCATTAGCGCAGACGTTGCTGGAGTACGCGATGCCTGAGCCGATTGACAGAGTCGTCGTCTACGAATGGCTTCAGCAGCCACATGAGGTCCACGACGTCCACGCATACATTGAGGAGCAATACCACAAGCGCGACGAGGGCGACGACCTCGGCGCGCTTGTCTTTCCACTGCACATGACACTGGCGAAACGCACCGCCAAAGTCAAGAAGAAGAAGAAAGGTGCCAAGGGAACGACGACGACGCAGCAGCAGCCACAGCAGTCCCATGTCAAACCACCGCCG
Organism: Aphanomyces cochlioides; assembly: GCA_019828595.1. Classification (NCBI taxonomy): domain Eukaryota; phylum Oomycota; class Saprolegniomycetes; order Saprolegniales; family Verrucalvaceae; genus Aphanomyces; species Aphanomyces cochlioides. The sequence goes on along the minus strand of JAHQRK010000036.1, from coordinate 329,230 downwards.
AAACTGCAAGCGATCAAGCCGACGCTGCCCAAGAAACCACCGACAAAGCCAAAGAAAGAACCGAAGCGAGTCGTCAAGCTCGTCCCGCCGCCGTCGCTCAAGAAGGCATTAAGTCTTCCAAGTCCGAAGACCCAACTAAGGTGAGATGGATGAGCGTGAGTCGACGGATTCATGGAGGAGTAGAGAGGCGCCACCTGAGCCGACCAAGCAAAAGACTAGCCCTGCCTTCCGCCGACTGACGCTGTTCAACCCACCAAGGCAGTCGTCAATGTCCATGCTCCCTTTGACATGCTTTCGTGTAGCTTCCGAGACGAGTTGACCCGACCGACAAGACGGATTAGCTTCCCCACTGTTAGTAAATAGAGCGCTACAACTGAATGGCATCGAGAGTGGCTTCAAGCGCTTCAAGGCGAGCTTTGCGCTGAGCGAAATCGGCGACGACCGCAGCTCGAACTTGAGCGAAATGAAGATCCAGTTGGTCGCTCGTTGTTGGAATGTCGAGCGGGCGGGACTTTCGCAGCTTGCGGCACACTTGGGCAGCGGAGAAGAGCAGCACGGAAGCTACGATAAACAACTTTGGCCAATAACAGCGCTTAGACAAACCTGCTTGAAAGGTTGCAAGTTTCACGTTGCGCTTCCTGCATTGGTGAATGTTCCATGCTGCTTGGATCAGGCGAGCTGATGCGTTGGCCGTCGTCTTGGCTTGCTGCTCCCGCATCAATAGCCCAAATACATTGTGATCAGCAGCAGTGAGCTCCAACACAGCAAAGAATGAGGCGCCGAGCATGCCCGTGAGGAGGATGCCAACGACCATGGCGAATACGACGATCGTGATCTGGCCAGGAATCGTCACTGGGACGCGGTCGCCATAGCCGACTGTAGCCATGGTGACGACAGTGAGCCACGCAGCGCTTGTGTACGTTGATACGAGAGGATTGACCTCGTGCTCCAAAAGAAGCACAGCATACGCTGTCGTGAGGAGCGAAAACAAGAAGCTCACGGCTAGAAAATGGAATGGTCTTGTGCGGAGGAGGTACTTGATGCCAAAGAGAGTGCCAAGCGAGTCGACGTTGTTGAGACTTCCAATAAAGGCAATGCGATAGCTAAGAGATGGTTCAGCTCGACAAGGGCGAGCAGGTAGACCTGTAATAGTCGGAGAGGTTGCGGACGAAACGAGGGATCGTGTACACACGCACGAGCTGGAAGAGGCCCAAGATTTGATACCTAAAGGCAGGAAATCACAAAGAGAGGATGACGAATGGGTCGTACGGGTAGCTGTAGACGAGAAAGCAATTGTTGTCGGCAAGCACGCCAGCAAATTGGCAATACATCGTCCCATTCGCTTGAACTTGGGCCCGAGTGAGCCATTGATGGACTTGAAACTCGCCGTAAATACCAGGAGGGACACAAATGGCACAAGCAATGAATTCGCCGAGAAAGCCCAAGATGAGATTGGAAGGAAGTTCCCAAAGACGGACATCATGAGGAAGTCGTCCTCGGCCAATTTCAATATCAACTTCGATTCCGTACCGACGAATGACGCAGCCAAGCAAGAGAATCGTCAGGATTGAATTGACGATGCGGATCCATGATGCTTCTGCTGAGCATTCGATAAATACCAGGGCAATACTCATGACCGAGATGCCAAACATCAAATGTTCCATGACCCGGCGGCGATCGTAGTCAACGCCGAGTTTGTAGATGGCGCGAACGTGGTCTGCAGTTTGCGGGAATTTACGCTTGAAGGACTCATCTTCTTCCAGCCGCTCCTTTAGCTGCTTGGCATACACCTTCTTCTTGATTTGCCACATGTCCTTTCCCGATCGAGACATCTTCACAACCTCCTCGACAGTTGTCGAATGTTTGGTTGAACCATCCGGATGGTATGCGGTCAATAATCCATTTCATTCCAAGGTGCATGAGCGCTGTGGTGTCCGATCCAACAACCACCACGTATGCCTACGCAGGCATCGTCGTGGGCTTCATCGTCTTCCTTGCGACGTTGGCTGCCGTATTTTTTCTGCTTTACTTTGGAGGCTCTTTCGAACGCATGAAGCATGAAGCTGCTGGTATGCCGACAAGTCTTGATCAAGAAAAGCCTCAGCTGTACGATGAATTGCTGGAGAAGGCAGCATCGCTTCCCTTGAAACCAGCAGCCTTTTCTCTAGATGGTCAATTTGTCAAGTTGCGACCCCTCGATAGTATGAGCAAATCCATTGTCGGTACACTTTATGACATATCGTCGGGGAAAGCTCTGAGTGGAATCTATGGTGGCAAGCAGTACGACGCTGAAGCACAAATATGGCGCTTCATGCTGTCTGGACCGTACCAATCAGTTGAAGAGTTTGCGCGTCATCGATGTACTGAAGTTGACAACCAAAGGATTTTCGTTGTGGTAAATTGCATCCTAATTCATCTCATCACACTTTGTTTAGTTAGATGTGCGCAGCGACAAGCCTGTTGGCATGTTTTCGCTGTCCAACCATTCGCCCAAGGATTTACGTGTTGAAATTGGCTCGTTTTGGATCGTACCGGCATTTCAAGGCACTGGTGTCCACCGCGAAGTTGTGTTTCTGCTTTTGGATGCCCTGTTTGCAGCCACATACCGTCGTGTCGAATGGCGTACTGATGGCTTCAACGTTCGATCTCGTAAAGCAGCTCACGGACTTGGTTTCACAATGGAAGGCGTTTTGCGGAAACACATGATTGTCCGCGGTGCGAATCGGGACACAGTCGTCTTTGCGGCACTCAACTCGGAATGGCCCGTCATCAAGGAGATGCTCACGACAAAGCTGACCGCCATGATGCAAAAAGGCGGGAAATTCAAAAATGAATGAGCTCCAGAATGTGTACTTTCCCCGTACTTGTTTCCATTATACTATACAGAAAACAAGACGCAAGTTGGCTTTCTAATCGACTTAGTTATAGTATACTACATATTGAAGTCAAGATATTTTCAGACGAAATTGTCATTTCTCAATCCTTCTTGAAGAGACTAGGAGCATTCGGCGGGAAGCTGCCGCTCCGACGAGCCAAGCGATACGCGTTGCTTTCAATGGTCACGACGCCTTGGTCATGCTCTAGCCATGCTATGATGGAAAGCCCCCAACGATTGTCATCGGCGAGCCAGTGGTATGTATACCAAGTTTGAACTGTCACGTAGAATGCAATAAGCACATCGAGAGTATAATGCAACCGAGTGCCCACAATTGCAAATGCACCAAGGGTAGATCCAATCACAGTCGCAGTCTGGACAAGCGTGAGGACCCAAGGGTATGCTCGTGTAAATGGCGTGTTCAGCTCTGCCTTGGCGCAATACTACGTGAAATGAGTCAATGAGGTAGAAAAGATTGGGACCAAACCGTTGTAACGCAAAGAGCAACAAGGACAAGAAAGACGGTATGACCACTGAAGATCATGTCTCCACATGTAATATGATGCGAAGGACGAATGAGAACTTTGAAGGCACGACGGAAAGCCTTGGGAAATATTGGATGGGATTTGTATTCCCCCTTGGACGTGTCGAATTGCGATATGCACATCGGACTCGCATCAGGGAGCGACGTGACGGCGACGCAGAATGCTCGAAGAAAATTGATCCACGCATAGATCATTGTGAATCGCCGGAGAATGAGGAGCCGCTGTATCAAACAATTGATTAGTCGTGGTCGCAGAGAGGTAGATACCCGAGGATGCACAATAAAGACGATTGCAAGGATAGTTCCAACAAAAGCGATGAACTCATCAGGAAGATCAAACCAGTCGATGTAGTCTGTGTCCCCATAGAGTTTGGTCATGGAATATTTGAAGAGATCGTGCCCCAAGTCAGGAAGAGTCTTTTCGCCACTGTCTTTCTTGTCCAAAGTCAAGATCACAACATTGGGTGTGCGCCATCTACCATCCGGTGAGAGTATGAAAACACCGTGAACTTACCCGCCCACGACAGCCGCCAGTGCATTAAAGTAGGACGTGATGCCAAAGACCAAGATGGAAAAGGCAAGGCGCGAGAGGTATTGAAAACTCAGCATTTCTGCAATGAAGCCTTGGCGTGCCGAGTGATCAATCGCCGTCGTGGCAACAAGTTTCCCCACATGACGCAAGTTTCCATCCAAGTTTCTCTCTTGGATGTACATCGAGAGGCGGCGCTGGTTGCGTTTGTCCAGAAGAGCCAGGAGCACGCCGACGACGAGGCATACAAACGCGAGCATGAACATGAACCCAGACGGATCAAAGCCCGACACAGGACGCATCTTGAGCGCGTAGAAATGGGAGGTCGCGTAGCTCACGAGCGAGTTCCACATCTTGATCAAGTACCCGACGCCATTCCTCGTCATCACCATGGCGAAATTACGAGAAATATCTTCCATAAATTGCCGAGATTCGAAAATAAAAATATTCATTGGATTAAATAAATACTGTACTTCCTCACGATTGGTCGACTCGCTCAAACTACAACAATCAAACACAGTCCCGTCCGTCCCAAGCAGACACAGCGCGTGCTGCACAGAAAAGGACAGAGCGTTCAACCATCGTATTTGCGCACCCATCCACGATCCTTCCTTGTGGACACTTCATTTCTGTCCACAGTTGCTTGTACACGGACTAAATACTGCAATTTTATTGGCTAAAATTAACTTTTTACTTCAAAATGATTGGCTAATATACATACATTTTTTCCAATCATAATCGAGTTCACGATCTTCAGCAGTCATTTTTGAAAATCCCATGAAGTGACAAGGAGAAAGAAAGACGACTGATGTTGATCCTAGCTGAAGGTTCTCTACGTGCCACTACGATTGCTATCACGGCGAGTGCTTGGCGTGGAGCTTCTTCGTATGATAGACGACGCTGAGCTTCGTCGTCCGTCGGTCCTGGGCTGGACGCGCGTGGACCCGTTCCATCCAGCGGACGGAGCAGGTGGAGGATGTTGCTGCTGCGCTTCTTGTTTGAAGTGCTTGACGACCTTTGTATTGTACGACTTGCAGTCTTCGTGTTGGCATTTGTGGTAGACAAAGTGAAACTTGGTCTCGGATTTGCGTTCGCAGTCGCTGCAGTAGACAATCGATCGGTAGTCTTGGTACTCGGCGGGCATTTGCTCGTGGGCGAGTAAGTCGTCGATCCGCGCAAAGTACGCTCGCATGTCGCCGAGGGATTTTGAGCAGAGAGGGCAGATATAGTTGGTCTGCGTGTAGTCTTCATAGCACGCGACGTGCATGCAATGGCCACACGGGAGAAACATGACGGGCGTCGTCGATGTGAACATGTACACGTGGCAGATGGGGCAGTCCGACTCGAGGGATCGCTCGACGCATTTGTGCTTCTTCAGGGTAATGCTCATGCACGCATTGCACTTATCGCAGTGGAAGTAATCGACGCCAAGGCCCTTGCCGATGCGGCAGATGCGGCATTTATCGCAGTGGTATATGTCTTTCGTCTCGTCGTCGTCGTAGAATTTGCAGACGTCGCAGAAGTAGCGCGCGAACTCAATGCCGCATGCGTCGTTGGCGCATTTCTTCCCCACGGGTTGGACCGTGTGGCACTGCATGCATGAGATCTTCTCGGTCGCGTATCGATCGAACTGATGCTTCTCCTGTTCGTCTACGAGGAATAGAATGAGCACTCTACCATGATGAGGATGGACTCACCATGGCAGAACCGACACGTGTAGAACTTGTTGCAGCATTTGCCATACAACTTGCATTTGCGCCTGGACAAGAATGAGATCATAGCGGCGGCGCTGGAGACGTACTGGTAATGCGAGCATCCCATGATGGTTTTGTCTGCGTTGTGATACGTTACGACGGTGCGGTCCGAGTCTGCGACGGGAGTTTCCGGCTTGGGTTCGGTCTGTTTCGGTGTCAAGCGTTCCTGGGCTTCCGTCCACTGCTGCATCATGATCTTCTGCATGCCGTCAGCCTTTTCCTTGGGCGTCAACGACTTGTTTGTCTGAATCTCCATGATGCGAGCTTTCAAGTTGGCTTGAGCGCTCTACGTGGACATGAGATATTGCCGATTGAAGGGTTGCAGTACGTCTGTCTTTTCAAGAGGTGGTGGCAGTGCCGTCGGTCGAATAGACGGTCGGCGTTCGCGCATCGGAGCGTCTTCTTGTTGATTTCCTTCTTCTCCACTGGGAGCTGCAGCAGCTGTGTCGATGTTGCCACCGCCTTCTACAGACGCGTCGCCATTGCCCCTACATGGTTCGTTCATTGCAGTTCTTTTGTCGTCTGGCTTACCGGAGCATATTGATCGATATGCCAAGGAGACGTTGCATTTTGGATGGGTTCTTTTCACAAGTGCACGCAGCAGATGCACCATCGAGGAGAAGCTTGCGATGGTTATTTTTGGATCCGATTGCCGTTGGAGCTGCTGACATGGATCTATTTTTGTGAAACCCCCCGAAACGCCACGTTGTTCTATGTCGGGTCGCATGTCATCGCCTTCGAGAGTCTTCCTCTCTTCATCCACTGTAGCGGAACCCGCCGTTCTTCCAGCTCATGTAAAACAGCGAATTCTCGAAACCATGCAGACCCGACTGTACGGTCAGGAAGCTGCACCCAACGTCTACCACACGATGTCGCGACGGTTACATGGGTGGAGGTGTTCTGGATTCTTGCGTTCTGTGGCGCCGAATGTGTGTCTGAACATAGGCAACGCGGCCGTCGTCTTCTCCTCTGTTGATATATGGGTAAATGGGTTTCTAATGGCTGTTCGAGGCTGTGTAAAGCGAAGATCCCATGGAGACCCGTGGACGCCGCGCCTGCATCCGTGCAGAGATGCCGAGATGATTGTAATGAGTCGAAATCCGGATACCGGAATCCGGATACAAATCTTTCCAAACGAGTCCATTTAGATAACAGCTCGAAGATGGATGCACGGCGCAAGCAGCTCAAGGAGATGAGTGACTTGGTCAGCAAGCTGGAAGAGCGGGACACAGAGCAGCAAGCGTTTGTCCAGCTCATGTACGATCCCGATGCTCGAATTCAGCGTCTCAAACTCAATATGTAGCACGCTTTTGCCGAAATTGTCGTCGTCCCAAGCGTACGAAATGTATTCTCGACTCGAGCGCAACAAAGTAACAACAACCTCGACGAGCTTCATGGTGAGATTCATGACGATATAGGATCCAATACGATTGTCAACGCGAGAAAATATCGTGCTTTTGATGGCCGCGCTCTGCAAGGAACATCCCAACGCGAGCGCGCGCTTTCTCAAGAAAATGGTCGCATATCTCAACTACCGACTGCGAGACAAAAGACAACGAGTCACAGACGCTTGTGTCAAGGCCGCCGCTTCGATATCGCTTTACGTGCTTCCATCGTTGTCGTTGATCAGCATCAACGTCCTCATCCAGCCGTTTTTAAAAGAAACGACTGTCATGAGCGATGGTGCTGCGAAATGCATTGCCGCCATGTTGTATCCGTCCAGGGACGTGCCGCTTGTTGACCATGCGGCTCGAATACAACCATATCTACTCACGTTCTTCCCACATCTCCTCTCTCGCTTCCACAGCGCTATCCATGCAACGTATTCCCCCATCTTTTATATTCTTACCGACATTGTTCGCCTTGCCAAGGTAAGACACTTGCTATCGATGTTGCCAACACTATCTCTAGGAAACGAACAAAGATCTTCAAGATCTCTGCGCCAACTCATTTAATGAAATGCTCTTCGCTGTGGATGCCGTGCTTCAGTTCGGCCATCGAAGCGATTGGCTCAACAGAAAGCGTGGCGTGGACCTTATCGTTGCTTGCTTGCAATGCTTTCCCGATCGAACTCCATTCCACATGGTCCCTCGTGCAGCTTCGATCTGTTCTCAATGCATCACGTAGGCATCCCTGAATCGCATCGCCGAGAAAGGACGCTCCGATTTTGTCCGAGACTGAGTTCATGAACACTTCTCACTGCTTGCATTGTAGGCTTCTCCCGTTCGAGAGAGTGCAGCGACATTGATGGCTCTGCTAGCGCCGTTTGAAGTCGCTGAACCTGAAGTTTCGACTGCTCAAGTGTACGCTGAAGCGCATCCTCATGCTGCACCAAGTCCAAAAGCTCAAGTGCTCACACCACAGGTCAGCCCCAAGCGGAAGAAGATGCCAAGTCATCGGGATTCCATCACGTTCAAGCAGTTGCTCGCAGACGAACGCATTGCAATTCGCAGTCCTCGCAATGTTGTTGTTGACCAAAAGATCGAAGGGAACCAAGAAGTTGACACGACTGGCGATTACGAAGAGAACGTCAAGATTGCTATGGAAGAAGGCAACATGGAGCTAGCGCTGCGCATTGCTCTCTTGTCGGAAGACAAGACATTACTTCGCCACTGGCTGACCTTTTCCCAGCCGTCTGTGCAGTATTTTCGAGACACCACCGTCAATGCGCTATGTGCGACCTTTCTCGACTACCTCGAGAATCCCGACGACGCAGCGCTCATCTTTCCGTGGATTTCGTGTCTCCTCCGTGACGAAACCCATCTCGAGCACGTAGATCCACGTGTATCGCGTCATATGGAGACGCTTCTCGCTGAACTCTCGACGTTGCCGACAAAGGAAGGATTGATCGCTGCGCGGTTGCATCATGAGCTCGAGTCTGTCCTGGAGCGATGATATTTTAGATAGTGTATAGGATAAAATTAGTTATTATTGGTAAAAAATTAGAAGAATATATATCTTATTGGCTGAAAAAGTTTCAAATAAGCCAATCAACAACCGCAAAATGAAATAGAAAGTTCTCATTGGATAACCTGAACCAATCAATTTCCTCCATTTGCAGATCTTTTGCAAATCACGACGGAATCAGCATGAACAAGAGGAGCTCGAGCGGCCTCGAAGCAACCAACGGTGGAAGAAATGCGAAGGATCTATAGGACAGGCACGAAATGAACCAAGAGGAGTGGGAAAGGCTGTGGGGATATGCAAGAAGGAAGCTACAAAGATTGCATTCGTTGCCTAATTGTCGAGTAAGAACAGGCCACGATACATAAGGTCACGGGCAATCATAAGACCAAGGCAGCGCGACTAACATGGAGATAGAGTAACGAACATCTAGTGTGTCATTAGGTTGTCATGGGAACCTCTAAAGCTTTTGATTATTCTGAGGAGTTCGTTGTATCTACTGATGGATATTGTATTTGAGTGCTGTGATACCTTCGGCCTTGCCGTCCTCTTCAAGCTGGCGGTGAGGATCTGGGCATTCAAGGTCCTGTTCATCTTCAAAGTAGTCTTGGCGACGTGTGAGCTTGAAATCATCAACGTGGATTTGGTCGGCAATCGATACGAATTCATCCATGTTCTTTGGACCTTGGGCAAGGACATAACGGATTAATGTTTTGGTGGAGTGGAGCACCTCTATGTTTTCCATCGTGACAATGTGATCGACGAAATTTGGAAGTACCTCCGAATTGCATGTACGTTGCATGGCTTCGATGCCAAATTTGGTCCATTTTGATCATAGCTAGACGACAATGAAGAGAGGTGCCACAAGATGAGGTTTACCTAAGTAATAGAGCTCGAAGAAGGCATTGGGCTCGCTGAAGAGTGGACAATATGGAGTTATCGATGAAGCAAAGGACCCATCCCCCAACTAGACAACAGTGATGACATTAAGACAGCAAGAGAATCATACCTTCAGAAGGCCAGCCAACATGCAAGTGATGTTGATACCAGCTACGCAGACGGGATACCATCGCTTGTTTGTCTCGGGCATTTGATCGCGAAAGAGGAACTTCATCTTTTCGGGATGCATGTTGCAAACGTAAACAAGGCACTTTAGTGCGAGAAGACCTCCGCCTCGAAAGTCAGTGTCGGGGTTCTTTCGCTGGAATCCAATATTCATCCAGCCTTCGCCCTCACGCTCAAACGGACCGGTGATATCCGTTAGAGCCGTCCACAGATGAACCAAAAGACTCTCGTAGACTTGATCTCCGGCTACACACTAGTGCACATGTCAGACAATTCAATCGGAAGTGTAAATGCATACTGCAGTCTTGAGATCAGTTCGCAGAGCATCAAGTTCCAGGCAAACTTCAGGAGAAGGAAGCGAGCTTCTTTCCTTCGACGTCACACGGCTTCGAGGCGACAATTTAGCCGAGAGCTCCTTTAACTGCTTGGCGGCTGTATTCTGAACCTTTGAGAGGGCTGCGGAGGCAGATTGGACAAACTCTTCGTTTTTGTCATGAGATGCTTTGAACGCGGACAGCAACTTTGACTTAGCGGATTCTGCAGCATGACGAATCGCAGCTGTGTCAATGCGAAACACAGGAGCTCCATCTTCATGCTCAGCTTCCGCATCAAGGATGCAAAATTCACACATTTCACACGTCGCCAGATCAACGTGGTTGAGAAACGTACACATGGGGCATTCCCATGTCGTCGGATCGCTTTGAGCAACGGGAGCAACGGATTCCGCGCGCAAACTTGCTACAATTTCGTTGCGAATTTCAGCCGGTAATTCGGACAGGACGGTTGGATCGACATCATCCATCGATGCAGGAGATGCTGGCATATCATGGTGCTCATTCTCAGCTTCCACATCCACTCGAAGCAGGATCGGTGGCGGCGGTGGCGGTGGAGCGGCGTCGTCCGCCATATCCCGTCCGATCTAAATTTGAAAATGACGGATGTTACATCGTTAACCCCTGAACTCCTGCCACCCGTAAACCCCTGAAACGTCCAACCCCTGCACCCCCTGAACCTTTATATTGATTTCAGTATTGTCTTTTCGATTCAAATTTCGAATCGCCGGTTGATTTAATCGATTTTACAAATCGATTTGTGTGTGTTTTGACGTGTGTTTGTCGTGTATTTTTGCATAACTAAATACACTTTAGTAGCTATTATTTAGCATTCCGATGTGTGAACTACACCTATTATCCGGATTTTAGCATAAGTATGTCCGGATAAGCTCTGAATTCCGGTTAATTGGAAAATAACCGGATATTTATCGATTCCAAAAATGAAGAAATCGGAATAAAATTCGAGTTTTTGCCCGAAAAGACAATATAGTAATCTTTTATCAAGTCTACAATCGAGCAAAATGACATCGGATCGGCTGCGACCGATCATGACCACTTCGTTGACGGCACCTGGAAGCTCGTCGAGGAATAACACGCCACGGGATATACCAACAGCTATTCCAGCATTGAAGCGCCGCGTTTCGTTCACAAATCGTGCGTAATTCCATTGCAAATCGTTGATTTCATCGAATACATTATAGATGGCGACCCCGATCAACCCATTCCCGACAAACTCGAAGATCTTTTGGAGGCCGACAACATCCGAGAACGTCCAAAGCAACAGACGCCGCCAGTACCTCGTACGCAAGAGACTCGTCGGATTGCGCATTGCCTTTGCAGCATTTTAATTGTTCCTGATAGAACTGCAACAAGCCTGTCAAGCATTCGACGTCAATAGAGTTCTCTCGCTTCTCCAGCAACCTGCGACCATCGAAAGCATCAACGCAGTCTCCTATGATGGATACACGTCCTTGTTTCTTGCTTGCACAGCGCGGGACGATCAGTTTGCAGCGAGTCGAGTCATTGTCGAGGTAAAGCTGCTTCAATGGATCCAAGTTGACAGCGTCTTGCTAGGAACTACTCCGCCGCGGTGCCTCCATCGACATCCCAGACGGAACAGGATGCACGGTGTTGCATCTAAGCGCTACATTTGGCAACGCAGGAGTGCTGGGGCTCCTCCTACACGATCCTCTCCGTGTCGACGTGGTGTGTCGAAGCGATGGCGAGACGCCACTTCACAGAGCTTGTCGCTTTGGCCATCTCCACTGCATTCGGTCCACTGCCATTGTCTTTCCCTTCTCATGCTGTCATCCCGTAGCCTTTTGCTTGAGCATGGCGCATCGCTCCAGGCTACAAGTCATGCTCTCGTCACTCCCGTCGACGTCGCGGGGCTTTCCTCCACGGTTTGGATCAACTTGGCATTGGTTTCACCGCGCTTCTAGGACCGCGACGGCGTCTTTGCCTGCCTTGCAGCAGTGCAGCCTTCCATCAAGACGCTCGTGCTGCATCATCCAGACTGCCACGATCATGTCACCACCGCCACGCATCAGGAATCTCCTCAACGCATCGACGGCATCCTTGGCCGTCTCCGTCCATTCCATCTACTCCTTGACGTCTCGTCGGATTTCCCATTTGCCACTTTGGCTGCTGTCCGTCGCGTCCACAGCGCCAAGTACATCGATACACTCAAGTCGCTCCATCATCACGTAGGCTTCCCCACAGCGAATGGCGCATTGAACAGCGTCTTCCTCCATGCGTAGGTCCAAACCAATGCCAATGGCGTGATCGTCCTCACGCCGCGCATCCAAGTCGCCGTCCAAGGCACGGCGCTCGACCAAGCCAAGCAGGATGCGATCTGCGATACCAACTTCAGTCGTGGCACTTTGAAAGCCGCGCTTCGAGCGGCGGGCAGCGTCTGTCATGCGATTCAATCGGTCGTCCTTGGACGCCACCGGAACGCCTTCTGCGTCGTCCGACCGCCTGGCCATCATGCTGGCTGGAGCGGACTGCTCAAGGACGCCGTCTCATGCGGCTTTTGCATCTTGAACAACATCATGATCGGCGCACAGTACGCTCTCGACACGTTCCCGCACGTCGTCAAGAAGGTCGCGATCGTCGACTTTGACGCGCATCATGGGAACGGCACGCAGGACATTCTCGAGCATTTGCCGCGGCACAACCACATTATCTTCGTCTCGCTCCATCTCTATGCCGACGGATTTTATCCAGGAAGCGGCAACACCCACGACTTGGCGCGCAACATTTACAACTTTCCACTGCCTCCCGTTTGGTCTGCGTCAGCCAAGGAGAAAGGATCTGCCGCCTTCCGCTCGCGGATCACGTCCGTCGTCCTCCCGCTCCTCGCCGCCTTCCAGCCGGACCTCATCCTCGTCTCTGCTGGCTTTGATGGATGCCACCATGACATTGGCAACAAGCAACACGGTCAGCGCGACGGCGCTATCGGTCTCGACCTGACGCCTGGAGATTTCTACTGGGCGACGACGCAACTCAAGCAGCTCGCCAATGTTTGCTGCCACGGAAGGCTCGTGTCCGTCCTCGAAGGAGGCTACGGTCGACGAAACGAACAAGGCGATGGTCTTGACCTCGATGTGCTGCAAGAATCGGCCGCTGCGCATGTCCAAGCGCTGACGGGGCAAACCTTGAGCTGGGTGGCCCCGCCGCCGACACCGCCACGGACTTCAGGGCGTGTTGTGAAAAGACGACGGAAAGAGCTGGACTAGCCGCGTCGTCACCATCACGAGCGCCGCAATGGCCAAGCTGTAGCGCCAAGTCAGAGATCCCAGCTCTGACGGCCAGTAGCACATGAAGCCCGTCAGCTCGTCTTCATCCACCGACGACGACGGACCGATTGCCATCCAGCGAGGAGACCATGAGCGTCCGAGCTGACAGAGTAATCCAACAACTCATAGACATTCAACTTACGATCTATCCCATCTTCTTGATCTGCTTGTGAATAATGCTCGACAGGATAAGTGCTGTAGGTCGTTCGTCGGGGCTACTGGATATGCATTGCATGGCCATGTCGCGGATCCACTCGGGCATTGTGTTGGAGAACGCGGGCTTGATCGTCGCCGCGATGACCATTCCCATGATCGCAGTGTCCACGAGTGGCTTGCCGTTCTTGCGATTCGTCATGTCGGCGTATGGAATCTTGTGCGAGTCCATCTCGGACAAGATCATGCCGAAGGAATACGCGTCGGCCGCGACGGAGTAGTGGTTGAGTTGCAAGATCTCAGGGGCCATCCAGAGATACGTCCCGACGCCGACGGTCATGGTTTCCTGCGTGTCTTCCTTGGACAAACCAAAGTCCGTCAACTTGGCACCCTTCGTCGAATCCATCAAGACGTTGCGCGACTTGAGATCTCGATGGATGACCGGCAACGAATGCAGATACGCCAAGCCATCGACGATGTTGGCCATCACGTGGATCTTCTCTCTCCATGTAAACTCGTCGGGAGTTCTCGTCGTCAAGTTGTCGCGCAAGTCGCCGGCGTCCATGAACTCCAAGATGCATTCCAAGTCGGACGGCTGGTCCCAGCAACACCCGATGAGTTTGATCACAAAAGGCGACGTGAAGCTAATGGAGTCCAAGTGAGATGGACGAGAGAGCGACTCGAGTGTACCTGGCGATGAGTTTGATCTCGTCAATCAAGACTTGGACTTCCTTGACACCGACGCGACTGCTGATCAATCTCTTGATCGCGACGGGATCGCTCTTGTACGTGCCATAGAAGACGTCGGCGAATGCGCCCGACGCGAGTTTCTTTCCATAGATGACATGGTTCTGGTCGAGGCGGACAAGCGTGAGCTCCGACATGTCGAGGCCCATTGCACTGGCGTCTCGCATGTATCGAGTGTTGCTGCCAGTCTTGGCCGTCCCGCCTTGGCTCCGTCTTGTTGTTTGGCGGTGATAGTCATAGTCCTCGGCGTCGGGTTTCCTCCGGAGTCTCCATGTTAGAAAGCCTGCGATAGCGACGACAGCCGCGACACCGCCGACAATGGCGCCGATGATGTGTTTGCCTGGTCGAGACGAGTAAGACGGTGGTTCTCCACTGCGAGCGACGTACTTGATGCCATCTTGACAGGGACGGGTTGTCCCGCGGCAGACTTGACGACGCAGACTGTGAACGTTTGCCTCGTGACATCGGTGTGCATTTCCCACAGCGGCATGACAACGCCGCCCGTCTTGTTGCAGAGAGCGACGTCCTGGACGATCGTCGCGTTGGTCGCATTGAAGCCGTACGGAGCTGCCGCGAACGAATTGAACGCCTGGGTTTGAGCAGGCGAGAGCGCGTTCACTGCTGTGTAGGAAGTCTCGTCGAGGACAAAGTTGGTCTGTTGCCCATGATCTTACTGTGACACGAGTCAAACCACGTCGAGCGGCGCAACGTACATGGTCTTGAAGAGTTTGGGCGTCAGTGTGACGTTGTTGATGGACGTCACGCCAGTCCTTTGAATACTCCTACGATCGCATTGAGCGCTGTCATGGCGTGGACGACGGGAACGTACAACGCGGTCAGGTTGGACAAGTCCAAGTGCGCGAGCTCGGCGAATTTGCAGCCCTTCAAGTCCCTACGTCGTCGTCGTCCTGCGGTTCCTCGGTGGATTTGATGGAGCTTACAAGTTGGAGACCGACTTGGGGAGCGTCTGGAGCGAGGAAACGTTCAATGGCTGGCGGTTAAACGTCCTAGAGGTCGTAAGAAGAGCAGTCCAGGTCGTTGGTTGACGTACAAATCGAAGATGGAAGGAGCGAGAGGCGTCGGGATGTCAGTCATGCTCGTGTTGTCGAGCCATCTAGCGAGAAAACAAGGGAAAGATGGGAAGAAGATGGAAAAACTCAACAGTTGAACGAGTTGCTTGGATGTCGTGATGAACTGCGGGAGTTTCGGCATGGGAAGGTTCTCAAGGGAGCTACGGAAGAGAGAGAGCGCATCACGAAGGCGTCCAAGTTGATCTTGTTGAAATTGCTCAGTTGCCTACGAAGAGAGAGCATGAGCTCGACGGAGGAGAGAGTCGTGACGTACAAGAAGGATTTGTTGAGTGTGTTGTTCCACTGGGAGAAGTCGCCAACGGCATCGATAAAGTCGCGTCCATGGTCGAGACCATCGAGGATCGCATCGGAGTCGTACTCTGGGTCGAGCTGGAACAAGGTTGCGTTGGTGGCGAGACGGCGGCATTGATTGTCCACGACGCATTCCACCGTCGCATTGAGACACAGCGGTCCTGCCGTCAAGATCCGTGTGGCGTTCAAATCGGTGTACGGACAACTGGCGCTTGTGGCAGTTCCAGCAAGGATCGCCGCTGCAAGGAACAGTGCTTGGAGGATCTGCATGCTTGTTGAGAAATGAAGAGTGGATACACGTGACACATGGGCCGCAGACCCGACCGAGCACAAAACAGTGGACATCTTGTCTCAAGACAACTTGATCCTATGAGTTGTTGCGTTGGTCACGCATGGACGAGTGCAGGATCGTGGAATATTTCGGCGGCAATTGGAATGAGGGAGGAACGACGTGAGGCGTGGAGCGTCATGCTGGATAACATCGTCATGTCGTCAAAGATGGATGTTGCACGGTCGTAAACTATGGAGGAGTCAGGATCAACAAGGCAGGCGGCATTGTCACCTGCAGAGGATTTGGTCGAGCAAGACGTCTTCACCACGACAGGAGAATGGAGGCATGGACCATCGGCGATCGTTGCACATGTCCTTGAAAGTCTCGTGGAAGGTTCCGACTCAGTGACGCAGGATGAAATGCAGGCGGTACAGTAGTTCTTGAGATAGCAAGGCGGTCGTTCTGACTCTCTATCGTGGATCCTCGTGGCTTGGACGAGACGTATGGAACTGCCAGAGCATCCGCGTCATCGCCCTTGAGATGTTCAATAGTGCTTTGATCCATATCTTCATCATGGACGCACTTACGGCAGAATGGACGGTGGTGGAAGATCCGACACTGCAACTGGAGTAACTGACCGTTCAGTTTCATGAGCGAGAAGAAGGCGGAGGCTCGGCCGCGTCGGGTCGTGGACAAGAATGCCAAGACCAAGCCAGCGAGCAACTCGACAATCCGCTTCAAGACGACGTTTCGCAATACGATCTACGATGCGATGCTTCGCCGCGGATGGAAAGAAAGGTAGAGAATATGACACCGAGCATTGCATGATTGAACTGCAGCACGGATGGCGAATGGGACTTTTACTGGGCCGACCGCGAGTTTATCTACGACGTGCTTGACACAGTCCACTTGGACGTCACGCAGCGCGTCAACCATTTCCGCAACGGACGGGAACTTTGCCGCAAGGATCTGCTCATCAAGAACCTCAAGCGAGCTCGCCGGGCGCAGAAAAAGTAAGTCGCCGGGACGACTTCCATCTCACCGCTCTCTCTCTCTCTTCCAGGAACGAGGACTTTCCCTACGACTTCTTTCCCATCACGTACATCCTCCCTGGGGAGTATTCCATGTTTGTCGAGGAATTCAAGCGCAACCAGGGCATTTGGATCATGAAACCCATTAGCAAGTACGTTTCCCCGCTCTCCTCAGCGCTCATGCGTCATGTAGAGCGCAAGGGAAGGGCATCTTTCTCTTCACGAAGCTGAGTCAGATTAGCGACTGGCGCACGGACTATCGCTACAAGCCCGAGAACCAACAGGTTGAGACGTACGTAGTTCAGAAATACATCTCGAATCCATACCTTGTCGGCGGCAAGAAGGTCTTCCTCGTCGTCGTCGTCCCCTCATTGACAGTGTCTCTTGGCTTGTAGTTTGACTTGCGGTTGTACGCGCTCGTGTCGTCCTTCAGTCCGTTGGAGATCTATCTCTACCGGAGCGGCTTTGCGCGCTTTACGAACTCGCGCTACTCGAATCAAGCGAGCGACATTGAGAATTCCTTCATCCATCTCACGAATGTCGCGATCCAAAAGACATCCGAGCACTACAACAAGAAGCACGGCGGGAAATGGGATCTCAAGAGCCTCAAGCTCTACATGATGTCGAAACACGGCTGCGAACGCGTCGACCGACTCTTCTACGAGATCCAAATGGTCATCATCCGCTCCCTCCAGAGGTTTGGCGTCGCCATCTTCTCCATGCTTCATCTTGGACAAAGCGTCGAGAAGATCATCATCAGCGACAAGCACTGCTTTGAGCTCTACGGCTACGACATCATGATCGACGACACGCTCAAGCCGTGGCTCCTCGAAGTGAATGCGTCGCCATCGGTTCTCCATCTTTCTGTCTTCATCTCATCGTTGTCGTCTTGTAGCTGTCGGCCAACACGTCGCAAGACTACCAGCTCAAGTGCGGCATGCTCCACGACATGCTCGACATCATCAATCTCGAAAACAAGTACGTTGTCGTCGGCGCGCTCTCTCTCTAAGCGCAGGAAATAGAGTCAAGGCCAACAAGGAAGATCGCGTTGGTGGATTTGATCTCGTCTATCGCGATGGCATGATCCACAAAAGCGGGGACGACCGATGCCTCTACACGTCGCTCCTCGGTGCCGACTTCAAACGCAACAAGCTCCGCAAACTTCCCACTTAGACAATGTTGTACTCGCGCGCAAGCTTGTCGTAGTAATCAATCACATCGTACGTGTACTTGCGCTTCTCCTTGTACGGCAGCGGCATGAACGCTCTCTTAAAACCCGTGATGATAATGCGGCGAAGCTCCGACGGCGGCAGGTCGAGCGCATCGACGGCCAGTCGGACTTCCGACAGCATGTTGGTCTTGCTCACGGTGCAATTGTCCGTGCAGAGAGTGACAGCCAGCTTTTCGTCGACCATTTGACTCAGAGGATGGCGCGCCGCATCGTTTTCAATCGAAGGGACGGTCTGGAGGTTCGACGAGACGCACACTTCAAGACAGATGCGGCGGTCGGCTACGTACCGCGCCAATCCATCGACGTACTCTTGCTTCTGGACGTCTGTAATGTCTTTGCGGATCTCATCAGCATGGAAGATGTGAAAGCCGTGGCCAATCCGCTCAGCATGGAGATCTGTAATGGCTTGGAAGATGCTCTCTGGGCCGTAGCCTTCTCCAGCATGCACAGTCTTGTGCATGAACTTTTTGTGCGCAAACGCATAGGCTTCCATGTGATCCGAGGCTGGAAAGCCGTCTTCAGCCCCAGCAATATCAAGGGCAACGATCGGGAGATTCAAGTTCTCCTTGGCGGCGTATGCTTGGGTAATAAGGGCCATGGACGCAAGGCCGTACAGTCGGTGTGGGTCTTCGTAATGATGCACTTGGCAGAATTGCTTGTAGTACGGTCCAAAGTCCTCAGTGAAGAATCGCATCGCGCAAACAATAATGCCGTAATTGTGCTTGGGGGCGGCACCAGAGACGACTTCTTCAGCAGCGTTGGCTTCATCCGTCGCACGCTTGAGTCCATTATTCACGTGGACGAGGATATCTTCTATAGACAATTTCCCAGGGATCGCAAGTAATTGAGGCGCAAACCGCGTTTCAAAGTATCGCACGCCGACTGCATACTGATCCACGGCTTGTTCGTATGCCACACGTTCCAGCGCAGGGCCATCTCGTAAAACTGCGCAGGTATAACCAAAACATTGCAAATACTCTTCCAAGTTCGCATACGTTTCCTTGAAGACGCACGTGTTGAGTTGGGGGACGTCGAACGTGGGGAGCTCGACGCCTTGCTGCTGGGCGAGCTCAACGAGCGTCGCAGGACGGACACATCCATCCAAGTGGCAGTGCAAATCTGTCTTGGGGATCTTGCGGAGAAACTCGTCAGGATAGCGCGGATTCACCGGAAAGGCGCGCTTGGCTTCTGGCATCTTGGTGGCCACTTGAAGAATGCATTTGGATTCAGAAAAAAGGTGACAGGGGTTTAAGAATTTGGGGTTGCGGGGGTTAGGGGTGCAGGGGGTAATTTTTTTAGGGTATTTCACCTCTCCCGCTTGAAGTCCTTCCTGTGCTAGCAGAACTTGTATCAATCTCACGAGGTAGATGTTCTTCTACACCATCTTTGATATAGAAGGAGATGACTTGGAAGGCTAGGGAGCTTTTGAGTATGAGGATTTTGGTGGGATGAATCGAGTACAGGTTGATATTTATTTAAGGATTTTGGACCCTTAAATAATTTCATGCAGTTATTCTTCGACGTGTCAGCAAGGAAGGTGGTCACAATGGCAAGAGGAGCGGCAGTTCTTGCGCTGTGTGCTGCCATCGTCTCTGCCCATCGCTTGGAATTGCATCGCGTTGAAGAGCGCGTTCAGATCAAGCGAGATTTTGAATCTGGTGGCCGACTGCGCCGTTTGGAGAGTGGCAAGTTTGAAGCGATTCCGCTGAACCTGGGCCTCGGGTTCGTGTGTTTAATGAACATCTCCAGCTGAATGAAGCTTTGTAGCACGCACTTCACATGGGTCTACGCTGGAACACCCCCTCAACGAGCGTCTGTGATAGTCGATACGGGAAGCCATCTCATGGCATTTCCATGTGCGGGGTATTTGGTCTCTGTCGATAAAGAAGGTCATCACGTTTGTAGGTGTGATGGTTGCGGGAAACATACCGACCCACCATTCGACGTGAGCAAATCCTCCACATTAGTATACCCGACTTGCTCGAGTAAACCTCCATTTGCTTGCGGAAACTGCGGTGCCAAGGATCAATGCAGTATATCTCAGGTAAAGCTCGTTGTACTTGATCGATTCATTGAGTTGATGTGCTTGGAAATAGTCGTACACTGAAGGAAGTTCATGGCAAGCCGTCGTTGTCGAGGATTTTGTCTGGCTAGGGGATGCCGTGGACCATCCCGTGCGTCACTTTAACGAATCCTACAGCACGCGGTTCATGTTTGGCTGTCAAACGCATGAAACAGGTTCGAGTCGCTCTCATCAATGGCTCTTAACGCCTCTCCGTAGGTCTATTCGTCTCTCAAGTCGCAGATGGCATATTGGGCGTTGCGAATGCAAGTAAGCCATTCCTCCATCGTCCTGAGCCTGACACATCCTCGTGTAGAAACAAATTTGGTCCGCAAGCTCTACGAGGAGAAGAAAATTGAGTCGAATTCCTTCGCGCTCTGTTTCACGGCGCATGGCGGGACAATGGCGATCGGAACTCTGTCCACGAGTCATCACGAAGGCGATCTCCAATTTGCCGCGGTTACATCCATACAGAATGGGTACAAAGACAGCGAACTCTTCATGCATTTCCTGACTCAACATGCTCTAGGTGGTATGGCGTTACCGTCACGCAGATCCGCTTCGGCGGCAAGATCCTTCCTGTGGATCTCAGCCACGCCAACAGTGGCCACCACGTCATTGTCGACAGCGGCACGACTGATTCTTACCTGCCCAGCGCGTTTGCCGACGCATGGGCGAGTCTCTTCTTGTCAATGACTGGAAAGCAATACGACAGCAACAGCAACTGTGCTGGCTATTCCGAAGATGAGATTGCCAAGATGCCGCCGCTTGAAATTGAAATGCTCAGCGCGACGTCTGGCCATGGCGTCGTCTTGTCAGTTCCAGCGTCGCAAATCTTTTCCCCCGACGGCAAACACTGCGGCGGACTCTACTTTACTGAACCTTCCGGCGGCGGTACGTCGTGACGTCCTCTGCTGTCCAAAGGAACTTGTAGTGATCGGGGCCAACTTCATGATCAACCACGAGTTTGTCTTTGACCCAGACCAGACGCGCGTTGGCTTTGCGCCTGCGAAATGCGGTACGTGACAACGTCGTCGTTGCTTCCTCATGCAGTGGCTTGTAGAGTACCGTGGCATCGACAATGAAATGCCTGAACATGCCAACGAGGCTAAAGACAAACCCAGTAGTGCTCCCGAGGCTGCGACGACTGCCGCGCCTCCTCAAACCACCGCAGAAGCTCCAAAGACGGCGACGTCTGCCCCACAAGAGCACAATAAAACAGCGACGACGGCTGCGCCGGCTAGCACTGCGCCAAGTCCAGTCAAGGCAGCAGCGACGAACGAATCATCCAACTTTGGCGCATCCATCACCGCCAATGTCTCGAACGAGTTCATCGCTGTCGTTGTTCTGTGTGCTGTCGTCATTTTGGCCCTCGTTGCTTACCGCAAATGGTGGCGAAAGGATCGGCCCAAGACGCAGTGGACCAAAGTGTCGACTGTGCAAGTGGACGAAGAAGAGCGTGTTCCCCTTGGTGAAGAGCCGCTGAGTCTTCGCGGTAACGAAGACGAGAGCGACGACGACGAGTTCTTCGACTCGGAAGGCTACGTCATGTCGCCGCGATCGATCAAGAAGACCCGAGAAGCGTTTGATTTATAAAGATGACGATTCTTTCTCGTTTCCTCACCGCCTCGGTGTTGCGTCGTCTTCCTCGGCCATGCCGTTGATGAGACTATCTAGAAAGTCGTCGTTGCCCAGCACGACTTCACTCGTCAGCGAGTTGGGATAAAAGAATGACGGCTTGTACTCTTGCTTGTACGACCGCGACGGCAGTGCGGGCTGCTGTTGGAGCTGTTGGAACTGCTGGTACTGTTGTAGCTGCTGCTGGTGGTGCTGGTGATGATGGTGATGATGGTGATGGTGATGGCTTTGCTGATGGTGCTGAGGTTGTGGCTGATGTTGTGGCTGCGAGGCGACTTGCGGTAGCTTTGGAACTGTCGTCAATGAAGTTGGCAATGAGTCCGGGTATGATGGCCACGGCACAGGCGATACGGCGACAACGCGGGGTTGTTTCTTTGGGGACGTGATGGAATAGATCGCAGGGTCTTCCAGGACCAAATGCGGCCGCTTGGATCTGTTGTCGCCGAGAGATTCTGGCAGCTGTTGCTGTTGTTGCTTGAGCTGGTTCATCTTGGCTTGCTGCTTTGTTCCAGTTCGCGTCGATTCTATCTTGAAGCTCGTGGAGCAGAGAATGTCAACGCAGAGCAAGCTTCCACCGCCTGCATCGAACGGCAGCATGAAGAAGACCTACAAGCGAGAATACTCAGCGACCATGGTCGACAGAAGTTCTCAACCTTCATTTGATGCATCACGGTGCTCTTGACGAAGCGAGAACTGACCCATCCGTAGTGCCATGAATTGCGCTTCGTGTTGATTTCGTACACTTGGGAGCCCGTTGGATGGCCGAGCGCAGTCGCCCGCTCGACGCGATGTCCCTTGAGGAAATGCGGTTGGTCGAAAGCTTGGACTTGGACAACCGAGCCGACGTGCATCATGCTTTCCGCTTCTAAGTCGAACTTCGCGAAGACGACAAGGTCACTGTACTGGCTTGTCGTTTCAACATGGAGCGTACTTCCACAGTACCCGGTCGAGTTGTGTCCCTTGCAGCAATGCGGGAAGCATCGCAAGTGTTTATTGCCCGAGCTTTTGTTATTCCTACACGAACGTCGGATGTGAGAAGTGTCCTGTGACGAGCAACGCATTATCTACCTTTTGTACGTGTCGTGGAAGAGCGTCGCGTTGCATTCGAGGTGAATAAAGCGGCATTGCTTCGCGGCCGAAGTCCACATGGGCTGTCGTCGTGGTGCGTGTTAAACTGGGTCTTTTTCAAAGTTTAAAAAGAATACAAATTCCAAGATGTTTGGGAAAAATAGGCAATTTATTCATATACAAAAATCGCGTTGGAATGGCTGACATTTGTATTCCACCCGGTCGAATGGAAGGAATCTCACCAGTATCAAGTGTCCCATCCTCCCGGTGGAATTGAAGCCATTCAACCGATGGAATCGCGACCGCGGGCGAAGCTTGACACGGCGGCGAGACGACGACAAGCACGGCTTTTCCATCGAGCGACTGTGGCATCTTGTCAAGCTTGTGTGAAATATATAGGAATTTCTATCCGACCAGATTTCAGTGATGCAAATACAATTGCGACCGAATCACTGAACTTGATACCGTGTACAAACACGTGACGTGCAGTGTTGATGGAAAATACATTTTGAGCTGATTTACGCGAGGATAGAGGCTTTAGAAAGCTGTGTTAAATGCTCCTCGTAAACAGCGTGGAAGAAGGAGCTGCGTCTTGGCCAACTTGGACTCCAAAGCTGGGAAATTGGGTGCTCTGACCCATTTTCAGTCATCCGGATACGGATAATAAACAACATGCGAATGGGTTTCGCCAGCTGGTCGGATTGACACAAGTGTTGGAATTACTGTGAGTGGAATGGGCAGATTTCATTGGGTATCTTGACACGAAATATTTATTTATTTCGGCAAGCCTAAGCAATTATTTATTGTCCTAAAGTTTCAAGAGATATAATATGGTTTTGGGAAATTTATGAGCCCGGATATGAAAGGAAATATCAAATTTAGGAAATTCATTTGCTTCCAATTTGGTCATTGTGAGAAATTATTTTTGAATAGACAGAGACTTGCAAACGACGGATATTTCAAATATTTTGGGTTTTGGGAAATGTTTGGGAAATAGTATCCGGATGCAGTGCATGAAACGGATTTCATTCATTTTCCATCTCGAAGAAGACCTTTCACACATGCAGTCGCTCCATGTGTCTCAACCAAGCGAGGGACAAGATGTATTGGACAACTATATATCACATAACATACGTAAGCAGTACGAAAACTCGCTGAATAGGCTCAGGCTTTGGCTTCAAACAAATCACCGTGCTTTGGTCTCAAACGGAACCGTCGTTTTGCCACTCAATGGCCAGATTTGCATTGATTTTTTGGCTTACAGTATGGTCAAACGCGATCGACGGGGGGCCGAGAAGGTGCCTAGGTCATATTGTACTTTCCCATCCATAAGCAAGATCATTTGTGCCATCAAATTCTTGTATAAATCAAGAAATGTGACGATTGACAAAGAACTCGACAACATTTGAAATCGTAAGCATTGGCGACCATATATGAAATAACACTGTCATTAGAATTTTCAAAAGGTTACAAGCGAAAAGTAGGTGAACCTAAAAAGGAAGGCGAAATGCGAATGCATGAGGGAAAAGATCCGATGAATTGGCCAGGTAGAATTAAGCACCACACATCATTTACTCTATTTAGGATATGTGCTTCTCTGCGACTTTGCAATAAGCGGAGAGATTGAGTTCTCTTCTTACATCATCTTGTTTTTTGTTGGAACCTGATTGCACGGTCTGTCACTGTCGCCACGATTCGGTGGGAGCATTTACGATGGCAAGGTTGGTCGAACATCGATGCAGAACTTAAACATCTCATAGGAGACGCTCTACTTGTAGAATTTAGCAAGACAAAAATGACCAAGAAGGTGCAAATATACAACCAAAGCACGTCTATGCTAATCCCATGCATCCTAAGATATGTCCTATACTAAGGTAGACAACACATGCATGATTACTATTGTCTATAAAAATTCTAGTTTGGCTGTGTTCATATTTTCATCAAGCAGGCCGTACAAATCATCGTCAGACTTTCTATTTACCCCGACGTCAAAAGAGAAATTTGCAATGTGGCTTCAAAAAATTGGTCTGAAATTCCAAGATCAGTTTAGAGGCGTTGGAATATCTCCTTCAGGCATTGGTACTCATTCTTTCAGAAAGGGCATTGCAACAGAATTGTCAAATACCCCAGGTGGGCCCCAGGCAGTCTCTGTGTGGCTTCGTGCAGGGTGGGGCCTGGGCTCTGTTCAAAAGAGATACATTTTTGAAGGTTCTGGTGGTGATCAGTTCGTAGGCCGAGCATCTGCAGGTATTATTAAAGTTATAATCACACATTACAGTTCTTAGGACTCAACATAAATGATGCCGACTTCTCTATCCTCCCCCCTCACTTATAGCACCTAGAACTGACACAAGTCGAATGGGAAAAAATCCTTCCTGGCTACACAAACTGTTATCGAGACAGCTTATGCTCTGTTTTGCCGTATCTACTCGCTTCCATTGTTTTCCATTTTGAGTGGCTTAAAGTCAATCTCCATAAACAGCACCCTCTGTTTAAGTCGGCAATTTGGACATCTCCCTTGTTGGAGGACCTTAGAACCAAAGTTCTACTTGGATATGGACAAAATGGTGAATCACATATGGTAGCAAGTGGTGTTCCCCCACATGTAGCCTTGGCGACAAGATTACAGTCAATCGAAAAAAAATTGAGCGATTTCCGCTTCTTGAAGCCAAAGTGGATAAGTATTTCAACGCCCTTCTATCTTTGCAGCAGCACCAATATCATACAGATCGGGCAGTCAACGATCAAAATGTTCTTAATGCTATGATGGCGCAGTTCCAGGAGCTTCGTGATTTAATTTTGCGTCAATCATTGACTCAACCCACAACTGAAGTAAACCCAATTACTGAAGATGGTTGTTCAAGTGAAATGAATAATCATTTGGTACTTGATGGCAACCAATCCATCTGTATCAATTTCGAAATTGTGGCAATTCTGGTTTGACGGCATCCCTGTCGAAAAAGTTCCCCCCTTACGATTTCTACTTGCTAGAGACTTCGAGCATAAGCGAGATTCTGTGGCGCATTCAAAAGCCAAATTTGTCATAAACACTATGCTCATCTACGAGAACCATTAGTATCACGCATGAACGCTGTTGAACGTAGTGCGGCTTTTGATTTGGCTGTGGAGAAGTTGTACGTTGAGGAGCTTGGCTACAGGGATGCCTCTCAAAGTGCCTTGAGAAAACTGAACGGCTTGACATTTTTTTCAGTGTACAACTTGATGAAGAAGAAGAAATCTGCTTGAATGAAGTCATGCTGTGTGATCTAGCATCGAATTATGCAACTATATTTGTCATGTTTGTGAGCTGTAGCAACAACAAGATTAAAGTGAGTAATACATGATTGATGATTTGTTTTGACTGTTTGATGAAGCTTTAACACGATTATCATCTCAAATCCTTTATGATTACATGTAGTTCATTCAATGGACTACTGCATTCAATTGACTATGTGGACATGACACAATGCTCATACTGCATCACTTTGACTGGGTCTAGTGGCTGACATGTTGCTGACTGTGACGAGAATATTCGACGTCCCTTGTCTTCCAAATCGATAGCATGCTATGACGCAACTTGGTATGAGTGTGTGGGTCGGGGCATGTGCATTTGAAACTTGATGGGAGTAGACGAATTGACTCTTTATATCTTGTGATCCATCCACGCTGCATTCAGCAGCTTTGATGTCCACTGGCACGCAGTTTGCTTGAATCTAAATGTCAATTCCAATTGACCTCTTTATATTGATTTGAGCTCGTATTATTTATGCAGGGTTTCATGGCAATTTCCTAAACCCCCAGGTAAGGGTATATATCTACACCTTTGCCCGATCAAGTTGAACACTTTTTGCCATCAATGTGGAGCAGATAAAAAATATCGGATTTCAGAGTCAATTTCAGTCAGAATTTTGCCTTCAATGTGAAATCCTTTTCCACCAATGTGAACACAAAAGATGCGCGCGAAGACAAGGCGCCAATAAGGGCCAAGAACGTTCAGTCCAGTGGACTGGGTGCATTTCATTCGACAACCGTGGCAACTGCCAGAAGCCGTTGAGTTCAATTAACTTATTCCACTGGACCAAAACAGATTGGCGCCTTGTCTTCGCGCGCATCTTTTGTGCTCGATCTGAGTTGGCATCCTTGAGCCTCCCAATGGTGAAGTGATAGTTCATTTCACAATTGCGACGCTCTTGGATGCGTTTATTTCGCCTTGGCCCGTATTCGCCAATGCTAAACCCGATTGATGGTTGTTTTAGCGACTTGAAGTCTGCCATCAAGCGCTTCTTAGCGCTGCGCACTGAGCACATGTTCGATCGCCGTGACTTCGTCGCCTACCTCCAAGCACGCAAGAGTTTGCTCGAAGAGGCAGCCAGAAATACCATGGCTTCAATTACTCTGCCTGTCGTCGTAGCAGAGGCTCTGTTTTGCCAAAGAAACATAGCAGGCATTGGAGGACATGCAATATGGCTCGTGACCAGGTCACATTGATGGCAAAAGTTGCGTTTTGTATTCTTGAATAAAATCAGCGTTTTCTATTTTGTTTCTTTCCACATTGATGGCAAAAAGTGTTCAACTTGATTGGGCAAAGGTGTATTTCTTGAACAATGTCAAGAAATTTTTTTATTTTTCGATAAAATATACCGTATTTCATGTAAGGTTGTCACCACTATTTTTCCCATTGAGTTGTCACCACTGATATAATTATTTAAATGACTTATACAAATTTATAGTATTGTCTATTTCATTCGAAATTGTGAGGGGGGGTCCGAAATGTATCGATTTTTCAAATCGATCTGCAAATCGCTCAGCCAATCAGTTGTTACACAAAACACACCCAGACACACGTGTACTTAATTTGGGACGTTTGCCATACTTTCCATTTATACTTGACTTCAGTATGATCGAATCGATTTGGAATAGAATTCGATTTTGGTAATAATACAAATTTGGGTGAAAAAGACAAAAACCGTAATTCATATCTTTGTATTGGGTAAGATTAGGTCATCATATCTTTTTCGAGATACAAATTCCATTTCCCCAAAAATTATATTTAGGCATTCGATTTTAATTATATTGATTTTAGTATGTCGTAATTTTATTTTTCGATTTTCACAAAATACGTGGCAAATCGTATTTCGGTCGAGATACGATGGACAGAGCCAATCAAAGCATGAAGAAATAGTGAATATGAGTAAGCTGACAACATTGACTCCAAAGAGGACATAAAGCTCATTGCAGAGTCAATCTACTACTTAGAGAGTAACTACAAGGAGAAGCATTTATGTCTAAATTCTTGGGAGGAAGCACGTGTGGAAAAGTGCTACAATTTTTTATATAATCACTCAACGTTCATGAATTATTGACCCAGGCGTGAAACTTGTAGAGCAACGATGATTTATTAAGTGATTCTAGGATCCACACCAGCTACACTATGATGATAAAAAGCATGTGAGGGAAATGCGGATATGATCCATCGAGAAAGACGAAACAATGTCTCTAGATATATAAGTCTTAGGATAAGATAATTAACTTTTTAACATGGAATTGAGCTCGTGGTATGAAAATATGCTTCAAGACTATACATGCAGAACGTGATACCATAACATGGGGAACGAAAATCGACGAAGTGGTGATTTTGTCACATGGCATGGAACGTGTGAACCACGCGATAGCATAGTAATTTGACGAAGAGTCGCTGTGTTTGAGTCGCTGAAAACACAAAATGATATCCTTTCATTAAATATAAACGTCTTGGTGGATGTAGCCTCTATTGTGTTGACCTTAGTTCTATCGGCTCACGATATTCACTTCAAATGGTCATCGCTCGACGAAAGCACCAGCGCGGTCACTATTATCCAATTGACACAAGGTAAAGTAGATAGAACGAAATCATTGGTTAAAAAGATGGAATATCTCCACCGAGATACGATTTCCGATGACAAGTCAATATACATTACAATATATTCTGATGAAATTTTTCGGAGTTCCCCTTGAGTTGTCACCAGTCAGATCTTATTGGAAGAAATGCAATGGCTCAATTTGATACCAGGGCCATAAATTTGTCGTGTTCATGCGTTGCAGTCGGCAAACCTGGACCCAAATGAGCGTTGAAGGTTTTCATTCTCCCAAACTGGAGTCAGCCACTCGTTAAGTCGACATACGACAGCGAGGTGTTCATGATAATAATATGATTGGTAAATAAGTCTAATTTCAAATGTACCACACTTTGATTTCTGATTTCCTTTGGACTTGTCACCATTTTCGAAAATCATTCGTGGTGACAACCTTACGGGAAATACGGTAGATATGTTTTTTGGAGGATATTTATTTGAGAGGGTCTGTTTCCACATATGCTCAACAATGTCATCACGAAGTTGGAAGTACAAGGCACGATTTTCAATACGGCGCATTGTTTCAATGGTGCTGTTTACACTGTGATATTGATGATGGACACTGCGCTCAGGTGGTCTCGTTACTCGAAAAGTTGGAGCAGTTTCATCATCCCACAAGTACTCTTGGTCATTCACACCAATGCGTTCGTCCTCCACAATCATGTTATGCATAATGATACATGCTCTCATGATCTTGGTCATGTCCGATCGCCTCCAGAAGCGGCATGATGAATTGATAATTCTCCAGCGAGCCTGGAGAACCCCGAAAGCTCGCTTAACGTCCTTTCAGCAGGCGTTTTGAGTCCTTGAGTACAATTTTCTTTTGTTGGCGGAATAGTTTTGAGGAACACAAGCCAATCGGGGTAAATTTCATCCGCAAGACAGTAAGCCATGTTGTACTCATTCTCATGGACAACAAACGACACTGTTGGCGCTTGGCCATTCAAGGTGCGATAAAAAATGGCGATCTGTCGAGAATATTAATATCATTGAACGATCCTGGCCAGCAAAAGCTTGCGTGCCAAATCCACAAGTCTACTTCAGTACACGCCTCCAATACAACGATGGTCTTTGCCATTAAATTGACCAGCAAGGTAGACAGGACAGTTTTGCCATTCCCAATGCATACAGTCGATACTACATAGCATTTCAACAAACCACGATACAAATCCACGATTTGCATTTATACTAAGTAAGCGGGCAATATCATTCTCGTTTGGCTCTCGCAAATATTCGTCTCTAAAGCAAGCATTTACAGCGTCAGCAAAATGACGTCGCGTGTCTAACAGCGTGGTTTCAGACATTTCATAGTTCTCATCAAGAGAATCAGCAGGTGCAGCATAAGCAAGTATTCGGAGAGCAGCAACAATCTTGACCAGAGGATGAATTTCGAGTTTTTTCGCACTGTTAGCACGTTGCTCTAAGTAACTTGCATCCATCGCCAGTACTACACTGTAAATTCTTTCAAAGAGCTGTCTGCACATGCGAAAACGACGTCCAAAGTCACTGTCGTCGTAGATCGAGTTGTCACAAAAGCATTGCTCGATGAGACGGTAGTAGCAACCTTCAAAAAATCGCGATGTTTGCTGGGCTTCCGCCCCCAAACTGAGCCACCGTGCTTCCGCTGTCGCTTCTCATATCTAGGTAAGTTGGATCTCCACCAGTGTACCAGACGTGTATGGAGTCAATTGTAGACGATGTGATCCATGTTTTAAGGGTTGAATGGTAACCTTCAACACTCACAGAAAGCTCTGTGAAGAGCTGTGTCTCGCCACTGTGGGGCTAGAGGGGTGGACTATTCAGGATCGATCTCTTGGCGAAATGAGTGCAGTCGGGCATGCTTCTCAACATCTTTCATGATATGCCAAATGCACAGTAACACAGGAATTTGAGGAAACACACTCTCAAGTGCATTCAAGAGGACTATATCACGATCCACGATGAATACTCTTGGATCAGGTACGTTCGTGGACGACAGCAATTACTTTAATTGAGACATCGCCCACTGATAATCCACCTCAGTTTCGCCTCGAAAGAAGGCTTGGGCTAAATGCAAAGTTGTGCTTGAGCCAGAGACGCAAATAATATTCAGTAGAGACATCCCAAAGCCATTCGTCTTGTACGTGCGATCCATGATTATGACAGCGCAATTTTTGGAAAATATTCTAGATTTTCATTAAAAGCAAAGAATAGATGTGTAATGTGGCCATGATTGTCTTGGTAAGCACTGGTCTATTCAGCGCTGTTTAAAAGGTGTAAATGATGATCAATGCGAGAGCGCCCATTCAAATCGACTAGCTAACTCCGTTGACGCTCGTTATAGATGTCTCTCGCAGTGATGCTCAATGCTGGGCATTCAACCAAAAGTCGTGCAAGAGTTTGATCCGCTCGAACTCCAATTTCACCATCTGTTTTAATTGCGCCAATAACAAATGAATCACGATCGGCCCATGATGTACTAGGTGGGAAAAGGGAGTTGGCATTGGGGGAAGGTTGTGAGTTGTTTCTAGACCACGATAACCAATTTTCCATTGAGAGGACCCAAGTACTCGGACAAAATTTAAAGCCATTGGGAATCCACATCGACGAGATGAAGTCTTTAAACGTTTAGCGTTAGGACATGGGCATCGTTGTCTTTTTTCACTGTGCCGGTCACCCGCAAGCTCCAATCGGCGACATTGCTTGTCTTTGTTGTAGAATGTATGTTGAACAACCACAGCGTAGCCATGCTGACGGGCAAAGCAATGTATTGATCTTAAGGCTTCTTCAGGAGTTGTCAGTCGCGCCTCCGACTGAGCTTGAAACGCAAATCCTCTAACCAACTCTGGTCTTGGATTAAAATTTACGAATGAACTACCAAACTACAGATCACCGCGTTTGCCGTGCGCACGAGTTTGCGAACAAGAGAGAACAACTCAGATCACTCAGGAATCCGAACCTTTGAAGTCTTGTCGTAAATTGTAATCGACAATGGGTTCAAGGTGACTCGAAGAGTCAACACTACCCTTCCAAAAGATCTTGCCAGTTCATTTTGGCAATCATACCCTGCACTGCCTTGTTGTTTTTGTGGCTCGAGAGGTGTTTTTTCAGAGCAGCGGGTACGTCGTTCATCAAATTTTCCAAGGGCTCCCACGAATTTTCAGTGGCTTCAAGACCTCGCCACTTGATTTCCATTTCGAACAGATTTTTTGCCACGTTGAATTTCACCTGTCCGAATGTCTCTATTTCAAACCCTTCTTTGCTGTGCGCAATTTGATGGATTAAGTCTTCAGTTAGTTCCAAATCCCCGTCGTTATAATACTAGGGTGGAGGAAATTGGCACCTTGGCATTTACACTCACCTATCAACACTTGTCAACACGTGTTAGAACACGTGTGAAAGAACGAACATGGATACGTATACATTAATCAAGTTAAAGTAGTCATGAACATTGGACACGGACGAGAGTACGGCACATACCAAGTCTAAGAAGATTCTCTGGGCAACATCAACTGCATTGCTTGTTGGATTGTGCTCGACGTCGAAGGGCTCTTATCGAAAAGATCCAAATTGAATGGCATGTCAAATGCAGGCACTTCTTCTATGCTATCTTGATTCAGGTCGAATTCACTGTTCAAGACAAATTCATCAGTGACAACGTCGTTTTCAGTCAACAGATCAAGCAATTGAAGTGACGTACTGCCCTCCTCGTAGATGTCAATCACAGTTTCTGACACTTCACTTTGAATGATTGGAAGCGGTGAATCGCGTCGGGCTCCACTGTCATCATGTCCAATCGGACCAAACAGGAAGTCCATAGTCAAATTCGATTCGACTTGTACCAGCTTTTGCAGTTGTTTTGTCATTAATGTGCTAGAAATAACATTTCGCTTTTGTTGATCCTGTTTGATACGAGATATCATTCTCGCGGAGCTTATACTCATCCTGTTTCGCGATGACGTGTGCATCAACTTGTGGCATGACCAATTTCTTTCGCAAGAAGCGGTATGTGGAACATACGAGAGAACTAACATGGCAATGTCTTGAAGATTTGCACAGTCATTGTAAGCTTTCCAAAAACCTGTTGGATTGCGAATTTTATCATCGCACACCATTGCCACTCACAACAAAACATGTCTGTCTTTTGTTGAAATGATGTCAACTCCTTCAATAGCTCAGATCTATTGATGCCTCTGTCATCTCCAAGTCGTAAAATTGATTCAGTGGTGAATCGTTTGCCAAGTGGGGTCAATCCAATACCACGCAAGCGAGGGTCTAGCATTAATGATATCATGAAATGATTTTCACCAAACTTTCGGACTTGATTCAACAACTTGTTGCGAAACACCTCCTTCTCAGAGAATGACAGCATATTTGAACAATCAACAAGAGAAAGCAGCCAGATCCATGTAGCCAAAACAGCACCTGAGGTTGCATCATCTATTTCGCTCAAACCTGTAGCAAAATTGAAAGGGGCAAAAATACAATCCACAGCTTCTAGTTGGCTCCAAAACTCATGGTTGTTGACAATGGTAGTAATTTTACGTGCGTTTGCTGTGTGCATATGTGGCTTTGCGAATTTCGCGTCGTACAGTGTTCTTTACAGCACTCTCTATACATAAAAGCTGCTTTACACAGACACCAACAGAATACCATCTAGTCGGAGTAGGGTCCAGACTGAAAATGAATGGCAACTAGTTGGAAGATCTTTGATGATTGAACTTCTAAATGCAGTGCTCTTGTTGGTAAACGATGCTAGAGCTGAAGCGTTTTCAACAATCTTATGTGCCCAAGGAATTGATTCAATCAGACGTTTGAGTAACAAATTGGTTTGGTGTGCCATGCAGCCACCAAGAGCAAAACTAGAATTTGGAGAAGATTTAATGATTCTTCGAGCCTTTGCCAACGCTCCAGCACTGTCAGTACACAAAAAGAGGTTGCATCCATCTCGCACATGAGGTTGAATATACTCACGAACGAAATCTTGTATCGCTAATGCATATTCATCACCGGTTTTCGTGCTTGATGCAGCCTCAATCGTAATGAAACGGCTGATTCGATCCTCGTTAATAGCAAACCAATTCATAATCGGCTCGTGTTTCACATTTGTCAAGCCATCCATTTGTATGGTTAGACATTTGGCATTTCCCAAGAATTTGTGAGTCTCGTTCATGGCTTTTGCATCCAGTCGAGGTACAACGTCATCCATCGTACTCTTGGCAGCGTCGGATGCCTCCCTACAATTGCCGACAATGTGCTGTTTCATTTTGTTTGTGTCTGCTACAAAGGAATGGCCACAATACTTGCAGACACATCGAGCACGACCTGAAGAGTTGTCTTCATCATAGTGGTTGCACACTACACTGCGCTTTTTATTCTTCATCAAACCCAACAATGGTAGAATGAAGAGATATCAATGAAGAGGCGGTCTGTGCAGGGCTGTTTATGGTAAAAGTGTAACGGAAAGATCATCCGCAATAGTTATCCGGTGTCCGTGTAACCAAGAGGCATTTGCACGCACGTGTAAACACGTGAAAACACGTGGAAGTGTAAAACACCAGCTCGTGTCAACCTCCACCCTAGATAATACAGTCAAACCTTGGATGTGAAACACCTCTTATAGCGAAACACCTGACATCTTGAACGCCGATCTCATCCACACGGATCAATTTTCAATGGCATCGGCACTGGTATTAAAAACACTGAACCTGCTACATGAAACGATATGTTTTTATTCATCGGTAATATTGTCATTTTCATCCAAATTTGTGGTTTTGACCAAAAAGCGAATTCGTTTTCAAATCGATTTCATCATACTTAAGTGGTGTGTGTCAGTGTGTGTTTTGCGTGAGTTAGGTGGCTGATCGATTCTGATTGGCTGACTATTTTTAAATTTTTATTCTAGCCAATCAGAGAAGTCCGTTCGATTCGGACTCGATTCGAAACCTCGGTCGATTCAAACCGTTCCTCACAATTTTGTATCAAAAGCACAATATCAACTTTGCTTTAAAATGAGTCCCAATCAATAAATTTTGCAGTGTGGTCAGTATTGATTGTGACATGGTGGAGCTCCCGCTGGCAGACAGAAGCGCCATACTCCAGCGCATCGATGAAGACGTGCCATACGCTAAAATTGCAGCCGAGTTCAAGTGTTCCAAAAGCCTTGTCACTCGTGTAAAAAAGTCGCGTGAAGAGATCGAGCGGAAGATCAGCGAGAACGCTGACCGCGAATCGAAACGACCATGCCGTCTCGCTGGTCTTCCCCTCGAGCTCGACAACCGCGTGTACCAATGGTTCTGCAAAGCGCGTGCTACAAAGACTGTTGCTGTGTCTGGACCGATGCTCCAAACCGTGGCAAGAAAGGCTGTCGTGTCGTTGGGATTGGAGGACTTCAAGGCATCTAACGGTTGGCTTGAAGGCTTTCACAAGCGCCATGACATCGACTTCAAGACTCTTTCCGGTGAAGCTTCCTCCGTTGATATGGCATTGGTGGATGACTAGGCTCAATCTATCGACACAATTATTCATGGCTACGACCTTTCTAATGTCTTCAACTGCGACGAAACCGGCTTTTCTGGCGGGGATTGCCCAATAAAACTATGGCTTTGAGGTCTGAGCAATGCAAAGGCGGCAAGAAGGCAAAGGAGCGGGTTTCTGTTCTTTTGACAACTTCTGCCACCGGTGAAAAATTGCCGTTCACAAGTTCTTTATGCCACGTCAGTTCAAGAAGTCTTTGCCGTTGGGTGTGCAGTGGTATGCCAATTCAAAAGCTTGGATGAATGGAACAATCTTTACACGATACATGCTCTGGCTGAATGATCGTATGGCAGCCCAAGATCGGCAAATATTACTCCTAATGGACAACGCCCCGTGCCATATCTTTCCTGCCGACAAGATGACCCATGTGAAGGTGGTATTTCTCCCTGCCAACACGACGTGCCAGACGCAACCATTAGACGCCGGCATTATCAAAAACTTCAAGGTAAAATACCGCAGCAATTTACTAAACTACATCGTCGAACGTGTTGAAGCCATGAATGAACTACCCATGGATTTTGTCAAGTCAGTTGACATTAAGATGGCTCTCGATTGGATGAAGTTGGCGTGGTGTGATGTATCAACGACTAATTGTTGAATCAAGGAAAGAAGTGAATTGAGGGAAGACCTCTGTTCGAGTTATAAAGACAGCACGGCAATATCGAGCATACAATCAATGAATGTGGATGACGAGACGTACGCTGAGGCTCTCGCGACTGCTCTTGTGTCGAAGTCGAATGTTGGGATGAGGAAGTCACTGCCTTTGAAACTGATCCTGTCAACTGGGAGGACGAAATAATCAACCCTGCCTCAAGTGTTGTCAGTGACGACGAGAGTGATGACGACTTGACCACACAAACGGCACCTCCCCAACGCTCAAGGAGGCTGCAACTGCTCTGCACACCCTCAGAGCATGGAATCGTCACTATAATCAGGATGCCGACCTTCCAATTCATGAATTGGCACGCGTAATTGGTGTCGCTCGAGCCAAGGCTCCAAAGGGTACTATTGATAGTTGGCTAAGTCAATAAAATTGTCACACCTCTCATAGCGAAACACCTGCTAACTTGAATGATTTTCTTATCCACCAACAGGTGTTTCACATCCAAGGTTTGACTGTACTTCAATCGACTAGCGTGAAATTCCTTGACAAGCTTAGTAACGAGATTTCAACTTCAAAAATCCATTCGCTCAATACTTGGACTACACGTCCGGGGCCTTTCCAAATAACATGATACATCTTCCACACTAGCAATAAGAACGAAGTCTCCAACATCAAAATTGCGCATTGGCCGCGATTTCTTGGCTTTGTTTCCTGCCTTTTCGGCTGCTGTGGATGCTTTTTTGTGCAAATTTTCCAGGGACATTAAAAGTTGCTGTTATTCGATATTCCTGATTTTTTCAATTTCTTCCATGGTTGTTATATCGGCATGAACGATGTGACCACGGGAGCTAGCGGGGAGACCGGATCAATTCCCGTCATGCACGTGACGGGAGCTGAATTTCCCAGAGATTCTACCTTTGTGTTTTGTTCAATACCAATTGCACTACATTGACCAATTTTGGCCATTCTTGGACTGACATCCTCCATTCCGAGAGCAAGGCACGGAATACCCGTAAAATACTGCGATTGACCACTTCAACTGTGCCATTGGACCATGGACAGTACGCTGTTGTAAAATGATGATGGGCTCCGATGGCATGTTGAATTGCTGATATCACTTTGTTTTTGAAATGTGATCCTTGATCTGAAACCCAAACATAACAAATACCAAAAGAGGCAAACTACTTCATCAGGAATTCATAAAGTGTACTCGAATCTGCACTGGTACATGGACATAGCCACACATACTTAGAGGCATCATCCTTTATCACCAACAATTATTTTAGACCATTTTCTCCGTGCTCCATAAATAGAAAATCCCAATGGACTATTTCATTTGGCTTTGTGGCATGTAGTTGCTCGCCCAAAGGCCGTGGAATAATCTTCCCTCCTCTAGTGCTAACGCAATGTAGACAATTTTTCACAAACAATTCAACATCGCTCTTGACATCATCCCACCAAAAATGTGTCATTACAATGTCCAACGTGTTACTGAGTCCTTGATGGCCAGAAGCTCCGGCGTGACCAATAATACAAATTCGACATTGCAGGTCAATAGCATCGCTTGGGATAACAATTTTTCCTTCACCATTTATTTTCAGTCCATCTTGATTGACCTCCAATGGATGTGAAATTCGATCTTGCCAAGATTTTATCTCAGTCACGCTGGGCCAACAAAAATTTCGGTCGACTTGCGGCGATACGTACAAATGATTGACTTTGACTTTTATTACGCAAATCTTTGGCATTGACGATCCCCATCGCGACAGCAAATCGGCCCATATATTATCTTCGCCAGAGATATTGTAGATTTGATAATTATAACCCATCATTATGAGACACCATCGTTGTAATTCGTCAGCGGTATACTTGGGAACTCCGGACATTTTCAGGATTAAAGATGTATCGTAAATTCCTGTGGTCCGAATATAAGCGAAATCCATTCGGCCGGTGTAGCAAATAATCAGCTCGTTCCACGGTTTCCACTAATGCGAAAGCTTCTTTCTCTATGATAGCCCATCTCTGGGCTGACCCACTGAATGTACCACTGAGAAACGTAAGGGGTTCATGGTCTTGAGATTCTAGAGGGCGATTTCGATGGACATGGGGAATTTGAGTTATTGCCGCGCCCCAGCGTTGATCACTAGCGTCCGTAAATACACAAGTGATTTTCTCGGGGTCCATATGGGCTAGTTGAACGGCATTTCGCAATGATTCTTTGCACCTTTTTAGACTTTCGCGCTCCTCATCACTCCAGCCTATATCATGCAAGTATACTCGCGATACCTTTGCTTTCGTACGTCCACCTGCTGCATGATAAGCCCTTTCCATACATTTTTGCAAGGGTGCTACAATCAAATTATATCCATGGATCGACGCACGCATCCAATTTACAGCACAAACAAATTGTTGTAGTTCCTGCGCCGTCTTTGGCTCTGGCAAATGTACCAATGCAGATACCCGTTCAGGATCGTGGCGAACGCCGTTTTTGAGATCATTCGGCCACACCACTTGATTTCTAGTTTGAAAAAATTGCATTTAGAGGGATTGAGCTTTAACCCTTTCAAAACACAGGTTTGCAGGGTCTTTTCCATCAAATTCAACAGCCCAGCTTCATCTGTGGCATATCCTAATACGTAATCAAGCCAGGCCATTAACCCACGATAAAGATGATCCGAAAAAATTTCCTGGACGGCGGCTTGGCAGAACGCTACTCTGTCCGACCCACCCATAAGGACTCGAGTGGGAGTGTATACCCTTGGTCCGTGAGAATGGAGAACAATTCTTGGCTATCTTCATGGAGAGGTAATTGCCAATAGCCTTTAAAAAATCCATAGTAAAGAAAACACACGCTCCTTTGAGATAATCCACCTCAACGTCTAGAATTGGCATCGGCCTCGTACATCGACGGTCATTCGAAAATTCCCCACTCCGGTTTTTTTTAACAATCAAAGGTGGGGAAGACCAGCGGCTACTATTGTTACGAAAACACAAGCCAGCATTTACCAATTCCTGCATATGCTGGGGGTTAATCTCGGTGTTCTTGTGGATAGCGTCTGGCTTTGCACTTCACGGGTCGAGCCTCCGGTTTTAATCGAACTTTAAACGGAGCGATCTCCACTGGTGGATCGCGTCCTAAAACCAACCGAAACACGTCTTGATACTGCTGCAACAATAGCCACGCACGCTCTACAAACTCAACAGAAGTACCGGCTTGACATGATTCTTTCATTTTATTTTTCAAAATTCCCGCACTTCTTGAATTTCATCTTTTCGCGACATATCCATAACAGGCAAAAATCGCACGTCCTCCAACGGTTCCAATTTCTCTTCCTCGTTCGTTGTATCGACTCGAATACCACCAATATTGTACTCTGCGCTTTGTTGCCTCGCATTTGTCAAAAACTCCTGCTGATCAAAGCCCAATGTTCTCAAAATATCCCGACTCAGCAAAATATCGCCGAGACCGTCTGGCAAGGAACTCTTGGGCACCCACGCGGACGTGTTGTCCATTTAGAATGGCTTGAAATGGTTACAATGAGTGAAAAGCACATACGCACGCCAAAAACCTCCTAAAAGTTTACCTCTATAAATTTATACTCGTATAGGAACTGGGTGGGTGTATTAATTATGAAAGTTTATTTTGCCGCTCAAGATATCCTGTTACAAATTATTTGATGGGTGTTTCAAAAATATAAATATTTACAGGAACCTGGAACGAATTATCCACCTGGAGGACATAATATGTCATTCCAGGATACAGTATATACCGTATAGTAAATTATACTACACCATGGTACGGTATACCACGGGGTCAATTCATCGAGGTATGACTGTGGTATGTATGACTGTAACGTTAGCTGACCTCCTTTCAATTTGAACAAAAATCCCACTCCACCGCGACTTGTTCACTCTAAGAGGTTTTACTTTATCAGTGTATATGTATCTCGCGAACTACACCGATTCGTGGGGAGATGATGGCAAATTCAGATTCTGCGTCAAAAGTTACCCCTAGAAATGTCATAATCCAAAATTCGGTGAAAAACAAATAATGCCCCATTCTCCGGAAAACATCGGACAAATATTGCCGTTTGTATGCATCCACAGAAAATTTGTCCTGTATTTTCCAAAATACTCAAAATTCTTTTCATGATTTAATTATTTGTAGTACTACGTTTTGTATGAAATAAAATAAAGTTTGAGTGGAATGCGAATGGAATGCAATCCACAGAAGGATTTTTCTGCGGGAAAATGAGCCAATCACATTTCGAGAAAATCCCAAAATAGCATCAAGAGAACCAGGGAGCAAAACACAGTCTGACCTTGACTGACGTTTGACGAGTCGTAGATAAGATGCAATATGATGAAGAATCTATTGCAAAGAAGTGCAGCACAACAAGCTACGATAGTGAGAAGCGTTGAGCAGTTGAGGGGTTGTATTCCCTTTTCTTTCTGTCCACGCAACGCGATGTTTCATTTCAACTTATGGCTGGAATCTACTAGCGTGGTTTTATCACTCATCGTTATATTAGAGATATGTCATACGCTACTGCAATCCTTTAGAACTTATTGAGATATAACTAAAAACATTGAGAAAAGCGTCGTTATCATACGTCAACATACAAAACAAGGGGGTAAATTGCTTTTGCTACGAGCAAGCCTGTAGTGAGTGATTCATACGATGAAATGCCACAGGAACTTGTCCAGACATCAGATGTGCCATGAGCCATACGCATATACTCAATCGGTCATCGTGTGGTGTAATAGTAAATTGATATCGTTTAGGATAATCACAGGATACACTTCTCATCACTACTGAGCTTATATAAACTAACTTGAAGGTCTACATGCAAAGTGTGTTTCAAAAGAACAACAGCTAGTAC
This sequence comes from Aphanomyces cochlioides, assembly GCA_019828595.1. NCBI lineage: Eukaryota > Oomycota > Saprolegniomycetes > Saprolegniales > Verrucalvaceae > Aphanomyces > Aphanomyces cochlioides. The sequence goes on along the minus strand of JAHQRK010000036.1, from coordinate 288,448 downwards.
GTGTCAACATGCAGCATTTTCAAAGAGCCAATTCAAATTCAAATTTGTCTCCAGAGTCACTTATCATAACAACTTCATTCAGACGAAAGTTAATTACCATCAATTTAAACACCCTTAGAGCAAACACTAAACTCTAAGGTAGTCTCAAGTGTGCTGATGATTGCCTGCCTTTTGAAGTCAATAAAGGCATTTTCGATTGCCATTTGAGACTTGCACGTAAGAGTCGCTGTCTCATGACTTGTGTTTTTGGCCAATTAAACACCGCACAATTTTTAATAACTATTGATTGGCTGAAATATACATAGTAGGATTATTTTTCTGTGAATTCCGAAGACAAGCCATACTATTTGAAAGCCCTCAAATGTCTAACTCCCAAAATTGTGCTTCTGCTGGGATTTGATTATCACGGATATGTCATTGACAATGAATCCATCGATTCTGTCGGTAGGGGGCGCTGTGAGCTTGTATTTGACTGCTGCCAACACGTAGTCGTCGGAGACATACGAAGCCAAAGCAAAACCAGTCGCCTTGGAAACTGCATCTTCCACCTCGTCATGAAAAATGTATATAGTCTAGGCATCTGTGATAGGAAAGTATCACTATGAAATGATTGGATGAAAATCAATGAGAAATGTGACTCTATCATTGTCAAACAAGAACTCAACAAGTGGATCAAGCAAGAAGCATTAAGCAAGAAACATCAAGCAAGTGGCATCGACTCATTTATATTAAGCTTACAGATCTCCGATAAATGCAAAGCCTGTTGTAGAGGGTACCACAAGCAATCTCATCACATCGTTGCTTGCTGCCAAGTGGATAGAGTCGGGCAAGTAGAACAGTGAAACAACGTTGGAAAAGGACATCGACTTCAGCCACTGGGAGCTTGTGAACTTGGCATCGTTCTGGGATAAGCTTGGAGTCTCTTGCAATCGACTCAAGCTCCGTCATGACTGAATACACTCGGCGATAACGCATTTGGTGCTTGGAGTTGACGTCATGCTGCTGGCTAATGAGCTTGTAGGGTCGTATACCAGTATTTCTATCACCAAACTGCCACAAATCCCAAGCTGCCTTCACAGTAATTCGTGCTGGAAATTCCCAATCAGGAGGAACAAAGTGACAGATTTGTCCGTCGTTTGCAGACCACGTTTTCCATTCCACTTGGACATGTTCTTCGCTTTGTTGTGAAATGGATTGGATGGAGTCCTTTCGCAAAATATCAATCATACTAACTCGAAATGCATCTAATCTTGAATCAATGTCTCTCAATGTCACTGGAGCCACTCCATTGATCGTAAAGCTTTCACGAAGCTCATTTGACACAGCTGTAGGAATATTGGCCAAATCATTCTTCAATTTCAACACTTCGTCAACCAGTTTAGCAACTTTGTTTGCTACAGCAAGGTGGGGTGGAATGCCAGTTGCTTTAAGAGTACAAACTGTTGAAGCTCCAATTGCAAGTACAATCGAGGATCGCAATTGATCAAGCAATGAATTGTGGGAAAAAGCTCGTGACGTGAAAATTGGATACCGTACGTCCAAATGTGATCTTAAATACGACTCATGATAGATGAGGGATGCAAGCAAAAACGGAAAGATTGTCTGAGCAGCTCTAGGATATCGATCATATCCAGAAACGAGGCACTGCCAGTAAGCATTGTTCATGGATTTGCAACCATGGGGGTCAAAATGGGGAGGCAGGACACCAAATTTTTCTGAATCAAAAGGTAAACCAGCCACCATGCGTCCACAGAGTTGGTCTGCGCCCTCACCAAAATGGATGTACCGATCACGCAACTGGCCCAAACTCTGACCCATACGTAAATACACTGAAACGGGGTTGGGACCATTGATTTGACCAAGAGCATATGTACTACTACCTTTTCGAATGCTGTGGGTCGCGATATTTCTACGTTCGCATCCAAGAAGTTGTAGCTCGTCATTATTAAGCTCAAGTAGAATCTTACGGATGGCACGCCCAAAGCGTCCTTTGTTGTCTGTGCCAGTAAATAGTTGATGTCGGCCATCTGTCCTCTCAGGAAAGCTAAAAAGCAAACGGCAAGAGCGAGAATTGGGCACTTATTTGGCTCGTATGGGTTGGCATACAAGTGTTTGCCATATTTATCATCACCGGTTTGATCGCCTTTGTGCCCTTGCTCTTCAATGATCAACGAATCTTCTGCTCATTCAATATGCTGTAGCATGATCTTATCAATTGAGTCTGAGCGACTCATGAGATTCCACTGCAACACACAGTAAGTCCAAGAAAAGACAACTGTAGCCCATGACTGACCATTTCCATCCGGTACTTGCTGCATGAGTTTAGTGGCCAAAAGATCGTATCCATTTGATTTCAAGTGCCGTTTCCCTTCGTTAATATTCATCAATCCACGTTGTTTCAGAGTATTGATTGTTTTCTCGTACCCTTCCAATACATTCTTTAGCTCAGCATTGAGGACTTTATCGAGCTCAATTGTTTGGTTGCGATAAACGTCGATGAGGGCACTGCGATATCCTTCAATGCAAGAAAAAGAGAGCGGTGGGCTGGCAGCGTCCTCGGCATGGATAGAGTGAGCATCGCAGTCGTGAGCTGGCTCGCATAAGTGGCCAAAAAATCCAAGCACCGCCTCCTTTGGAAGCGGTAGCAGTAGACTCCCGTCTTCATGAACAACTTGTGGATATTTCTCGCGGAGCCACTCAATCATCAGCCTCATTTTTGACGCATACGCTCGTCTTGTACTTAAGTTGATTCTTTTGGATTTCAATGACGTCGCTATGGCACCCACACCGTCCGCATCCAACGTGACACGAGATCTTCGCTTAGTGCCGCGAGGCATTGATAAATCTCCAATGAGGGGTCAGCAAATCTTTGTGATTTGGCTTTATCACACTCGCCGTGAATGTGACATGTTGTGTGTATAGTATACAAAAGTCAAATGTTTGGGAAATGATCTCACCCAGCATTCACTGCAAGTGCGATGGTCCACTATCACACTTCACCTCAGGATTGCATACACAGATCACATGTGCTGGAGATGTAACCGGCTATACTCATTAAGGCAGAGTGGGTACTTTTTTTCCAAAACCCGCTCCTCGTTTCAAAATAGGTGTGGGGGCTACAGAAGTTTCTCTTTGCATAGTATTCGCCTGTTCAACAGTGATACAATTGTGAACCCCCTCCTCCATGCAATGGATCCGCGCTGTCAGTCGAATGGAAAGACAGCGATATTGCATGAAATGGTCTTTTGACAAACGCCTCTATTCAGCCTGCCGGTCGTGCTATCCAGATCTAACGTTGGAAGTCACTCCAAGACACATTACGACTTGAAGCGAGAGGAGTGACATTTCAAAACTGTGGAATTATATCAAACGTTTGACATATAAGATTGCTCTCGGGAGTTCTAGCTCGATATCTGCGCAAAGGCTGATACACGGGCCTCTCGTTCATTCATGGGAAGACCGCGATGGGAGTTGAATCCACGCGGGCAGAGCTTCTCCTTGATTGTGATCAAATTCTGGTTCATTAGTTTGGCCAATGTGCACTCCGCCCAGATCTCATGGCGCTTCGACTGGAGTGGCCATCCTTCGAGTCCCATCGCGTGAACTTCTGTCCATTGAGAAGGCGGTGGTAAAGCCAACAACATAGAGTCGCATGCTAGTATGTTGAGTGGGAGCTGGTACTTGAAGAAATGATAGCCGTCTTGGTCGTTTTCAGCGAGAGCAAAACTCTGGCAGTAGTGGATCATGACGGGTGCTTCGTCTGGAATCCAAACTTCGAGCGATCCACTGCTGCATGGATTCTCCATCTCCTCTGGCAAAAAGTTCCACGACTGCTGCTGTCCACGAGGCATCGATGGACCCAAGTTCGACAGCGGAGTGTGTTTGATCCCATGGTTGGCCGCGGCCAGGCCGTAGGCGTACATCTCGACCATCCAGTCGTCGACGACTTGGCGAGCGCGCACTGTAAAGTTGCAATAATCGCCGACGAATTTCAAAGCGTCGTTTCGAGTCATGATGTATGGCGGGCCGACGCTCGAGTAGTATTCCTTGCCTTCTTGCTGCGTGACGTTGATGCAAGGCTGGCCAGCGCAGACGGCTTCCTTTCTGGCCTTCACGTCGTCATTGAACCAGCCACCACCGTAGTAAATCGACCGGTCTTGGGCTAAGGCAAAGCCATCCGCAACGGTGTCTGTAATAGTCGCCACGTCTCGGAGAGATCCACCGTAGTAAGCACTCATGTTGGCGCCAGTGTTGACCCGCAGTGACTTCAAAAAGATAAAATCCGCGTCGACAAGTGCAACAGGCATGTTTTCTCGAAGGCCGACGGGTGGCACGGCGTGGTGCAGGAAATGCTGCATGGAGAAGGGCTTGTTGTACGCTGTGTACGCGTCGTTGATGTCAGGATATGGATGCGGGCTGAACGCTGGGGTAAAATGGTGGTGGAAGTCGTCATAGAACTTGGGTTCCGCCATGATCGCGTCGATTTGCTCCGGTGTACATCCCGAGGTGATTTCAGTGATCGGTCCGACATGGTTGACTCGCGTCGCTGAGACTTGTAGCGCCGCCGAGAGCAATTGTCGATGGTCTTGGTTGCAGCTCGTGCTGAAGATCACATGGACGAGCGTCGAGAGGTTCATACCAGCAACCATGGCGGCCACTTCTAAAAAAGAGCAAATTGTCAGTGTCGAACGCATGTACAGACGAAACGATTACGTCGAGAGTACGATGTGTCAGAGGCACGTGTCCACAGTGTGTGATTGGACATGGGTTTGGCAGTCAGTCGGATTGCGTGTTGGTAGCGAGTTTGGAGCATCCACGATCGACAACCTTCAACTTCTAAGTCTCCATCAAAGACAGAGAACTGCCGTGTCGATCGTAATTTGCCGCCAACCGCAGTCGTGCAGAATGAGCTGGTGCTGTTGTGATGGAGTGTCCCCAGGATCAGATGTCAACCCTTTCAACTCCTCGAGCCTTAACCCTTGACTAAGAATCGCGAGCGCAGGATGTTCTTGTCAAAGACGATCCGAACGCCATTCCCCGCTGTAGAGACTCTGAATCTAGCTGGCTCCATGGACGTCTTGAAGACAGCGTCAAAAGACGTGAAAGAACCAACGACACAAATCCACAGCAGACGAGTCGCGGTTGTCATCTCGGGTCGTCCGGATAACACCCTCACCTTCCGGGTATTGTGTCCTACACCAATCACATGACGACATTTCAATCTCTCCCCAAAGTGGAACAGGAGATATGGCCGACGGAGCGGCACCGGCGCCGCCGCTGCAGCCTCTCTCTAGACAGCCCATGTGGATCCTTGTGGCGATTATCGCAGTCATGGGCCTGGGCTTTATTGCTCTCAATGTCGAGAGCGATTTTGTCGTCCGGTCGAGCAGCGTCACGCATCACCAGGACGCGAAAAACGCCACCGTCCAAATTGTCTACGTGGACAAGCCAATCGACAAGATTGTCGAGAAGGCCGCCGTGGATATTCAAAAGGTGTACCAGAACGATGCCTACGACAACACGTACGTCCATATTGTCTACAGCACGAGCTGCGACCAACCCAATCGACATTTCCTCAGCGCGGCTTTGCAAATCTCCGCCTCCAAGGTCGGCCAACGCGGACCGATCACGGAAATCGTCTCAGGCTGCAATGAAGAAGGCGTTGTGCGGGTGAGCAATGAGCCTACGTTCTATTACGACTTCCACCGTCACTTCACGCCAAGCTACAATCGTCATCCCGAACCAGGTGTCAAAGATGACTACACGCCGTACAACAAGCCATACTCGCTCAAAAACTTTCTGCACACGGCAAAAGCACCAGTCGGCGCTCGTGGGAATATGCCGATTGCTCTGATCGATGTTGATTTCTTCTTTTTCCAGCCCTTGCGTGTGAATCTCGGACGAAATGTGACCAAGTATTACCATGGAAAGATTCAAGGTCGCGACATCCTCGACACGGTTGAAGACGGCTACGCTCTTGCTGGAGACTGGACAGCGTACTACGGCGGGGGATGGTTTGATGCTGCCAACAAGGACAAGAAAGATGTTATCTGCAAGGGAAAGCCGTGCATGAACGTCACTGAAGAAGAAGGACGGGAGTTCTACGCTGGCTCAGGACCGCCGTACATTCTCACAAAGAACGACTGGATGCGCATGATCGACGACTACGGCAAGTTTGTCGTCGAGGGGCGCAAGTTGAGCACCGACTGGATGATTGAAATGTACGGGTATGGCCTCGCGGCGGGGAACCACAAGATCAAACACACCTTGTTGAGTAATTTGGGTCCCACGTGGCCAAAAGTCGAGAGGAACTCATGGAATTTCCTCGATGAGTCGACGCCGAATCCATGCGATGACACGACGCTCGACATTGTCATGCCCAAGGATCCGCCCGTGATGATCCACTACTGCCAAAAATACGGCTATCTCGACGCTGAAGACCAGGGATGGCACTTTTATAAGTACCATATCCCATACGACATCCTCAAATGCGACGCCATGATCTTGCAATTGCCGCCGCCGACACAGTGGACGGACATTCCAGCGCTCAATCTCACAGGATCGGCATTGCGAGGCAAGCGCCATGAAGTCTGGGCCGAGTGTACGCTGGGGAAGATCATGAACCAAGCTTTTTTGACGACCAAGGAGAGGCTCTGCCCGCTTGGATACAACACACATCAAGGCATACCCATGAACGAACCGCACAAGCGAGACACGGCGTTACCAGGCGGCGTTCCCAAAGTAAAAGACTAGTCTATAGTAGTTGCCTTCAATTTTATCCTTCATCTTCCTGTTCTTGGATCGAATGGAGGTCAGGAGACCGTGATAACTTGCGCTGGGCTGATGCGGGAGTATGCATCATGCTGTCGTCGTCCTACGAACAGAAACCGTCAACTTTCAGTGACCATGGCAAAACGCTAGTACCTCGACAGCGAGAGGACTTGGTTGATTTCGCGGTGTGATGTCTTCCGCAGACAATTGTGTCCAGTGTCGCTTACGGCATTGCCTCCACACGAAGCGAACACAAAAGATGCCGACGCCAATCAGCGAACACAACAGCGCAATTGATACGATCGTCCCGTACGACTCCCAAAACGTCTTGTCTTTCCATTGACCTTTGGAGATCTTGACACCGGCGGAATCTACATTCAAAATGTCAAGACAAGCGTTGGAGTTCTTGTAGCAGTACTGGAGTCGTCTTGGTTGCATTGCGACGGCGCAAAACCAACTCGTCGCTTGTCCACATCGAAGATCACATTGAAATTCATCATTGTACTGGCACCGATGACTAAAATAGGACAATGAGGATGAGCTAGCGAGCTTTTGAATGTGTACCGCCACCACTGCCTTGGCTAAAGTGAATATTGTTGATAAGAGTGCCTTCGGCAGTCGTCGTATAATACTGCGTCGGTGGAATCGTCAAGACGACGGAAGACCCAGCAGAGCTTCCTCGGAGAACAATTTGAACGACAGGAAGCTTGTGCTGCTCTGCTAGACTAAGCTCGAATGACTCATCCTCGATGTATTGATGCCCGGCGACTTTGAGAAACAGAGATTCGAACGACGATCGAATGCTTGTGGAAAAGTACGTATCGGTGGAGCCGCTGTCAACAATCACACCTCGGCCACTGTCGCAGTTAAAAATGGGTCGCTAGAGAGAGCCTACCTGTTGTACCAAGAGGGAGAGACTCCAAGTGATGTGTTGCCGATCAAAATGTCGAGCACTTCGACAGTGTACCAGCCCCTTTAAGGTGCATCAACTGAGCAAAGAAATTGGAAGTCTTCAACTTACGTGGAGGAAACCAATGGTGTGTACATGGGCGGTGCAAGGTGTAATTTAGGGTCAAACCCACCGAGAACCATTGTGCCGCCAGTGTCGGCAAAGCACAACGAGAAGAGATTCCGTTTAATAATGCCAGCTTGGACAAGCGTCGGGACAAGTGTAGACGGATCTTGGGACATGCCCATGATGCCATTCTCCTTTTGCGTAATGAAAAGACCTGTCTCTTTAGTCTGACAGCCGATGGGAAAGCGAATCCCGTAGTGCGAGAGGTAGAATGGCGCATTTTTCTCGTCGAGTGACCCAATCCAACAGAGTTCACTCACCATGAGTGCACTCCACATGCTCCCTTCAGCATAACTCTGCGTCACACGGCATTGGTTCGACTCACACGAGTAGCAGTGTCCATATTCAGCACATGTCAGGTAGTTTGCGGTCGTAGATTTCGTCAAATCGTAAGGTGGATCCGTGTGCTCCCCGCAGTCGATACATCTATTCACGTCAAGCTTGAGACTCCCAAATGACAACATACGATGTGCAGGGCAATGCTGTCATATGACTGCCCGTGTCAATGATCACTGATGCTTTCTGCGGTGGCAATCCCAAGTAGATCTCGGCATAGTGTGTCCTACAACGTTTCGTTCGGCCCGTGACATCACCTTGGATCCAACGACATACCCAACACCTACACCAAGCGGAACTTCATCGAATTGGATCTCATTTGACGTAGTATTGGCGTCAACGAGCCGTCGCCGCGTTGGAATCTGGACTTTCCGGCGCAAGTTGACGCGGATACCGCCGTGGTCTGTCGTTCCTTCGACGAGCATTTTTATTTGAGTGTCGAATAAAATAATGGACACAATTTGGATTGGTCAAAATTCGACCAATCAAATACTTGAAGTGAAAAATGACAATTTTAATTTACAGCCAATAATAATATTCAAAACAATTAATTTGAAAACAAATATTTTGATTTTTCCATCTCCATTTGCAATTTACTTTCGACAAGCCAAGAGACCAAAGATGGAGGATGGTTCGGTCAGGACAAACACATCTTCGATGCCGATACTTTCGTTCTTCTGCATGTCCTTTGCCCAGGAAAGGCATTTCTTTGCCTCGCGCTCACGGCCATCCAGATCGCCCTGTAGGTGATGCACACGTACAAGCAAATGGCCAATGTTGAGAGTGAGTTTGAGATCTTCAACAGCCATGGCTACAGCTTGACTCCGCTGAAGTAGTTCCACTGCATCCGACCAGGCTTGATTCAGCACGTATACTTCAGCCAACACGAGACCGTACTGTGCTTCAAGCTGCAGACTGGCGTGCTCTACAACCTACACGACGAGAGTCAATTTCATCAAAACTTGCCAAAGTGTACATGGGGGAATTCAACTTTGAGGAGGGCAACAGCATCCTGAGTTTGATCCATGGCTGTGTAGAGTTTGGCAAGATGGAGTTTGACTTCTGGAAGAACCGCGTCGCATTGCGTTTCTTCACACAGAGCTAGACATTCAAGAAGAGCTGGGAGTGCATCAAATGGCGCATCGTCGTGCATGTTGACCTACTTTGCGTCAATTCCAAGCAGTAACATGACACGACATTACTTGAGCCGTGTGGAAGAGTATGCGGGCACGTGTATACGGCGGCATCTTGTCTGTGTTTAAGGACAGGAGGAGCGACTTGGCCTCACTGAAGTCTTCTTGGCGCATGTAGAATCGCACTAACAAGCTGAAGTGAACCAAGAACGTAGATCCAAGTACCTCTGGCCAAGATGGATTCAATGCGTTCGTTAATGAGAGCTCCAGCTAGCAGCGATTCCCATTGGTGTAAGTAGGCGTGAGCCCTTCGGAACTGGCATTTCGCTAGTGCCCATTCAAACAAGATGGACAAGAGCATTTGCTGGAAGAGCGGCTGATGGACTAGCTTTGGATGCGTCTCGGCTGCTTGGACCATGTTGCGTAGAGCAGTGGCGTATATGCTCTCATTATCTTTTGGGAGCTCTGTTGGTTGGATTGTCAATCCAGCTGAATGACACGTCTACTGGAAGCGCATCAAGATCAAAGCCAACGAAGTTAGCACTCCTACCGCTGTCGTCAAGTCGTCGATGGAAGGATTTGCTGCAGCGGTAGCTTGTTGGACGTAGAGTTGCTCAAGCAAACGATGGCCAGATCGATGCCAAACTGCGTCTGTGGCTAATGCGAGCTTGGTTTGGCGAGTCTGCCATTCTTGCCGAAGCTCTTCGAGGGATACCTTGGAGCCAGAAATCTTTGGTACATGAACAGCGTTCTTCAGAGCAAGCCAGAGCTCGAGAGACCTCGGTAGCCCTGTTGATTTCATTGTGTGCATGTGTTCAACCGACGACAGCGTCGCCAGAACTGACAATATTGGAACGTCTCCAGCCATGTCAAGACACTGCTGGGCTCGTTTGGCATCGAATGGTTCCCACTGGAGGAGATAGCTCAAGGCATATGCGACGCAAACCATATCCCTTGCCCTCTGAGCAACGCGAATGGCTTCTTCAAGAGCAAGCTTCGCTTCTTGTCGGTACTGGAACGACCAGTACAAGATGGCGACATTGAGAGATGCATACTGTGGCCCAAAGCGCTTCATGTCTGGAGTGTCTTCAGTTTGGACATGGATTGCGTAGTTGTGATACGTGTGGAGTGCGTCAAGCGCGCCGAGAAATTCACGTTTCTGCTGGAGATCTAAGTAGCGTTCAAACAGAACACTTGGGGAAGTCGATGGAGGATCGAAATTGGGGGTGTCTCGAGCCATTCCATCCACCGCGGTGCTGCCAATACCTGTAGTTTGATCCGTGGAGGATATATATGTCCGTAGCTCTTGTTGGAACGAGCAGAGTCGGTCGAAAAATGCACCACGGACAGCCAGAGAGAGCATACGAATGAATCGTCCAAAGGGTGTCGAAGCCAATAATTGATCTGGACTTGGAAGACACATCGTCTCGAGACATTCGCCTAGTTCATCCACGCTTTTCTCACACATTCGCTGCATCGCTAGCTTGAAGTCTTGACGCCATTCAGGGTAAATTGCATCCAAAGCAGCTGTGTATTGCGTGTAGGACAATGGTGACGAACGGGCTTGAGGAATCTGCTCCATCAGGAAAGTTGAGAGTTTGTGGAGCGGATTCACAGTCGACAACGCGGTCGTTTCAACCACCAAGCCTGCGGATTCTTCATACGCGCGTACGTACTTGGTAATGAGAAAGCCGAGGCAGACATTGGGCGGTGAGAGCTCGACCAGAAGATGCATCGAGTTGCTTTGGTCAAAGAATCCCATGACTAAAAAATGACAATGAAAAAGACAACCCCTTCAACCCTTCACAAACTTAACCCCTTCAACCCTTCACCCCCAAAATTACTTAACCCTAAACTCCCAAATTACAAATTTCGAAATTCAAAAACTCAGATTCAAATTTTAACAAACGTTCAGCAGCAAGATCTTCTTCATCAACGAGATCCCTTTGAACAATCAAGAACGAACGAGTACGCGCGCTATAAAATAGTTAGAAGGCGATAGTCGGGTAGACAACTCATCGAATTCGTCCTTCTTACAACTTTAACCAAAAATTAGAGCCACCGAAGCAAAAACAAAAACAATAACATACTCGAAAATACGCTTTAGAAATTGACAAGTTGATTCTCTGGGAGGTCTCTGAGCTCCCGCGATTGTTAATTTCAGCTTGGCAGGCTTCAAACTGACATTCGTTTCGTGTTTGATGCGGGCGACTCTTCAAGATTGGAGTTGGAAACCCCAGCACCCCTAAATCCCTGTCTTTTCACCCTTAATACAACCACCAGCTGGTTTGACATATCTGCGTGAGTACTTAAACCCCTAAACCCCCTAAACCCCTAAAATAGTCGTCTCCACAGTGTGTGTGGAAAGACAGCAATGGGTGAGCCAGCCGAGCGCGTCGGCACGCAACGGACGGCGCATCTCTGGAAGCATTTTATCAAGCGGAAGGATCTAGGAAAGTACTACAACAACTGGAGAGTCGAATGCCGGTGGTGTCGACAAGCGTACGATAACCGCAAGGACGACGACACGATCCCAGAACCAAAAGTACTCATTAGCACAACCATCAAGATGAAAGCGCATCTCAAACAGTGCGACTACGCAGATATCAAGGAATTAGGCGTGATACACTCACCGACGCCGCTGGTCAAGTCGTCTAGCGCTCCGAAACGACACAAGACGAAGAAAACGACCGAGCCGACATCACCACTGCAACCTTCATCGAGTATCGATCCTGCTGACGAACAGACGCTGCCATACAGCACAGCGTATATTTGGGCACACTACACCAAGAGGGAAGACTTGGGCAAATACCATAACAATTGGTACGTCGAATGCAAACACTGTCGTCGCGCGTATGACGAGCAGACCGACAAAACGACGGCGAAAGAACCCACCGTGCTCATTTCAGCCATGGCCAAAATGAAGACGCATCTAAAGAAATGCATCCACGTCCCACGCGAAGACTTGCTCGCGTTTCATGAAATCAACCAGAAAATGGTTCCCCTCAAACGGCGACGCGTCGACAAGCACGACAAAGACGTCGAAGACGACAACAGTGACAAGCCGCAACCCGACGACGACGGCTCGATCCGTGTCATTGTCGTGCCTTCCCACAAAGCCGAGGAGCCTTTTTGGCTGGCCCGCGTCGTCGCTGATCCACGAAAAGATGACGAGTGCGTCGACATTACATGGCTAAGTCGAAGCTCCTGCGGGATCTATGTCGTCGCCAACGACGATTCGATTCCAATTTCAAGCATCCTGTGCCAAGTTGTCGTCACCGAAGACACTCCTGGGGAGTTTACGCTGTCGAATCCATCCGTCGACGAGGTTTCCTCACAGAATGTCCAGGCAGTCCTCATAAGTCTGTGGTTGTAGATCCAGCAAGCGCTGAATGCCGTCGACCGACCGCCATTTTCCTTTGTCAAGACCGAAAAAGTCAAAACGAATCCACCTCGCAGCTATCTCAAGAAGGAAAACAGCGCTGCTGCCGGCAGTGGCGGCCATGAAGGAGGACGAAGGCATCCCATCTGGCAGTTCTTCACAAAACGCGTCGACCTTGGCAAATATTTTACCAACTGGTACGTCGAGTGCAATTTCTGTCTCGCGGCGCACCAAGCCAACCCGGACGTCGTCCAGCGACCGCCGACAATGCGCTCAACGATTCCAAACATGCAAGTCCACTACGACTCGTGTCCAAATCGCCCTCATGACTCATCCACAGCTCCTTTCACTGCCCCTGCTGGCGGTGCTAGCCATAGCAAGGGAGTCATGGTGGCAAAGGAAGAGCGATTGCCATGGAGGTGTCTGTGGCGGCATTTCGCAAAACGCGTCGACCTACCGCGGTATTATTTCTACGTCCAAGTCGAATGCCGCCATTGCCGCGCGGCTTTTCCCTCCAAGACCTCTCAAGAGCCAGACGTGATGATTTCGTCGCCGCCGTTGATGCGCCAGCACTTGCGCGATTGTCCTTGGATCAATTTTGACGACATCTTGGACCATGACCAGAACAACAACGACGACGTTGACGACACAATTGACAAACAACGCCATGAAGCCCCTCCTTCGCCCCCCTCTGTACTCTACGAAGCGATGGCCTTCATTGCAATCCGCTGCGACCAAGGATTCTGGATCGCTCAGCTCGGGTATGACGTCACATCGGCCATGATGGACAAGGAAGACACGCTCGTTGAAGTCACATGGCTCGGTATGGGCGCCATTCTCGTCCATTGACTCTGACATGTAGCTCATGGTGTAGATCGAGCTAACGACGGCACGTATGCATTCACAGTCGACCAGGAAATCCCCGTCCACACCATCGTCTGTCGTGTACAATTGGGCCATGAACCATCGAGCAACAATGGCGGCGAAGGCGCATTCCATCTGGCTCGTGAAGAACTCTTCCGGGTACATCACCGTCTCGACGCCACTATCTCAATGACGAATTTGTAGATTGAAACAGTCATGAGGGAACGATAATGTAACAAATTAGTCCATCGGGGTGTCGTTGTCGTGTTGAGCTCCACCATCCAAAAAGTTGTCGGCAAGAACGCCGCAGCCACCGCTGACAAGATCGCTGGTGGTGTAGTCGACGTCGAACCATGACAAATCGCGGCCGGATGGAAGGCTGTACCGCAGGATAGCTCGCGTATATGCATCATCTTGGAGAACGGACGGGGGCAATGCAGCGTCGTTGTGGTAGACGACTTCAAACCACGTTGGATCCTGCCGTGGTGTCAATACGGACATCATGGCAGCTTGGCGTTTTCGACGTTGTTCCCGTTGGTGCCACCAGAAGAGCTGACTGCCCACCAGGACGACGATTATGCCGAGGACAGCCACGACGATAAACCAGCCCGCCAACGGATGCTTTCCGTTGTGAAGACAAGGATCGATCCGAGTTACGGCATGACATTCCATGGATGAATTTGTCCTGACAACATGGAGTGATGCATTGAAAGATGCACAAGGCGTTGAAGGCAGTGGAGACGGCGGCAGGGTCTAATTAATGATAGAAGCAGAGTGCCCAAGATGGACTGGAGTCGTGCAGTTGTCGAAGATGCACGTCGAATACACCATGAAGACATTGTTTGTCCATGTTGCTGGCATCTCCACCGTCCATGCGAGGATGGATTCGTTCAGGAATGACTGGACAGTCATGGTAGCATTGGACACTCCATGGCAGACCACTGTCGTCGCCTTTGAGTCCATCTCAGCGGCGAAAGTGACGATTAGGAAGAGGGGGACGAGATCTGACAGTCGTCGTGAGATTCTGGTGATCTTTCAAACGACGCACATGTTATCATCCGGTTATACTTCCATGCGATGAAGAGTGGCTTTGTCCACGCCATCGATCACTTCTTCATGCTGAGCGTTGAAGAATTCGTCGTCAACGTCGGGAGGAGCGTCATACGGCTGGTCTTTCTTCTTCTCGGCTTCAGATTCGCTCTTACTCTTGCCATTCTCGTCGACGAGTTCACTGTCTTCGTCAAATTCTTCAAGGTTGACTTGCGTCCATCGAGCATCTTTTGATCTGTACACAGCGATAATGATGCCCACGACAAAGACAATCCCGATGGAAACGCCGCCCAGGGTCAAAATCATCGGGTAATTATCGTCGCTCTCCGTTTCATCAATATCGAGGGCAGGCCTGGCCGCTTCTTCGACACTCTTGGCCACTGGATCAGCCGACGATGATCCTGAATAGTCTACGTTGGGGTAGGAATTCCAGTAGACATGGAAAGGATCATACCGCAGTCGGCTTTTGCAAATCCAACGCGGAATCGGTCAGCATCGAAGACGAAATCATGATGCATCATCAAGTCGGCACCAATGATGCCACCAGCAGCTTCTTCCAAGTGGATCGTAGAAAAATATCGGTCTTCCTTCTTTTTCAAGTATTGCTCCGGAGGAATCGTGAGCACCACATCCTTGCCATCCACACCTAGTGAATACATGAGATCACAGGAAGGAGGCAGTGAACCTACCAGTCATGACAAATTCGATCGTGGGCAGGTTAGCCACTTGAGCCTCCGTGTAGCCAGCACCACTGGTCATATATTTCTTACCCACGGCGAGCTTGAAAGCATTGTTGAATTCGTCAGCGAATACGTCAGGGAGGTAGGAGGCAGTCGTGCCACTGTCTACGATGACTTTGCGACCTCCATTCAAGATCTGCGTTGATTCAATTTCGATTGGGACGCCACCAATACGAATTTCACGCATTTCGACGGCGTACCAGCCTGTCTTGTCAAAGGAAACCTTGGCATAAGTCAAGTCTTCTTTGTGACGCGACGTCAATGGAGTGCCGACACTCATGGAGCCTCCCTTTGGCGTGAAACATAGCGAGAAGACATTGCTGTCGATCTTGTCTTCCTGGAAGAGTTTCTTCACGATATTTCGAGCTAATCCAAGTCGTTTGTGCATGAAAATTCATGTTTGGCAACGAGTACCTCGATTGGAAATGCCCATGATCCCATCGGCCACTTGGGTAGTAAAAAGGCCAGTTTCCACTACCTGGCATCCAAATTTGTATCGAGTACTAAGGGGGTGGCTCTCGTTGCGATCCAACTCGGCATCACCGAGCCACACGTCGTCTTCAACCATCATGGCTTTCCAACTACTTCCTTCAGAGTACATTTGCCCCACAAGACATTTATCCTCCGTGCAAGACGTGCATTTGACGCCTAATTCGCCCGTGACACTGTCGCAGGTCGGATATGTCAGTGAGGACGACGCTGCAACGTCAAACGGTGCATCTGTGTGGGTTCCGCATCCGTCGCATCTAGTCGCTCGATAAGCATCATAGAATCAAAAGACGTCGTAGCGTACCCTTTGCAAGGAAATGCAGTTTGATGGCTGCCCGTGTCAATGATGATAGACGCCCGTTGCGGCGGAGATCCAGCGTAGATCCATGTGTAGTGAGTTCCCATGCCAAGATTGAGCGGGACAACTTTGAATCGGCCATCGTCCAGGCGCAGCATGCGCTCATTCGTCTGTAGGTTTCTCTTGACGGAGACCTCAGTCGTATGATCTCGATGGAGTTGGAGTTCCCACGCACATGACAACGACAGAACAGTCGTCGCAATTGCCGCGTGGATCGACCGCATTTCAAAATGTTGTGTTCGTCGCTTTTTCCTATTGGTCGTACAATGCAAATGTACAGCTGTACTCTTATGTACCTAGTGTCATCACAATTCAACATAGAGCTTGTATAGATGTACGTACGCAAAAGATAAAACGTAAGTTGTACGACCATCTCTTCTGCCGTCACATCGTAGCGCTAACGCCGCGGCCCTATGCGTGGACATCTCGCCTCGGATGGACTTGGAGAAGGCTTTAGCATGAGTAGACATCGTCTGGATGCTTCTTCACATCGCGAAGTTTGATGGAACTGGGTTTCGTTTCAGTGTACGTACAGTTGTCAATTTGACGGTAAAATTCAGTGGACTGTAAAGCATGGAAATCGACGATCACGTGACCCATGCTGGAAAAGGCCCCGATCGAATCACGTCATGCAAGCATTGCGGTGGGAAAATGTCTTCCCAGAGCAAGGAACGCTGGAAGATGCACATGAGGCAATGTGCGTCGGCGCCTGAAGCAGTCCGATGGGCATTCCCAACGGCCAAACGAAAGCAAGTGGGCACGCTTGTCGATCCGCCACCTCAGGCCAAGAAGGTTGAACATGCAACGAGCCATGATTCGGAAGTACCTGCTGTGGAGCATTCAAGACGCTTGCATTCAAGTCTGAGCCACCCTGTCCTTCGCGCCTGGACAGAACCAAATCTTCATGCGTCGCAACTCGTCTATCCACTCTTTGTCACTGCGCGTCCTGACGACAATCCCATCCGCGGCCTTGAACCCAATGTCCAGTGGGGAAATCGATCCAACTACGCCACACTCATTGCTCACTTGGAAGGACTTGTCACCAAAGGACTCAAGAGTGTCATGTTGTTCGGTGTGGTTGAGAACAAAGACGCTCGTGGATGCATGGCAGATGATCCCTCGACTCCCGTCATTGAATGCACCAAAGCCATTCGTGAAGCTCTGCCTTCGCTGCTTATCTCGTGCGATGTGTGCATGTGCGAGTACACGGATCATGGTCATTGCGGTATTTTGAAGACGATTGACGGCGGTGGAGAAATCATCGATAACGAGGCGACTTTGGTTCGTCTCAGCAGTATTGCACTCGCGTACGCTCAAGCCGGAGCTCACATGGTCTGTCCGTCCGACATGATGGACAATCGCATTGGCGCAATCCGAACCAAGTTGAACGAGCATGGCTTCTCGCACGTGTCGATCATGGCGTACACATCGAAGAAGGCGTCCTGCATGTACGCGCCGTTCCGTGATGCCGTCGAGTCGACGTTCAAGGGAGACCGCAAGCGATACCAACACCCTGTCGGAAGTACGACGCACGCTTTGTTGGCATACGACCGTGATGTGGCTGAAGGAGCCGACAGTGTGATCGTGAAGCCCAGTTTGTTTTACGGCGACCTCGTGCGTGCTTTGAGCGACAAGAAGCTTGTGCCAGTGGCGTGCTATGTTGTGTCGGGCGAGTACAAGATGTTGAAGGACTATGGTGACTCGACTGGCTCGATGGAGGCTGTAGTGCGTGAAGCTCACGTGAGCCTTCTCCGATCTGGGGCGAGTATTTTGATCACGTACTTCACACCCTTCATCCTTCAAGTCCTTCTTCGCCCTTCTTCCAATGTTATCGTGTAGTTTCGCCCCTTCTGTACTTTCGCGCGCTTTTTTGAAAATACGATGACAGAAGGAAGTAACACAGAATATACTTGATTTTTGTATGTATGTGCTCGCCCGTACCAGTACTTGTATTTTTTGTCATGAAGTGGAGACGTATAAACATTTCATCTTAGACTGTCCATCCATATACACTTCCCATTTGGAGCAATTGCGATCTACCTTGTAGCCACCTTGCTACGACGAGGGGTAACCACCAAACAATGAATTTGCCAACGAGACTCTATGCCGCCATCGCCTTATAAATATCAAAGCAAGGTCTGCGTTGCGTGGCGGCGTGATAGTCTTCGCCTTTTCAAAATCGCTAGGATGACGACAAGCCGACAGGTCAAATGGAGTCCCATAGTTGGAATTCGCCAGGTTCTTTCTCGCTGCGACCGTTCAAGCGGTAAAGTTGGAGTTCACTTGCTAAAACTCAAACTGCTCTCACATTGATTCTGTTGTTCAGATTTTCCATTTAATCGCTCGCAAAAGTCTTCGCCAACTGTGTTGAAATCCTCAAACTAGAAAACCGTTAGGAGAATTCATTCGTCAAACCGAAATTCTGTCATTCAGCTTTCAATCGTCGTTTTAATTTTTGAAGTAATAACTACAATGTCCATTCCAGAACCAAGTCGTAGTGAGTTGACGGCAATCAATTCTATTAATCAGACAATCCAAGCCCTGGACTTGAAGTTCGTTGAAACTATGCTCCAAAAAGGAAAAGTCTACTTGCAAGATGCCTCCCTGAATGATTGGGAAGCTTTTGTGACGAGCGAAGATCAGCAACTCAAGTAAAAAAACATGGAATGGATTGATGGAAAGATTTACATTGTGGAATTGCCGTCTCTACCACACGAAATGTAACCGTGCCATGTCTGGCAGGTACATAAGATGAGGGGGCGGTCTGCGCATTGACCTGGCGCCCTGCAGTAGGGAGGCCACAAAAGTTGAAGCTCCTAGCAAGGCTGTGCGATAGCCAACGAGAAACAAGATAGGAACAAGACTTAGGTTGCTTTAACTTTAATTCACTCTTACACTTCAGTCGCCGTTCACACGCGCCTGATATCCTCTGCGCCCGGTTACACCTGGTAGCACTCTAGTTCGTCCAGGACCATGGATGCTGCGCCCGCAACGTCGAACATCGACGTTTCCCACTTCTCACCCGAACAACAAGCTACTCTGACCGAGCTGCTTCGCTTGATCCCCGAGAACATCGTTCGGGGATTGTTCAGTGGGGTGAACCCTCAAGACCAGATCATGGTCATTGAGAGCTTCCGCCTGCATGGCAAAGCAACCGCGCAGTCAGCGACCCATGCCGCTGCGCAACGCACTCAAGAAGAGGCGGCGTTGCTGTACGAAGCAGACCTGTTGAAGGCCACGGCAAAGATCGCCAGCCTTGAAGAGTCCAACACGAACCTGGCTAGCCAAGCCAGACGCTCCAACGTCAAAATGCGCTATCGCGCAAAGTTCAACCAAGCCAAGCAAGGCAAGGGGACTATTCAGGAGTTTGTGAACGAACTTCGTTCCATCCTTGGGTCCTTCGAGAACTCCTACAAGATCGACGAGATCGATCGAGTCTCGGTCTTTATGTACGGCCTGAATCAAGGCCCAGTTCGTGACGAGCTTTTCCGTTTGCAGCCTCAAAGGTTCAATGAGGCAATCAGCATCGCGCTGAACACGGAACATTCGCGCGGCTTGGCGCGCTCTTCCGGCGGATCCCCCGATGTCTCAGCGGACATGGAGATCTCGCGAATGGAAGCGGCCTCTGGTGAAGAGCGCCGCTGTTTCAATTGTGGCAGACTGGTCACTTCGCAAGAAAATGCCCTCAGCCTTCACAGGCGAGAAAGAACCCGAATTACTCCCCACACCGCTCGCGCGGTGGCGCCTATTGTGGGCGCGGGCGTGGCTACGGCCATCGCCAGGGGAAGAGAACTCCCAGTAGGCGCGGGGCAACCTACTGGGACAACTCTAGGCTCTGATGAAGAGCGTTCCGGCATACCGCGAACCTAGCCTTTGACACATTACTGTGTCAACTGGGACAGCATACTACGATGCTGCATGTCGAGATGTCCGTGGAGGGCTTCAACCGAAAGCTCCGAGTCTTAATTGACTGTGGAGCGTCGAAGAGAATGCGAGCCTCTATGCCGAGGTCGACAGCGGCACGTCTCTGACTGAGACTGTGCGCGTCAAGTTGGGTGATAGGTCGGTAGTGACCGCACCCAAGAGATCAGTGCTCCTGTTAACACAGGTTGGCACATTCAGTAGTCTGGAAGACTACTTCGTTATAGACCTAGATGAGCGCTGGGACCTCATCCTAGGCATGGGCTGGTTGGAGAAACACCAGCCCTGCATAAACTGGCGGGCCAAGACCATCCATGATGTCGGCCCCGACTTTCTGAAAAGCCATATGGGCATGGAGAGTAATGAGCCCATCCCCTCGCCAGCTGGCGATGAGCAGTTAGCTACGCTGCGTCAGCTCCCGGCTACGGGAAAGTCGACACGCCAGGGCGGTCCTATGTCTTCCAAGGAAGATATCGGCCGTCAGGCCATCAACAACACTTGGGCAAACACCCGACGGACTGGGTTGCCTGTGTACAAGAGTAATGCCCAACGGACTGGGCTTAAAGTCTCCTTCACGAGTGCACCGACGGACCGAGTGCACGGAGACGTGATTGTTGAAGAGGATGCGTTGGAGCGCAGTCCTATGCCGACGCCGCCCGTGTCTGGGCGCGTCTTTGTTGAAGATGTCATTTTGTCGCATTGCGACTTGACTGAGCTGCCGAAGACAGCTGAAGAAATATGCAAGCTCGACGAGATGAGCTTTGCCGAGTTTAGAAGTGCTCTGCGCTCCCAGCGCATCACCAGTATCGCAGTGATACAGAGTGTTGATGAGATTGACCTCTACACGACGTCCGCGGAGGATCCGGACGTAGCTGGCGAGACACCGCTAGCACACTCTCGCGTCTAGGCTCCGAACGAGCCCGTTTTACCCCCTCGTGAAGGAATACGAGGATATCTTCCCGGAGGAAGTTCCCGCGAGACTGCCCAAGGACAAGGGCATGCGTCATGAGATTGACCTGACGCCAGAGACAAAGTGGTGTGTCACTCGACAGTGGCCACTACCACGTGAGCAAGTCGAGTTCATCGACTCATTCTTCGCCGCACGCAAGAAGGCGGGGCACGTACGGGAGAGTACGTCGCCACACTCGAGTCCGACCTTCTGCGTCAAGAAGCCTAGCGGCTCTTGGCGAATCGTTCATGCTTATAACAAGCTGAACGCAGCCACCATCCCGGCGCAAACGCCGATTCCCAGAAAAGACGTCATCATTGACAGCATGGGTGGCTCGACGATCTTTTCAACGATCGATCTGCGCGATGGTCTATCAAATCCTCATGCGCGCATGTGACATTCCCAAGACAGCTGTCTCGACGCCGTCGGGCATGCTGTGGGAGTGGCTGGTGATGCCACAAGGGCTCGCCAATGCCCCAGCGACCTTCAACCGAATGGTCACGCAAAAGTTGCGCCCGTTGCGCGACTTTGCGCCGTCGTACTTCGATGACATATACGTGCACAGCCGTGCAGACGAGAATCGCACCTACGTGCAAGTCCATTTTGGACACCTGCGGCAGGTCTTTCAGACGTTGCGAGACGCAGGATTGTATGCCAACTCACAGAAGTGTATGTTCGGCGTTGCAGAAATACCCGTACTCAGGAGTACGTTGGCATCAATGATGTCGGCCAGACCCGACCAAAGTCACCACGATCACAACTTGGCCTGTCCCGGCCACTGCGACAGAGCTCCGCAGCTGGCTTGGTCTTGCGACCTACCTACACAAGTTTTCGAAGAACTTTGCCGACATCGCAACGCCGCTGACGCGGCTACTAATGAAGGATGTCCAGTGGGACTGGACACGAGAATGTCAAGAGGCTTTTGACGGCATCAAAGCCAGCCTCACGCAAGCGCCGATCCTGGCGTTGCCTGACTTCAATCGACCATTCTCGGTCGTCTGTGATACATCTGTGCGAGCAATAGGTTGCTGCCTCATGCAAAAGGATGACGAGGGTCGTGACCGACCCGTCTCCTATCAGTCACGGCAGCTGCGCGCTGCTGAGCGCAACTATCCGGTCCATGACCTAGAATTACTGGCGATGAAATACGCCTTGGTCAAATTCCGCATCTACCTTCGCGGCTCGAAGCCGTTTACGGTATACACAGATCACGCGTCCTTACGGACTGCTGTGAATTCGCCGCACATCTCTGACCGGATGGCAAGGTGGCTCGCGTTTTTCGCGGAATACAACATGACTGTTGAGTACAAACCAGGTCGTACCAACGTCATTGCAGACGCGCTGTCGCGCCGTCCAGCGGAGGAGGAACCTCCCTGCCTGTTTGCCCTATCCGAAGTCCGTTCGGACTTGTTTGCTCGCATTCGAGGAGCGTATAGCCTCGATCCTGCACTTAGCCGATTAGACGATTGATGCCATTACCGCTGGCAAATCACTCTCCACCAAGATAGTCCAGATCGGCCGTTTCACCTTCCACAACGACCTGTTGTGGTACGCGGTCACCCCGGGGGACGCCCCGAGAGTGGCTGTGCCGTGTGACCCGGCTCTTCGTGCGGAGATCATCCGCGAATTCCATGACACTCCGAGCGCCGGCCATTTCGGTCGCGAAAAGACATACTTGTCTGTCGCTCGCTCCTTCTGGTGGCCACGCCTATACAAGGCGGTGGCGCGCTTTGTCGCATCGTGTGGTGTCTGTCAGGCCGTTAAGGCCGCCCCACACTCGCAAGCTCCGCTCCAGAGTCTGGACGTTCCACTCGAACTGTGGGAGTCCGTGAGCATGGACTTTATCTTTGGCTTGCCCGCCGACAAGTCGGGCAATACGGGTATCTTCACCCTTGTCGATCGCGCATCCAAGTACCTGATCGCGCTGCGCTGAGGCATCCGTCACGGCGGAGCAGTCAGCTCGCCTTTTCTTTGACAACGTCTATTGTCATTTTGGACTCCCGTCCAGTATCGTCTCGGATCGAGACCCTCGGTTTACGTCCCATTTTTGGCGAGCGCTGTTCGCGCTCTGCGGGACGATGTTAAACATGTCCAGCTCGGATCATCCAGAGTCTGATGGTCAGACCGAACGCGCGAATCGCGTTCTCGAAGACATCCTTCGAAGCTATGCCTTGTCTAGGCCGAAAACATGGAGTTCCATGTTGCCAACAGCGTGTTTTGCAAACAACACTTCTGCTCATGCGTCAACGGGCTTTACGCCCTTCTACGCGGTGCATTTGCAGCACCCGCGGCTCCCCACAGACGTGGATCGTCCTGTTTTAAGTGTGGGAGGAATCTCCGATGATGTTCCGCGGCGGACGGCCGCTTCTGTCGAACACTTCGCGTTGCAGCGCGAGTCCTTGTTATTGCGTCTGCGCGAAAACATCGCCAGCGCTTAGGCCAAACAGGCTAGACAAGCCAACAAACACAAGAGAGGAAATACAAATGTGTATTCGGTTAACGACCTAGTCTACGTGCATCGGTCGGTCGTGAAAGGACCTAGCGGCCCTTCGAAGCTTCGCTGCCCTTGGTTGGGGCCGTTCCCTATTCGAAAAGTTATTAGTCCAGTGGACTACGAGCTCGAACTGCCCGATGACTGGGACATCCATCCCGTCATCTACACGGGCAAGCTCAAGAGACACATACCTCAGGATGAGGTTACCCCTTCTTCAGTTCCTCAAACGGAACGTAGTCCTGTTGGATCTTCGAATAGAGCGCTTGAAGGTGCGCGTCCACACGATCTCTCTCCTGTGCGAGACGCTCGATCAAGCGCTCAAGTTCCGAGCACTTCTTGTAGAAGTCCAGGCGTTGAACGTCCGTCTCGCGGGCCCAGTTCTTCAAGCCCTCGGCGGTCGCCGCGTGTTGCTCGCAGAGCTGCGACATCTTCTCAAAGCGCGATTGCAAGTCGCGACGCTTCTCGCGCTCAGTCTGGAGCTCATCTTGAAGGTCCTGAAGCCGACCTTCAAACTCCTGTTCGGAGTGACCAAGTTGGCGGGTCAGCTCCGCAACTTCATCACGCAGCTGGTAAAGATGTTCGTCCAGCGCATATCTCGGCCGGTCCCGACTCGGACTACGCCCCGCCTCTCGGCGCGAACGTTTCGCCTCAGGCTCGGTCGAGCGAGAGCGAGAACGAGGGTCGCGATGACGGCGCGCGGATTGTCGCGCAGCGCTGGGGCCAGCACGGCCGCGAGTATCGCCTCTCGGCGCATAATTCGGAGGCGGCTCCAATGGACACATGGGTGAGAGAAGCGGACCTTGGTCCAGACTCACATAGACTACTTTCAGCTTTTGGTACGCGACAGCGATCGCTCCGACGGTCTCGGCAGCGAGGCTACCTTCAAGCCTTGGCGCTCACGCGCGAAATTAACGACACGCTCTTGGAACTTAGCGTAGTTGTGGGACCACGTCGTGGCGTCAAGCGAAATACGCGCCAGCCTTCGGTTGGCCCAGATGGCCACGTACTCAAATTTCGTTTCGTCCCGCAAGGGAGAAACAGGAACAAACGCACGCATACCACCAAAGCGGCGCTGGTCTTGTCGGATCGAAGGCCATTCGGCCATATCGACGATGACGGGGTTGCAGGACTCCCACAAAGTCACTGCGAAGGCAACCCCCGCCGCAAAATCACTCTTTGACTCGCCGCGCAGGCGAGAAGGCAATTGCGCCAACAAATCTCGAAACTTGCCCGGATCGGGTGTGCCACTGCGAGAGGCTGCAAAGCCTGGCATTTGATCGGAGGTCAGATCGCATCCTGTGTCGGATGCCTGACAACGCGCGTGGACACCACCGCCAAGTCGAGTTTGGCCCTCACGGATCCAAAGGTATTCAAGGTATTTGGGGAGCCCCTGCGCCGGCGCTGCGCTTTGCTCGCGACTGCCCAGATCGGGCGAGGGCGGCGTGTACTCGTAATCGACCTCTTCGTCGGCGTACATATTCGAAAATGTTCCTGATTGGCTCAGTGAGAGCCAATGTGACAGTTGGAACACACCAGTCCTAGTTCAGACGGGACTGTGAATGGATTGCCCCCAGCGAGGGAGGCATCTCTGCAAAGCTTACGGGCTTTCGCCCTAAGTGTGGGAGGATGTAACCGTGCCATGTCTGGCAGGTACATAAGATGAGGGCGCGGTCTGCGCATTGACCTGGCGCCCTGCAGTAGCAGTTCCCCGCGCTCTGCTGTGTGAACGACTGGCCTTGGGAGGCCACAAAAGCTGAAGCTCCTAGCGAGGCTGTGTGATAGCCAACGAGATACAAGATAGGAGCAAGACTTAGGTTGCTTTAACTTTAATTCACTCTTACACTTCAGTCGCAGTTCACACGCGCCTGATATCCTCTCGCCCGGTTACACGAAAAGTATGTCAAACGATTGACTTTTGATCTTTTCACTGCGACCCACACTGAGGATGACTTTTTATCGGTTGCTGGTGCCGCATACCAGACAAATGCCTGCCACCTCGAGCCAGATTTGTGTCTTTTGTCAGATCCAGACCTTGGGCAACCTCCATATTATGGAGGTGTTATGTTATATTATAACGTTCAATTGCCTCCTGGCGTCGATTGGGAGAATTTCCACACTGTCAAAATTGAAGTTGCGTGGTCCAAATCTTGGGATGATCTGGATTGGAAGGCCAACCAGTGGGCGACTTTTGATACTGTGGTTTACATCATCTGCATTAAACTGGATCGTCCCAGTTTGGTCAATTGCTCCTACAAATCCCACCACGTTGTTCATCATGGTGTGAATTTGCCTGCGATGGCCCCACTTCCGATTACCGCCCCCCACACCGTCATTCAGTTGGATTCGCGCCTTGTCCTGCAACTGCCTGCAAACAGTCCATTGCCACCGAATTTTCCACCTCAATTGGACATTGATCTTTTTACTCCACTTCGGCGTCTACGTGCTTATTTACCTCCCGCTCCCGCCGCAATCTAGTGTTGCTGAGCTGAGAAGATTGAAATTATTAGACAGGAGCGGCATATCATTGAAGCAAGTATTCGATCAGGTCAAACATTTGCTTGTATCTTGAAACAGCTCGTCAGCTGAACCTGCCCTTCAGTATGAAACTGCTCCTCCAAGACACATCAGCGGATCCTCATCATCATTCGATATCTTCACCATGCTTCAATTCGTCATTGCAAGCCTCTTGCTTCTATTTGTGCAAGTGGCTGCTCATGGGAAACTCATCGACCCAATACCGACGTTCCTGCATCCAAACGAAGACACGACCAACTATTGCGCGACGATAGATGGTCCATTAGCATTTCCTGGCGATGAATACAACCAGGATCCTCATGCCAACATGGATTCGCACGGCATTTCAACAACTCCAACTTCCCGACCCTGAAAGCATTTCTCGATTACTTCAGCACTTGTGACGAATGTGGCATCACAGCTAAAGACGGCGTTCCGCAACCTCTCCCTGCTGACGGTATTGTCAAATGGTCCCTTGGACAACAAGGTTTTGTGTCATCTCACGAAAGTCCATGTGAGCTGTGGTGCGACGACAATCGCGTCTTCTACGACATCAATTGCGCCAGGAACGTCTCCAGTGGCTACATACCGATCAATACTACCGCATGCGCTGAAGCAAAGATGCTCGTCTTTCTATGGCTCGCGTTGCATACGCCTGAGTGGCAGGTGTACAAGAACTGCGTCGTGTTGGGAAATAGCTCAACAACCGAAGCCCCTCAAGCAGCAACACCATAGCCACTGCCCACAACGTTGCCACCTCAAACTTCTACATCGTCGTCGCATTCAAGTGACACGCACGTCGCAACGTGGCAACAATGTGGCGGCTTTGGGAACGTAGGTCCAGATGACTGCGTCACTGGCTCCATTTGCCAGCCTCTAAATCCGTACTACTCGCAGTGTCTTCCAGCGCCACCAGCTCCAAACCAGCTAGATACGTACCAGCAATGCGGTGGCCTTGAGTACACGGGCTTGACCGAATGCAAGGATGGAGATGCCTGCATCGAGATCAATCCATGGTACTGGCAATGCCTCCCCATGATTGTATACTTCTGAATTTAATATATTGAATATGGAAGGTAATCAAGTTGCAGTATACTAGAGTAACCTTTATATTCTATATTTTTGTATAATTTTACAAAGGTTTGCTTGAAATGCAAGTCTTTGTCATTGTGCAAGTTTCGACCTCGGACAGAAAGGATGGCGGCCCTGCATGCAAGTCTAAGTCATCCAGCTCTCCGCGCTTGGTCTGAACCAAACCTCCATGCGACCCAACTCATCTATCCACTCTTTGTCACTGCGCGTCCTGACGACAATCCCATCCGCGGCCTTGAACCCAATGTCCAGTGGGGAAATCGATCCAACTACGCCACACTCATTGCTCACTTGGAAGGACTTGTCACCAAAGGACTCAAGAGTGTCATGTTGTTCGGTGTGGTTGAGAACAAAGACGCTCGTGGATGCATGGCAGATGATCCCTCGACTCCCGTCATTGAATGCACCAAAGCCATTCGTGAAGCTCTGCCTTCGCTGCTTATCTCGTACGATGTGTGCATGTGCGAGTACACGGATCATGGTCATTGCGGTATTTTGAAGACGATTGACGGCGGTGGAGAAATCATCGATAACGAGGCGACTTTGGTTCGTCTCAGCAGTATTGCACTCGCGTACGCTCAAGCCGGAGCTCACATGGTCTGTCCGTCCGACATGATGGACAATCGCATTGGCGCAATCCGAACCAAGTTGAACGAGCATGGCTTCTCGCACGTGTCGATCATGGCGTACACATCGAAGAAGGCGTCCTGCATGTACGCGCCGTTCCGTGATGCCGTCGAGTCGACGTTCAAGGGAGACCGCAAGCGATACCAACACCCTGTCGGAAGTACGACGCACGCTTTGTTGGCGTACGACCGTGATGTGGCTGAAGGAGCCGACAGTGTGATCGTGAAGCCCAGTTTGTTTTACGGCGACCTCGTGCGTGCTTTGAGCGACAAGAAGCTTGTGCCAGTGGCGTGCTATGTTGTGTCGGGCGAGTACAAGATGTTGAAGGACTATGGTGACTCGACTGGCTCGATGGAGGCTGTAGTGCGTGAAGCTCACGTGAGCCTTCTCCGATCTGGGGCGAGTATTTTGATCACGTACTTCACGCCTTTCATTCTGGATCACTTGGCAGAATGGTAAACATACGATCAATTTTGCCTTATGAGTGTTTGAATCGCATTGATCACAACTTCAAATGTCTCGGAGGTGCGATCTTTCAGTCCGACTGCCGCAACGATCGACTTGCCTCGTGGAATTCTATGATGACGAGAAAGTGCCTACAGGTCCTCACGATTGTACATACCCAAAGCGCTCGAGGAACTGACGGGCATAGATAAGCAAAAGAGGATCGTCGCGCTTGCCAAGACGAACCGAGATGTCAATGTGGGGATTTCCATTCAGGTTTTCTTTGCTCGTGGCTTCAATCTACAAGGTCGTCGTGAAGTGCATCATTTGAGTGCTCTCCTACAATCGTGCCAAAAGTTCCGAGCTGCGTCAAGGCAATGAAGATCCGATCGCTGAATTCAGAGACGATCAAGGTAGTCTCAATGTCATTGATCACCTAGTCATTATCAACATCGTGTTCGCACCTCCATCGCCTTGCACACCTTTGTTTCTTCTCGTGTGTGTGGACGATGCTGTCCTTCTTCGGCCATGATCGATTTCAAACTTTGCATATTTATCCGGAATCAATTTAAACAAGTTTACATGATAAATACTCTTATAATTGGTATTCAAGAGAATATAAAATTCAAGATATTAAGTTTAAGGTATTGTATCATCATTTTTGGAAAAAATCGGCTTGGATCAGAGTCTGCAAGCATGTGAGTTCGAGAGAAAGGCTCGATAAGTTGTGCAGCAAGACAGACGAGTGACTGCTACGTGAGCATCTCACTCAGAGGTGCTCGTTGCATGATCTGATCGTGCCAAACTCGCCAGGCATGGACAATCTAATTGTATCGACGCATTTCAATTAAAGACCATCCTGGACGAGAGTGCTTTATTTACCTCATGGATGCGAAAGGAATTGCCAATGTTGTGGTTGTACCGAACGGGATCCATGATGCAGACCATAGGACTTGTCGTACAGTCGACACCAAGGTCAAAGTACTCGCTACATGATCGTAAAACCATTATTCCACGAAAAATGATGCAACTTACCCGCCATTCGCGATGGAAATCCCGTACCGATGGAAATCAAAGTGGATG
The DNA here is from genome assembly GCA_019828595.1 of Aphanomyces cochlioides. NCBI lineage: Eukaryota > Oomycota > Saprolegniomycetes > Saprolegniales > Verrucalvaceae > Aphanomyces > Aphanomyces cochlioides. The sequence continues at coordinate 259,126 of JAHQRK010000036.1, read as the reverse complement.
TGATGTTCAAGAAACTCAACCAAGAGCATTCCTATCGTTCCTTGCCATACGACGACTCCTAAAAGCAACTTGAGTTGGTCCAGTCATCCTCAACAGTCTTACCATTGCGGAAAAATGTGTAGATGAAGCACGACTGGGCGTCGCATTGAGGCTCTGGCTCATGGATATCCAAGAAAGCAGTGTGAATGTCACCATAAAACTACAAAATAAGCATGTGAGCACAACTCGACCTTCGCTCAGCATACCTGAAGGAACCGAATCACCAGAAGCACAAGAGCATACGACGACAAGCCTCCAGAGTACGATGCATTCAGTCCTACAACAAGCCATCAGCCCACTTTTGTGGCGTTAGCGAGCGACCTTTCGAGTGTAAATGTGCTTTGAGGATAATCACAAGCGGCCGCAAGGCTGGCATGTTGTACTTGTAGAGCTCGACGAGTTCTCTTGCTTGAATGCCGCTGTGGCCGAGAGAATGGCCACAGGTGATATCTAGCATGACACGAAATCGTCCTTTCACGTATTGGAGCTTCAAGACTGGAATTCTCGCACTGCTCAGGAGCTCGACATGATGTGCCCATGAGTAGACTTCGACTTTGGCCTTGAGTTCGTGGAGTATATCGATGGGAGGCTTCTCTGGGTAAGGGAGCAAGATGACACAATCCACGTCGCTATTTGGCAAACACAGTTGCGTGTACGTCGAGCCATAGACTTCTAAACGTGCGTCGTTCCAGAGCTCAGATACGACGCGATGAATGGCATTCACAGCTTTGCGTTGCTTGTCTCGCATCGAAGTCAATCGAGCGTCGTTGCGCTCAATGTAATCCTCGAGTTCATGAGTAAACCATCTAAACTATCTCAGCTACAAAAATTTAGACCCGTTGTTGTACCTGTGTAGATCGGAATCGATAGGGAGTGCAGTAGGACACCATGCTTCGGGCAGAAGCGAATAGAATGATTCATTCGAGAAGCCGTTGTCTTGGTCCTGCTCTGGGAAACTGTGCGTGGGCTCTAGAGCAGGGGATTATTTAATTAGGACACTATATCACGAAGCGTACTTTGATTGTTGACAACCGTCTCTCGAGGAAAGGTTGCTTTAGCAAAATGTACTGTCTTGTTGTTCGAGTCTGAGGTATTGTCTGAAGGACACTCGCCGTGGGATTTCGATCGCTGTCTCGGCTTCAAGCGGTGTGGGATCTTCACTTGTCTACATCCACATAGGATATTAATTCAGACGCAAGCGAGATGAACGACTTACGAAGACCGAGAAGTTTGGTTGGGTTCATTATTCCACTGGGAATCGTTCGCATGAGTCCGTGGGGGGTGAATTTGTCGAGTAGGGAACGTTGGTTGTATATTGCTACTTTGATTTTCTACTTCTTGGTTGCACGGAATGACCTCACTCTTCCTACACACCGTCGAGTCCATTTCGGAGTGAAAAAAATACCTCAGGCCTTCGTATTTGTCAGCGTGGAGAATATGCATCTGCTTGCATCGATATCCAAACTTACATCCGCCTGTGTCGGCAAATTCCGCACAGATGGAATCTCGCCAGGGCGCCGCTCCAACGCTGGCCGTTCGATTTCTGCCTCGCTTGATGGTCTGGGGTACGGATGGCATCGTTCTTGTCTTGTCTTGGGTCTGGTCGCCGCGAGAGATCAACGTCGTCGTGTCTGGGATCACGATGGATTTTGCATCTTGGCCGGATAATTCGACAGTTCGATTCAACATGGGCGATACTCATTTTGACTTGAAATTTGTATACAATTGTGAAAAGAACAATGATATCCGGATACCAATTCTCCCATTTTGTAACGGACAAATCGTCAAAGCTGAGGTTTTGTCCAACGACAAACGACAACATGTATGAAGAACACTGCTGACTTTAACGAGCTCAGAAGCCCAACGGCGTGGAGTTGATCTGGTATTGCGGCTAGCGCGGCGAGAATTTCGAGCGAGGCTCTGTTTCCCTTGGTTTTCTGTGTTTCCAATGATACTGTTGATGTGCTCGTTGCGTACAATGGTATTGTACACAGTGAAGGACATTTGAGCTGTTTAAGGCGAGTCTCTAAAGAAGAGTAATACTTTAACGAGGATCTAAAGACGATTGCTGTCGAGTTAGCCGCGAGCAAGCCTTCGAAATGGGTAAAGTTTACAATATTGTTTTTTTTATACGAGTAAGCTGTGTGGTCTAAGTAGGCATAGTCAGAGTCCCACATCAAGAATCGCGGTGCACAGTGGAGCTTCGTCACCGCAGCACTCTAAATTGGCTCTTCTTCTTGCGCCTTGGTAAGTTTACCGACTGACATCACATCCAGGCCGATTAAAGTTTCTGGCAAGATGGAAATGAAAATTCCATATTTTTATCCAATAAAATAAGTTGAATTTATTTCAGCCAATCAAATCAAATAATATAATATTTACTCCAATAATTCATAAACCATAACATTGAACTGTCAAGTTTAATACTACTCTGATCCAAAAAGAATGCTACGATGTTTATACTTGAATAAAGTGTACGTAAATGTTACGAAATATCTTGCTTTTTGTATTGAACCTTCAAATTTCATAAACTGCCGATGAATTAAAATCAAACAAGTATTTTATTATTACCCTACTTGATCATGGGAATTGAGATGGTGAATGGCACTGGAGTAGATCGCGGGCGAGCACTGAACATTAAACGTTGATAGATCTCCAATCAATGCGTCCTTGCTCATGTGAGGAATCTTGAAGTTATTACCGCCATGCACGTCCAAGGAGCATTCCAGAACCTTTTGCAAGGTCACAAATGTCTTTGCCAGAGTATTTACTGGCAACTCAATAAAAGCATCTTCCACAGCACCAATGAGTTCGTCTATCGAACGCATACTCTTTTGGTGCTGTAAACCTGAATAGCGTTAAAAATCCTAAGTCGAGAACATTGAAATCTGGACTGTTGGGGGGTTGGTTTGACACGGTGATATTCTGCACACCTCTCAACTGCAACACATCAGTTGACAAGCATTTGCGGGGACCAGCATTGTCTTGCTGGATCACCACACCAGTCCGCAAGGAAGCGCGGGGAAATTTGGATATGATTGCTGGTAGCACGTTCTCGTAAATGGACTTCAGATACACGGTAGAGTCGACATTTTGTGGGGTCGTGACCATGGTCCCCCTTGGACGTTTCTTGCTGTTCCGGACAGCTGGAAGACGCTGAACGAACGGCCAAATGCCGAGCTTTCCATCGAAGACACGTCTTGTGTGGGCGTCGTAACGTGGACGGGCCACTGCCGCTAAAAACATCACCTTGGTGACAAACGACTTGGACTTGGCGGTACGCAGGGCGAGCTCCTCGTCCTCGTAGACGTAGTACTTGTTCTTGACCATGGCCAACCAAAACCACTTCTCGTCGATATGTACGACATTGTGCATATCGGCAAAAGAATGGGTTCCGATCGGCCCAGGTCGAAGAAATCCCAGAGAAAAGTGGAGGCGTTGCATCTTGTTGGCGTCAGTCAATGTCGGCTTGATGATGCTTGATCTTGCCTTCAGTTTCTTCGTTTCCTTCATATATCTCGCAATGGTCGTCATGGGAATGCGAGACTTTGCAGCGAGAGTGCGCAGTGTTTGACGGTCTTGATGTTTGACTTGCTTGATCGCAACTTCGATCGCCTCAGCAGTTCGTTGACGTGATCGACCTGAGTTTCCTAAAGTAGAGTACCTCTTAGAACTGATATCCATCGAAATCAATATTTAACGTCAAATATTATATTTGAAAGGTTATTACCTCTTTTTTCGCCGCTATGTCGGTGACGAGATCGCCGCGAAGCAAAGACCTCTTTGCACGAGACCAAAAGCGAGATGTGGTTGTCCGGTGGCAGTTGAAGTAGCTGGCAGTCTCAGACACTGCTCCATACGGAAGTCGCCCATCCACCATGGCGCTGAGCAGCATTTCATGGGCTTTCAATCTCTCCTCGCCTGTGAGGTTTCTCTTCAACTGTTCTTGCACGGCAGACGAATTGGCGGGCATTGAATGGACGAGAACACGCGCAGGTCGACAGGGACCAAGGATAATATGCTTGTGAGATGTAGAAATCGTTAATGGTCCTCTGGCGAAACAAAAAGACTCTCTGAATTCGAGATTGCTCACTTTGGAGCCATAAATCTCCTGACACAAATCGAATTGGCGCGATCAAAACACAGCCAATCGAAGCCAAGAGTTTGCGCTGTTTCATCAACCAATCATTTGCTCGATGCAAGTGCAATTAGAAAAATTCCGCCAATCCAAACACAACCGTAGCAATTATTTCGGAACAGAGTAGTATATAATACATTCATGAACTTCTTATAGGGCCTGGTCGGGGAAGAAATCCATCCCTGCCAGGCAGGAACGTTATGATTTTTTTTATTTTTTTTGGAAGTTTTTTTGAAAAATATCAAAAAATAGATGTTTTTTATGAAATATATTCGCCGGATACAGATAGAATGTGTGAAATATGAAATTTCACGAGACCTATAGACGTGATATATTTTCACTTGAAATATGCATCGTTGGGAAATATGATGAGATATATGGTTTTTGTGAAAGTACAATAACCGTACAATTTGTTGGCGTTTCGACCACTTCCCTTTGGCCTCGCAGGACGGCACACGAGAATCTAACTTGTAAATTGCTCGACGGTAGGACAAGGGTAGGCCGAATGAGCTGCGAGGAGAACGAGGTGCAAACACGTGAGGTTGGTGATGACGTGATGGAGATGCGTCTGTCAAGCAGAACTCGCTACCAATACAACACTATCCTTCGGAGACTGCAATGCTGGCTCGACGAAAATCACTCCAATTGTGTCAAAAACGGCAAGATTCGATTGCCTCTTGACCCCAGTGTTTGCAAGCAGTTTCTATATTATGAATCAACCTCTGTGCGCAAGAAGTGAGCGGCCAAAACACAGTTTAAATCATCTTCAGCGACCAATGCATGCAGAAGCGCGATTGTGCATCTGTATAGAGAAGCAAAGGTGAAAATGTCCGATGAAATCACGACAATCCTTTCTGGTAGTCTTGTTACTTGAATGATACTGACATTGAGTAGATTTCTCGAGTGGATACAAGCGAAAAGTCGCGCAATTGAAAGAAGAAGGAGAAATGCCAATAGGAGAGGGAAAGAACCCAATGACAATCGATGGTAAAATTTGTCTTGTGTGATATCTAAACAATCTATGGTTACTATTTCTTGGCCAGAAAGGCCATTCAACGAGGGGAAAGCTACAACGACAACCCAAATGCTCATTCATTCTTGCTGCTCTGTTGGAACCTTGTTGCCCGCTCGGCTACCGTCGGGTCAATTCGATTTGATCACATTTCTTGGGAGGGTGGGCTAATACATGTAGGCAGTGCTTCACTTGATGTAGGTGACGCTTTGGTCATTCAATATGGATTGATGAAGAATGACCAAGAGGGGAAGAACTGCACGCCTCGTCGAGTCTTTGCAAATCCTCAAAACCCATATATTTGTCCAATTTTGAGGTAATTATGCTACACTTTAAACGACTCCACGCATTCATATAGTCTAGCACTTCTGGTTTTCACTCGTGGAGCCCGCAGGAGCAGCTCCTCGACTCTCGTCTTTGGTGATAATGCAAAGGAGCGGTTTTCAGCTTGGCTGACAAAGACATGCTCGCGCCATCAAGACGAAATGTTAAGTCTAGGGATAACTGCTGATGAAGTTGGCACCCACTCATTTAGAAAAGGCGTCGTCAGTGAGCTCTCGAATAATCCTGGTGGTCCTACCCACGTCTCTGTGTGCTTGCGCGCCGGATGGTCTCTTGGCCCAGTCCAAGGCCGCTACATTTTCTCTGGCCCTGGTGGCGACCAGTTTGTTGGTCGTGCTGCAGCAGGCTTGTCATTCTACTCGTCTGGTCTAATTATCTAATAGGATTGAATGTCTATACCAAAGACTTTGCAAGTCTTCCTCCACATTTTGTCGGCCAAGTCCTCAATTTACATGAGTGGGAAGCGATTCTTCCTGGTTACATGGACTTCTACCCATCATCATTTCGATCTGCAGTTCCTTTTATGCTGGCCTCTCTTGTATGGCACCAAAAGTGGCTTCGAGAAACACTGGACGACAAGCATCCACTGTTCTTTTCACCTGTGTGGCTGTCTGATATATTGCCAAAGCTGACTCATCGAGTGGAGGTGGGATGCTTATCTAATGAAAAGACCAAAATGAAAGCAACGGGGATCCCTCCCCATGTCATTATAGCGGACAAAATCAATACCCTCCAGCGTCAACTGATAGAGATCCAATCAAACATCAATGAGTTGCCGTCGACTGTCGGCGATATTGTGCTGTCACGGCTTAACCATACCGACTCTACTCAACCCTTTCAAGATTTGTCTGCATCATCAATTGATGAACTTTGCTCCAAAATTGTCAATGAGCTCAAAAAACAACATCAACCAGGCTCCGATAAATGTGCAGCTCAATCGAGTAACATGAGTTCAAGCTCGGCTGAAGTCGAGCCACCTTGGTGGTCGCAAGCTGACCAGCGTCAAAATTCAACTCTATCGTGCCCTAGATTGAAATTATTTGACATGTGGAACTTGTGGTGGGCTGGTATGCCCACCCAAAAGTTGCCACCATTTCGGCTCCGCTCGCCAAAAGACTTCCCCCGCATGGTCGATCGTGTGAGCTACTCGAAGTTTTCAAAAGTTATGAAGACATTGATGTCTTACTCTGATACCAAGCCGAATTGTGTCCCACGTCTCGATAATCCTTCACGAGCGGCGCTCTTCGTGACGTGCATTGAGCGTCTCGGAAATGATTTGAACCATAGCCACAAGAAAGTGCGAAATTTCGAGCAGATGATGCACTCAACATTGTATGCCCTCATTGCAAAGCATGAGAATCTTCAGGGATAATCGCAATACAACCTGCATTGGTCGTTTGGGTCATCTTGTCGTGCCTTCAGCCTTCAGTCGGCGTCGAAATGCAGAGACGGAAATTGATTTGCCTCTTATATTGAATAGTATCATCTATCAAAGGTTTCATGAAATTTCTAAACCCCTCATATATCTGTAAATAGTACCCGTTGACGAATGCAAAGCGAATGACTTTCCGAATGGTACATCGGACAGCGAATGGAGAGTATTCGTAAAAGTAACGTATCAGTCTTGATGTCACGCAATTGACTTCCATTTTGTATTGGTACGATGTATCTTGTAGATACACCGCTTTTACGAATGAAAACGAATGCTTTTATCCGGATATCCTAGTTAGATTACAAATTTGTTGAACTTCCTAGTATAACGATTCTGGACACAGTTGGCATTTCCGAATGCCAAGAACTGGACGAAATCGCGAGTTGAATGCGTTAGACCCGACGCGCAGTGTCGTCACGCTGCGCCTCGTCGACGACACACGTGCGCAATACAATTTCTATATTCAGAGGATGAAGAGATTCCTCTTGGCCTCGTTTCCCCAGTTTGTTGTGAACTCGGAGATCCAGTTGCCTTTGACCCTGGACGTTTGTGAGGCCTATCTCGACTACGCGTCAGTGAAGCGCGATAAAGATGGTAATGAGATCGTTCCAAGGAAGTACAATACGTATTCAACAATCAACGCCTGTAAGAGTGCGATCAAATATCTGTACAAAGAGGCGGATAAGATTCTTTCGTCCGACTTAAACATCTTACTCAAAGGTAACTCGTTCTAGTGTTATCAAATGGATCTAAGCTTTAACCAGACTTTTCCAGTGGATACAAACGTAAGATTGCGCTTCTCAAAGAAGGGGGTCAAATGCCAATTGGTGAAGGAAAGTCTCCAATGTCACCAGCACTTCAGTCATTCAGCTTCTTGGGATAGTTTACGCTGCACAGGTTTCTTGTTTTTGTCTGAAAAAGCGTTGACGGCAGAGAGTGATTTCGCCCTCAGCACGACTGCCCATGTTTCTTTAGTTATGTGCTGGAATTTAATCGCTCGTGCTGCTTCCGTCGCATCTATTCGTTTAGACAACATGTCATGGTAAGGTGATATTTGCGCATCGTTATATTCTCTATGATTTTGTAGGCGACGCACTTTTGGTGCAGTTTGGGAGGACGAAAAATGATCAAGAAGGGACTAGTTGTTCTCCAAAGCATGTTTATGCCAATCCTTCCTGTCCTTGGATTTGCCCTATTTTAAGGTTTCATGATGGTTAACAAGTGTGTCTTTACACTATGCTTTTGTAGTCTTTCTTTACTCGTGTTCACGAGGGGAATGCCCACGAGTGGCTCGACAACACTCCTTCTTGGTTCAAATTCTCAAGAGCGTTTCTCAAAATGGCTTGCTAAAATTTCTGCTGCTTATGGAGATGACATTGCATCCATGGGTCCAACTGCAACAGTGGTTGGGACTCATTCATTTCGGAAAGGGGTAGCGTCGTCCGTGTCAGGCTCTCCTGGAGGGCCACAATCAGTGTCAGTTTGGCTGAGAGCCGGATGGAGTTTAGGAAATGTTCAAGGTCGGTACATTTTTTAGGGTTCTGGTGGTGATCAATTCGTTGGACGGGCTGCTGCAGGTAGAGAGAGCGATTTGCACACGACTCAAACATGTTTATAGGCTTAAATATGAATAGTTCTGACTTTGGTGTACTTCCTCCCCATTTTAAAGGTTCGCCACTCAGTCCACATGACTGGGAAAAAATTCTTCCAGGATATCGTTCCTTCTACCCACAGTGCTTTCACAGTGTTGCCCCCTTTCTTTTGGCGTCTTTGGTTTATCAACGAAATTGGCTCAGTCTGAATCTCCATCCAAAGCATCCGATCTTTTCTTCGAACGTATGGCAATCTGGGTTTTTGGAGACTCTTGAGGAGAAAGTCCGTCTTGGCGTCTTAAACGACGAGGAAGCGAATTTGTCTGCGTCTGGTATTCCTCCCTATACATTGCTTTTGCAACGGCTAAAATGTTTGGAGGACACTCTAGAGTGTCTGCAATCATTTATCCTGAATGATATGCCCGACAGAATTTCACAGCGTGTGTCTGAAAGGCATCAGTTACCTGCAGTGGCTCCAATTACTAACGACATGTTGCATGATGCCATGGAGCAAATGCGGCAAAATCTCCTGTCAGACCTCAGCTCACAGCAAAGTTATCAAGGAAATCAAAATGAGTCCAACACCCCAACTCCTTGCCCAACACAAACTTCGACGGTAACACCTCTGAACCAAGGCCTAGCGTCTGCAAAGGTTCGATGTCCAACGAGTAAAACTTATGATTGTGGACAATGTGGTGGTCTGGTCGCTCAGTCGACAATGCCGTTCCTTTGAGAAAACTACGCCGTCGCGATTTCCAGCAAAACTCGGAGAAGGTTAACTTTTCCAAAGCATCAACCGTCATGCGAGAACTTTTGTCTTGCACAAATTTAAATGAGCCTGACATTGTCAAAATGAGCCAGCAAGCACGTGACTTGTTGTTCCAATCGTGCTTCAATCAGCTATGCAGCAAAGTTTTTCAAACTTGCAATGATAGACAAGTTGTTCAGCGCCGAGTGGACGAGATGTCGTATCATACAATCTACGATTTGTTAAAGAAGGCTTCTCAATAACCCATCTATATTGTACAACTTGGTCACTGAGTAAATTGGTGTGTTTGTCTTATCTATAGCAGCATGGGCACGAGCATTGTCAATACTGTAGGCAGTGCGTCTTCATGAAGAATCTGAAATTCTTGGATATCATTCGGATGCCATAAGACACGCAAATCACACAACAGATTTACTCGAGAGATCGTGCTTCCAAGATTGTCAAACATGAGGAACATGATTCAGTACATGCATCGTGCATCGTCATCCATATTGTTCGGAATGTCCAGCACAATCAATTCATAGAGAACGCATCATTTGTATTCAATTGAGATCATTATCAACCACTGACTCGACACGCTTTTGTCTGAAGCGGTAAGTCGTCACATTCAGCTCACTCACTTGCCTTTGTTATGACAACTCAAAGCAATCGTAGTCGTCGATTCGAGGTGCCTGCCGTTCAATCAGCAATTCATGAGACGCACTGCCAAAAGACGGATCAACTTGAGCGAGAACAGAAGAACGACAGGCAAATACACACTTCATGTTTCTGAAGCAGGCATGACAAAAAAGACAACTGAATGCTTTTTCTCTCCTTTCCTTGAGTTAAGCAAACTTGAAAGCCAGCAATGTCAGTGAGGAAGAGCATCCACATCGATGCAAATAAACAGTAGCTGTTACAGTACTTCTACGCTGATTGTGGGTGTTGTCGATTGTAAAATCTGGCTTGAATGTCTCAAAAATGATCCAATCAATTGTCAGTTCGCAAAACATTCGCAAGAGGTGAGTAAATGGTAAGTATTTTTCGAGCAGGAACGGACTTGTTGAGGCAGACATGGATTCATCTCTGCCTGGAAAAAGGTGTTCCTGCCTGAGTTTATCCGAAAAGCATGAACAACCCCATTATCCGGAAATCATTGGAATTGACCAATCAGAAGCCAGAATCCGTCCCTCAAGCATGGATGGAATATGTATAGCGTCCAAAACACTGCTGTAGCCATGGATGTATGCTTGAAAATGTCAACGATATCCAAACCTCTCGAGCAACTACACCAGGTTGCGTCTATATCCATGACACAGCTTAGCCTGCATGCTTTCGCGGGGTTTATGGAGGTCTCTCAAGTGCAGAAGCCGAGCGACTGCATGTCCTCTCTCAATTGACAGGTCAACTTGGTGGCCGATGGAATTTTCTTGCTCTTGTCAGCAGCCACAAACCTGGAAATTTTAAATAAATGACCATATTTAGCTTGACTTTTGTATATATATATACCTTGTTTTTATATTTTGGTGTTTTATGACGACCACCACAAGTTGATTGCCATCATGGACGCTCCAGCGTTGGAAGCAGCGATCGTGGCGAAAGGCGATGAAATCCGTCAATTGAAGAGCAGCAAGCAAGACTTCCAAGCCCAGTTGGCAGAGCTCAAGCAGCTCAAGGAAGACTATAAGACTGCAACTGGTCAAGAGTACAAGCCTCCTGCTGCTCCCAAGGCAGCCAAGGCGCCAAAGGAAGAAAAGAAGCCCGAAGGTGAAAAGAAGGCCGATGGAGAGAAATCCAAGAGTCAACTGAAGAAGGAAAAGAAACTCGCTGAAAAGGCTGCGGCTGCCTCTGCGCCCAAGGAGAAAACCCAACCCAAGAAACCCGCAAAGCCATCCCCCACGGGTCGTCCTGAAAGCGGTGCTGCTTTGCCATCTCCCGCGCAACTCATCATGCGTCAAGCAAAGTATGCCCACCACACCGCTCTCCACGGCACTTCTGGTGGTCAAACCGTCACGCCTTGGGAAGTCGAAGCGGAAGACGGTGTTGATTATGACAAGTTGATTGCATCGTTTGGTTGCTCGTCATTGACCAAGGATCTCGTGGAGCGCATTGAACGTCTCACTGGGGTACTGCCCCACCTTTCTCTTCCGCCTTAAATTGATCTTTGTAGGTTCCAGCACATCGCTATCTCCGCCGTGGATATTTCTTTGCCCATCGCGAGTTGAACGAGATCCTCGACTTGTACGAGAAGGGTCAAAAGTTCTACTTGTACACTGGCCGTGGTCCATCCTCCGGCAGTTTGCATATTGGGCACTTAATTCCATTCACCTTTACGGCATGGTTGCAGAAAGTGTTCGACGTGCCGCTCGTGATTCAATTGACGGACGATGAGAAGTTCCTCTTCAAGGACCAAACTCTGGAAGAAAGCGAAAAAATGGCGTGGGAAAATTGCAAAGATATCATTGCCTGCGGCTTTGACCCCAAGAAGACTTTCATCTTCCGCAATGCCGTATGTCTTATCCTTCTTGTACTTGAGCTATATCCTTCGCCTTTTAGGATTATATCCACACGATGTACCCTGAGATCCTCAAGATCCAAAAGTGTGTCACATACAATCAAGTCCGCGGCATCTTTGGCTTTTCAGGAAGTGACAACATCGGCAAGTCGGCGTTTCCCGCCGTCCAAGCGTGCCCATCGTTCCCTCAGACGTTTCCCATTCCATTCTCGGGTCGAACGGACATGCGCTGCTTGATTCCTTGCGCTATTGACCAAGATCCGTACTTCCGTATGACGCGAGATGTCGCCCCCCGGATAGGCTACCTAAAGCCAACGCTCATCTTCTCCAAATTTTTGCCTGCCTTGCAAGGTGCGTCCACCAAGATGAGCGGCAGTGTTGCAGCGGCCACGGTGTACATTTCAGACTCGGATGAAGTCGTGGCCGAAAAGGTTCGCCAATATGCTTTTAGTGGGGGCGGAGAAACCAAGGCTGATCACGAAAAGTACGGCGCAAACCTCGAAGTGGACATCCCGTACCAGTACTTGACATTCATGCTGGAAGACGATGCCGAGTTGGCCCACATTGCTGAAGAATACGGCAGCGGCCGCATGATGTCGAGCGTCGTGAAGGAACGATTGATCCAAGTTATGGCCGAAACCAACAAGGCGTTCCAAGCCAAGCGTGCAGCTTTGACGGACGACGACGTGCGGGAATTCATGCGTGTCCGACCTTTGGAGTTCTAGACTTCATCGTTTGTTTCATTGAATCACGAGATGTTTTGGCTTTCATGCGTCAAGAGCTTCTTCTCTCTCTAGAATGGCGTCGCTGAGCTTCACGAGATACTGCAGTTCCACGGTCAATCTCTTGGACTTCTCAAAATCTTCGTTCGTGTCGAATGCTTCAGTGAGCTCTCGAATACAACTTTCAATCTGCTTGGCGTTGGCTCTCTTGTGCTCATCAAGCTCCTCAATTGACTCGCACTCTTCAATCTCTTCGCTAGGATGGGGCTGAGCCAAAGCTCCTAAGCAGAGGTAAAATGTGTACCGAGCTTCCATGATTTGCATCAAAACTGCAGGATCAACAAACGTGGAACTGTCGCTGAGGGCATCAATACCATGCAAGTGGAGCTAAAAAGGTCATGTCTTTGATCCACACGGTGACTACCAAGTAATTGGCGCGGGTCGTCGGCGCTTTGAGTAAATTGTAGGCTGTATTGACCAGCGACGAGTTTTCAATCGACATGTTTTGCTCCATCTACAACACAACGTTCAACTCACCCTGCGTGCGATTTCAAGCGCGATAACCTGGGACTTCGATCCATACAAGTCGGGATGCATCTTCTTTTGCAAGGACCAGTACAGCTGCTCCACTTTCTTGGCATCAATCGCAAACGATTCAGGACTTCAGAACAAACCGTCAGCCTACATTCGAACAGACACGGTTTACGTACATGCCAAAGATCTTGAAGTAGTTGCAAGCTCCTTCAGCTCGCAAAGGTTGAATGTGATTGCAAGCCGCACAAAAAAATTCACAGCAACCAGTTTGTGCTCCGCACTTCCAGCACACATCTAAGAGGCACATCGTTAGTACAATGCATTCAGCGCCATCTCTACTCTTCTCTTCCTTGGATAGCGTCACACAAGGAGTGCTAAAGCGCCGAATCGATCCTCCGCGAGATCGTCCTGTCCATCTTGTCAGTGCGCGCCACATTTTCTCAAATTTGGAAATGCGAAGAAATCGGCCGAAAATTGAAAAAAACAATTTCAAAAATAGTTTTCAATATATTGTCGTTTGGGTCCAAAACTGGAGTTTTGAGATGTTTCGAAAATGTTTCAATTATCTGACGCATACACTATTTAAGGTTTACGCAAGCATTTTCTCGATCATGAACGTTAAATAGTGTAATTTCAAACGTTTTAAATGTTTGAAAAACATGTTCGAAGTATTCAATTTCATTTCATTTGAAGTTTGTATTGCGTCATTTTTGCGTCAAAATGGCTGCGTCGATATTTTCTTTGCAAGATTCCAGTTTTTTTCTAGACACAATATCAACATTAGTCTATCAATATTGGCGCTTAACAATCGGCTTTTTTCATGGCAATGCGCTATCTCAAAACTAACAATTGGATACATTGATTTCTAGTGGTAAACAGCATTGCGCGCCAGCGAATGTTCACAAGTTAATATTGTATTGCGTTCATTATCAATATATTTATTGTCTTACAATACAAGTAGACAATTATTGAAACACAATATATTTTTAACTGAGAAATACAAAATACGAAATTATTCGACTTTTTTTCTTATTTCTTATTTATTTTCTTTATTTGGGAGCATTATTTTTTACCATGGGGAATCAACCTTCGAGCGATGGATCGACTTCCTCTGCGTCCATCTTTGACGCCGCACAGACGCTCGCTCTGGACAAGATTGTGAGCCCTCAGCCATATATGATGAGTGATAATGTGTGGAGTACATTTTTCGCTGTCCAGCAGCCTCTCCTGAACATGCAAACCGATGTTTTGCAGCCATTTTTCCGACGATACGCTCACAACTTTGGTACGATTTCCCTGGAGTACTTGACTAATTGGACCCCAGCAAAGAACACGCTCGACAGTGGCAATTTCAGAATGCTCGTCCGCCATCTCACGCGATGTATGCGCTTTGCAAGGTCGTGGAAGGAACCCAACGCTGCAACAAAAGTTGTAGCGACCGAGCTACCGCAGATTGTCAATGTCCTTGTGGTCGTCCGATCCTTTTGCCAGGAGTTTATCCAATCTAGTGGAGATATTTGGACCTATCTAAAGGCTGAGGGTGCATCTAAGGATCTTACAGCCGTCCTCGGTATGCAACGATGTTGATTGCTTTGATATGACCTTCATACTAGTAGAAAGGCGACCAACTTTAAACCTAGAACCATCGTTTGACATCCTACGTACGCTTCTTTTAGCTGGAGAGAGAACTTTCATCGCTTTGTAGTGGACGACGTCGCGTTTGAATTCGTCGATACGCTCTTCCTTGTCCTACTAGAAGCTCCCAAGTACGAATCCATCATAGTTCCCCTCGTCCTACGGACATTTTGCGTAGTGAAGATACCTATGACCTCTATCTCGAAGCTCTGAACACCGTCTTGGTTCTTGGGACGTCATCTACCTTCTTGGACTTTGTTCTGCACCATGCTGCGCTCCAAGAACGTGGTAAATCTATCGTTTGGGCCACAGGACTCGTCAAACGGCTCCTCCTTTCGTACTTGGACCAAATGCCAGCTCCTCGCCGTGATGCTGCTTCTGCTATCGCTGCATTAGCAGTGCTGCCTGGTACAATCTACCCTTCTATCCTGAATTTTATGGAGTTCTCAAGCTTCTGCGTCCAAATGGAGCGTCGTGGACTATTTCACCGAGACGGAAGTGTTTCCTATTGCAGATCGAAGTGTTCTCCTCTTGCTCGTCCTTGTTTCTTCCAGGCAGTATGCTCTTTCTATTCGGTGTCCATTCGAAACTCACCACATGGACGTTTGTAGTGACCAGAATGCCTTTCGAGACGCACTGCACAACTTGGCTGACCGCGATGAGTCCACAGCAGCGCACGGGATTCCATTTTCACAGCTGGCGTCCGTCATGGGCAGGTAATTCCATGTTCCTTGGCTGGGGTATCATCGATTCCATCTCCTTTGTAGGAAAATGGACCTCGAGTTCAATATCACGCTGTTATACTATTGTTTGACGCTCAATCCTCTCTTCCGCGATGCATTATGCCGTCCCCTCGACGTCGATCACTTCGTTAGTCGATGATACCAAACCTCCTTTCACTAAGCTTATATTCTTGTAGGTCTTGCCGCTGCTGGAAGCCTTGTACACTTGTAAATCCGGCGATAAGCTCTACATGTACTTGGTCGTCCTCTTGTATTTGACGGAAAATCCTATCTTGGTGCAAACTCTCCATCAAAGCCAGGTAGGAGACGCTCTACACGCTCTTTCTCCGCTGGGAATCTGGTGAATACGATGGCTAAATGACGTCTAGGTGACGGATCCTGTCCTTTGGTACACAGAACGATACATGTGCGATGTGTCGGTCGGTAGTATTGTCTTGATCTTACTTTGCCGCGTCGTTAAAGCCAACCTGGCTGTCTACAAAGACCCTTTTGTCCATATCGCGGCCTTCTCGACAATGTGGAACGTCATGCAGTTCGCCAAACACTTGCATCAGACGGCAGCACAAAGTTTGGTGCTGCTCTTGACCCACTTGGTCAAGAAAGAGCGACAATTCCGCGCAGCAACCGATTGGGACTCCCAAGAAGCGTATTTGACCAGCATTCGTCTTCTTTTAGCCAACTTGGAACTCTGCTGTTGCTCCGCGCGACTTCTTCCGTACAATGCGCAACTGGTTTTTCATGATGCTGGTGGTTTTGAAGACTCTGACGCCGATTGTGTAGATGTATTCGTTGCTACATGCAAGCAAAGTCTTGGATTTACTCCAAGATCATCCAAACGACAGTGTACGAGACGATGGCGCACTGATCCAAGGCGTCGTTGCGTATTTAAAGGCCATTGTCGACCAAGAAGGCACCAGCGAGCATGACAATGACGAGCTACCGCCGTCGCTGAGCGTCGAACAAGTTTACGAAATTATCCAATTGGGCTGCAAAAAGCTGGCTCCTTCGGTAACTTTTTATCTTTAGAGTCCTCTGACGACGTCGATTAGACATCGCATGACCAGCCAAGCGTGTACTATTGCTACGAGGAGGACCGCGACGCCGATAAATTCTTTCAGCCGTTCCTGAGGCGGCTTGTCGTCGATCACACGCAAGATTTGGCTTGGAATCGGTAAGGATGTAATAGATCCACGGCATATTATTCCAAACCACTCGCCTTTCCAACCATTCCTCATCGTTGTCAACAAGTCGTGTCCTCCAAATCCACGCGATGCTGAAGAATTCCTCCACAGGGATCCCCAAGACAACCCCTGACACTCTCACTCACAAGGAGAAATTCGTCCAGCAACGCTCTTCTGACTGTGTTCATCATGCCAGGCTAGTCAAGCAATGCTGGAAGACTTGCACAGTCGCCATGGACAACTTATCTCTTTGGTACCATGTAGGAGCTCACATCTTTCGTCGTCTTAATGCAATAGGAGTGGGAAATGCACTGTAGATCCACGTGCACTCGACACCACGCCTCCATCCCTCTGGCCATGTCGGTCGTTTGTAATTCCATCATACTGCTCGTGACAACTCATTTAAAGCTTCCTATCTTGTTGTCCAGGTTGTGTCGTACAGCAGAAGTTGCATCAACCTAATGGGCTCGACATATCCACCGAGCTGACAGCATGCAACAGAACAAGCCCAGTCGTCGCTGTCGGTGTTGTTCCTTGTGTGGGCTCTCAGCTCTATTCCCTCTCCAACCATTGTCCAGCTACAGCTAGCTTCATCCCGAGTGTCGATAACTCAGTTGTCTCCATGCGTTCGTCGTCATGGCGGAGATCCTTCGACAGCTTTTGACCATGTGGCTCTCGAATGTTGTTGTTTGATGACAGGTTGTGCTTCCCACGACTGCTGTGCATGTTCGTGCACGACAGAAACAAGAGCGCGATGATGCCATTTCCAAATCTGTCCTCGATCTCACAGCTGCCATGTCGACGATTCAACTCCCAGGCGATTGTCCATACACTGAACGCCAGCCGCATCTTGACGGCAGAGCTGATCTGTCAGAACACGACGGGCGAATGCGTCGTGGACAACGAATGCCGCATTGTGAACGCCACGTCGAGCTTGTTAAAATATCCAAGCGACCATGTGACGTACGCCATGATCGACGGACGAGACTACGGCATGGACTTCATCGACGCCGTCGGCGACTTGTCACAATGGAACAACACGATCCTCAACAAGACCTTCCTATCTACTATTTCAATCGCATGAACCTCGATGCCATTGTGCTCCATCCAAGCTTTCGATCGCTGTACGTCTGTCCATGCATCTTGACGGCATGTTTGAACACCTTGAAGGTATCTCTACAAGGTGCCAGTGACAACACTACCGACCTCCATCACAATGTCGACGCAGTTGAATCAATTGTACGTCATTGATGCTGTCGTCTGTGCCAAACTCCATTAGATGGATCGCTTGGAATGGCATGGTGAACATTCCATCCCCGCTCTCGCCAACCATCTACGATTTGTAACCTCTCCATCAACTCGGGCAGCGCTTGATGGAACTCCTTGCGATTTGGTCATGACATTGACCGCAGTGTCCTGCACAACACAACGTTGACGTCGCTTCAGAACGTGAGCTTCTCCAAGAAAACCCTCCGGAGCATGTAAACTGCCTCTTCTCCACGCGCCTTGAACAGTTTGTAGCATGTTCCAGAGCGACAATCACGTCAACTTTGTCGTCGACCAGGAGACCTACGCGGCGCTTAATGCACTCTCGCCGGCGCAAAATCTCAAATTCAGCACGTACAACAGCACCTCCTACGGCTACCAACGCCACGATAGTGCAAAATAAAACCCTCTGCGATGCTGCTGGAGGCGTCGTCACGCAGTTGTGGGAGATGCACGCTGATGTCAACAACCAAACCTCCACCGTCTGTGTTGTCAACTCGACCACCACCTCGCCAAGTCCTCAGCGAGTCAATTCTTCATCAAGTACGCTCTTCCTCTCGAAAATCTTATCCTCGTTGCGACTGGGGCTCGTCGCTGGTTTGAGCGTCGGTGCCGTGGTTCTTATCGCCACCGCATGCGAGACACCCACCAGCACTATCGTGCTCTCCCTGGCACGAGATCCCAAGGCGGCGACACGGCCAAGATGGCAGCAGCACTCGATTCATCGGAGACAGCACGATGGGACTTGATCTCTCCCAGCTCACACTCCACCAGCTCAACCAAAGTGATGTCGTCCTTGGAAAGAAACTTGCATGAGGAGCTTTCGCAGACGTCTTCTATGGCACGTACAAGAGCGATCCCGTCGCGATCAAGAGATTGATCAGCAGTCGCGTCGGTGTCAAGGAAGTCCAAGTCTTGATTGACGAGATCAAACTCATCGCCAGGTACACTCGAGTCGCTCTCTCGTCCATCTCACTTGGACTCCATTAGCTTCACGTCGCCTTTTGTGATCAAACTCATCGGGTGTTGCTGGGACCAGCCGTCCGACTTGGAATGCATCTTGGAGTTCATGGACGCCGGCGACTTGCGCGACAACTTGACGACGAGAACTCCCGACGAGTTTACATGGAGAGAGAAGATCCACGTGATGGCCAACATCGTCGATGGCTTGGCGTATCTGCATTCGTTGCCGGTCATCCATCGAGATCTCAAGTCGCGCAACGTCTTGATGGATTCGACGAAGGGTGCCAAGTTGACGGACTTTGGTTTGTCCAAGGAAGACACGCAGGAAACCATGACCGTCGGCGTCGGGACGTATCTCTGGATGGCCCCTGAGATCTTGCAACTCAACCACTACTCCGTCGCGGCCGACGCGTATTCCTTCGGCATGATCTTGTCCGAGATGGACTCGCACAAGATTCCATACGCCGACATGACGAATCGCAAGAACGGCAAGCCACTCGTGGACACTGCGATCATGGGAATGGTCATCGCGGCGACGATCAAGCCCGCGTTCTCCAACACAATGCCCGAGTGGATCCGCGACATGGCCATGCAATGCATATCCAGTAGCCCCGACGAACGACCTACAGCACTTATCCTGTCGAGCATTATTCACAAGCAGATCAAGATGGGAAATTAGAAGTGATCTTACCTTTGAGTTGTCCTATCGCTTTCATAAATGTCTAGTTGATTGATGCTTGTCATAAATTTCGTCATGATCCATCTCATCTCGTTCGTGAGAAGACAGAAGACTGGGCACCACGACCAGGAGGATATTCCTCATCGACAAGGCAGAGGAGGCTGTGGAATCGAAGAAGTGAACAAGTGTACGAGAGGACATTCAATGGTGGAGGAGACTAAAGTTGAGGTAAATATACATCCATGATTACCATAATTCATCTTTAAACACTGACATTTACGGCTTTTCTATCCGAGCACGTTTTGGACTCGGGGGTTCTTCGTCGTCTGGTATAAACTGCAGTGTATTTACTCGCTTTGGGTTTACTGCACGATTGATCAGAGCCAAGTCCTACAGACGAAATTAACAAACTCAGCATTTAACAAGGTGCATACCCTTGCTGGACTTTCACCAAAGGCGTACAGCGCATGGGTCCTCGGCGTCAGTGTCGCTCGTTGGTGTCGATTTGGTCGAAGGGGCGAAATGTACAAGTTGGATCCAGGCACTCGTTTGGGCGAAGATCGCTGAGAAGGACGTGGCAGTGATTGAATATCGGCCAGGGAAACTTCAGGTTTGGACGAGGTTGTGTTTTTGAGACGCTCCACGGCCAGCGTGGCAGCTTGGGCAATCACTTCATTGTCGGAAATAATCACATTTGACGACTCTGGAGCCAAGAATGGAGTCACAGCATCGGCAGCAGCAGCAGCTTGCTTGTCGTGAAGTTGAAATTGGAGCAAAAACGCTTTCATCGTTGGGATAAAGCAGCGATTGTAAAATTTGATCACATCGCCTTTGGCAGTGGAATCGAGGGGAATTTCACGCACAATACTGGACTTGGAGACTGTAGGGTAGAGACGCTTGTAGGCGTCCAATATCCTCTTAAATGTCACTTCAGGAACGACATGGTTGACTTTAGCCACTCCATAAAAACTGCAGAGGATCATGTGATCTAAGTGACGGTCACGGAGAAGGTCATGGTACGCCGAGATGCATTCTTTCACGGTTGTCCACACCTGGTTCAGGTAAGGCGCTTCAAGCTTCAAGTGCTGGCCAAGAGCATGAATGCGGTTAGCAGCCAGGGCGAGCACTTTGCGAAAGAAAAGTTGCAAGACAGCCGCCGCTTTGGAAGCACCTCGAAGTAAAGTGTACAGTCCTGATGATGATGCCCAAACCAGAGAGTCTAGAACAGTCTGTTCGAGGTCGCGCATGTGTCGCTTGAGCTCCGACGGCAACATTGGCGCTCTCTTCACGAAGCTTTCAATGATTTTGCCAAAATCAAAAGCTGACACCTCGCATGTTGTAAGGAGATGAGGAAAGGCAAGGGAAACCAAGCTGTGGGTCTTCAAGACAACCTCCATACTGCAAGCAAACAACGCACGGGCAAAGCTGGGGTTAGCTAAGAGTGAAGAAAAGTCATCCGACTGGATTCGGACGGATTCCGCATCCAAGAGAGATTCCAGGACTTTGTAGAACAGAGCTAAGCCCATCTTCTTCGTCTTTGTCAAGCTTCCTTCGACGCTGGTTTGAACAACGCCTTGGAGATGTGGACGCGGGGGCATCGCGAGCTTTGACATGAGTTCTTCAGTCAGCTGATGGATCAAGACGGAAGCTTGAATCGACGTGCACGCCGCAAAATGAGCTTCCAACTTCTCAGACGGCGCGACTGGTAAGGGTGTAAGCACATTTCGGATCCAATTGTTTGTCTCGACAGCAGCCGACACTGGTGTTTGCGCCACCAGAGGGGACGCTCTCGAAGGTGTAACTGGACGCTGCTTGTATTGGCCTTGCCATTGCCACGCTTGCTCAATGGAGCTCCCGGGGGCGTAGAAAGATTGGACAGGCGGCGGTGGTGGCGTTTCATCAGGCTGTCCGATCAGCGCTGTCTTGAGAGATGGTACGAGGAAGAGCGCTTCGTTGAGGTCATAAATGTGCAAAACATAAGTCTCGTTGTAGTGGGAAGCGAGATTGTGCACATTGTCAGCAAGCACTCGCGGATCAAACAGACTGAACTCGTCCTCCTTCTGAACGACATCTTCTGCCTCAAGTGCTTGGATTTCCCTGTCGAGCCTTGCAATTGCTCGTTCAACGTCGGCTTGGTCGACAGCGGGTTTAGCACACAATTTCTCTAGAATTTGATCATGGGAGTTGCCAAGGGAGCTGAGGGCAGCAGCAGCTTCAGCTTCGACCGATTGCACATTTACTTTAGTGAGCACCATGTTGAGGACAGACAATAGGAGGTAGTATAGCTCGTCAAGTCCTGCATTGTCGGACAATTGCAAACGAGATCGCACAATGAGAAAGAGCAACCATCCCGCTTCGTGCAATTGCTGCTTGCGAGCATCGTTCGACGACCCGTCCACGTATTGATGCCACAATTGATCGTATTTCGAATGCAAGATCGCAGCCATTGTCAATCTTTCCTTGAGTACATTGGCACGGTGGAGTAAGTCCGGGCTTAAATCAAAGATAAGCATGTCAAAGAGACCGGTAAAACTCGTGAGAAAGCCACTCAAACTGACATGGCATCCTTCCAGCAGTTCCTGTAATGTCACTCCTGATATCTGGACATCGCTTGACGAATCTCTCTCCTTTTCTAGCTCGTTGGAGCTCAGGATTGCAAACAGGGCGGACATGACCCACACGTTGTCGTGACTTGACGCAGCTGGTTTCTCGGCTGTCATCGACTGATGGTTGCTGTAAAGTTGCTCCTGTGTAACGAGAGACGATTTGATCTTGTCCAGGAGCTTCTGGGACCGCGAAATGCTGCTGGCATCGAGCCTCGACAGGATTCCCGCGATGCCCTTGCAGTCTTGGAGGCGCATCTTGAGAGAAGGAGGGGAGCTGCCTACTGATTGGATACCTTTCGCTCCGGAAAATCCGGATAATCCTATCCGGTTCCATAAAATACGATATTCTATTGGATAAAACTATTTACTTTCAACCAATCAAGTTTAATATTGGTCAAAATCTGAAGATTGGCGCCTTAAAGTTATCCATTGAAACTTATACCATCATGGGCAGGATATCTTTTACAATAAACACAACTGCATTGCATTTGAATGAGGCAATGACATTTAGAAAAAGTCCACTCCGCTACTGGAAAAGACAACATCACTTTAAAAAAAGTTAACAGCACTTTCGAGAAGTCCCAACTCAATTTGCACAACTTGAGCATCCCCACCAAACAGTAAATAGGAATATTCAGGAAGCATATTCTAACGGGTGAAATTTGCTCGTAAAGAAAAGTCCAACTACATGAAAATTCTACATCTTTCTGCGTTGAAGTTAGGTCGATGTTCGATTGATATAATAATCCAATAAATACAACTGCATTTCAATGAAGTCTCACTTTGCATTTGAATGAGGCAATGGCATTTAGAAAAAGTCTACTCCGCCACTGGAAAGGACAACATCACTTGAAAAAAAGTCAACAGCACTTTCGAGGAGTCGCGACAACATCCGACTCACACCATGGATCAGTCGAATACAAACGTTCCAGCAATTTCGGAGGTGCTAATGCAGTCAAGATGGCGTTGTAGGTATCATGCGAAGAATAACAACCTGCGCCATGTTGACGGCTAACAAGGATAAGCATAAGAGAGACTCTTAAGTTCAGAACGACGAACGCAAACAGAAACATAGAGTTGCTGCCGAGAAGGGCCAGCAGCTTTCATATGCTCTCGTTTGAATGTCCCAAAAGCTTCAACTGCCAATGGATGGGTTGGAGGATAAAATCCATCAAGAGTATTCATGAAAAGTTGGCATGGCCGCCACTTTGTCCAACTTATGATTCAAATTGCAATTTTCTATCTCAACATTTCTCAACCTGCGAAACGCTCAAAGGCCGACAGGAATGTTTTCCTCGTCGTCTTCTCGTCGCGAGATACCTCATCAGCTTATCCACTACGACGGACGACACGCTATCTCTGTGAAAAAAGCTAAGCATGCCTCCCATCTTTTAGTCAATCAGCGCAATGGTGTCAATCTCATCAGGGCAAACAATCCATTGCATGATTGTTTAATCGTAGGATACAATCAGATCCGTGTCTTCTCTTTGTATCTAGCCGTGGGCCGCAGGCGTTTCACATCTCCTGCTCACGTCACATCTCTACAGCATGGTCATTCCCCAATGCGATGCTCATTCGCACTGTGTCTTCTACACAAGGCGACGACTTTATCCTGGATGACAGCCACCATAAAGACCGCCTAGACTACCCAGCGCATGCCCAAAACAAACTTGTTTCGACCGGAATTCCATCGACAACGCGTCCTTGTCGCAAGGTGTGACAGTGAACTGTTTCCACGAAAAAATCAACTTTAGACACGCAATAAAATAACAAAGCATACAAACTTCAAGTTATTTTTCCAAATTGACTTGTATATGACACTTGGCCATATTGATCTTCAACGAAAATCCTGCCACGACTCTGTCGACAGTTTGAAATTAGATGACTTGCTGCTCCTTGGTAGCCTTGGCGGTGGCTGGCCTGCTTGGCTGTAGCTTTGCCGACACGATATTGACGAATACATGCCCGATCTACACGAACGACACGAATACAACCTCGGTGACACCGGCTAGCTATTGTGTTGTCAATGAAACGACAGCCACGATGGTCTTTGTGACAGCGGACATGCTTGATCTCTCGCATCGGAATATTGATGTCGTCTCGACCATCCCGACGCTGGCAACGACTGTGTATGTCAATTGGATGCTCAATCTACATGGCTAAGACTCCATAGGGACCTTTCGTTCAACGAGATTCGACATATTTCATCACTGCCGTCCGATCAAACCTCGAGCGTCCTCAACGTGTAAGAACACAACGACCGAGTACTCTGAGCTCATCGCGCTGCTGTAGGAACTTGAGCTACAATGCCCTGACTGCATCCAGCTATCTCGAATTGCCGTCAACGATTCAAACCTTGTGCGTCTCCGTTGTCAGCATGGACATTGATGATCTTCGTGTAGGGATTTGAGCTACAATCGCATCACGTCGATGGACGAGAGCATTTGGAGAAACTTGCCGAGATCGCTGCAGTCACTGTAAGCCTCAGAGCTCAGTCTACGAGCTTATTCCAACTTTGTAGGTCATTAAAGGGGAACGGAATGACGACTGTTCGCTGTAGCAGCATGCCACCGAAGCTGAGGCAGCTGTATTTCAGAGTCACGGCGTTCGTGTTCTAATGGCTGCTGTAGGGATCTATCTGGGAACTCCATCCAGACTATTATAGCTGACGTGGCGAGCTTTAACTTGCTCACTCGACCTGACTTTGTCTTGGTCATTGATCCCAACCAGACGGTTGTCTCTGCAGATCCTGCGTGCTTGAAGCCACCAAGCTACATTCATGGCAACTTCATCTGCGTGACAGAAGCAACGTCGTCGACACCATCACAGAACGCGTTCGTTGGTACATCCATCAAGATATCTCGGAGTGACCTCTCCTAGGCTTCATGGGGAAATATGCTGCCGGAGTCTTCATCGTGCTTGTTGTCGTATACGCAGCGAGGGAAACGATTCGAGCGCAGCGGGGACGACTGGGCGACTTGCAAGAGCGCTCAACGTACATCAGTTCAATCTACATCAAGAGCCCAACAACACAAAGCACCGACTACGTGCCAGCTCCAACAGCAAGAGCACAGTCATCTCGACATCCCATCGACGTTTAAAGTAATGTAGTGCCTTTCTCCTCACGTTGTGTATATTTTGGAGTTAAAATGCACCAACTACAGCCGTAATGGCGAGACCAAGAGTGCTCAAGGCTCCAACTTGCCAAGCAAGCGTACGCGGCAAGAACACGCCGTGCACAAAAGCCACCGTGTGCACAAGGCGACAGACGGTGAAGAGGAGGAACAACACACTCGTCGCCGTACTGTTGCCTTTAGCAACGATGGACACCCAAGCGAGGATGATGCCAAGTGGAATGTTTTCCATGTCGTCGCCCACGATGCGAGTCCATCGCGTCTCGTTTTCCTTGGCAGCTTCCAATTCTTCAGGTGTTGTTGTAAATGCTTGGTCTTGTGACTTGGCTTGGACATGCGCCAAGTCCTCGGGTGGACGGGAGCCCGTCTTGAATCGTGTGCCGGCTTGGATGCCAAGCGTGACGACAATATTGACGTAGAGCACCAATGTGCACACCGCTGCAATGCGAAGATCCGTCGGGGTTGCGCTCGTCATGTCGAGTGGAAAATCCAAAATGAGCTTGTCAAGTAGTCGTGGACGGCGTGAACTTGCCGTCCGATTTCGTTGGAGCGAACAGCTCAATCTTTTTGAAGAGTTCATGAGTTCGACTGTCGTATCCTATGACGTGGCAAGAAGATGGAGCGGTGCTGAGCTGCGCATCGTCGTGGAAGAATATGCGTTGCCCGCAGTCTGTTTGTTTATTCAATGTCCTCGGTAGAGTGATCAAAAATTGTGGCTACGGCGCAGCATTGATATCCGATTGCCACGTCAAATAATCCGAGAGCGACATCACTTCCAACGAATTCCATGATCATGTTCATGAAGACTGGCGTCAAAAGTGTTCGCTGTCATCGAGCGAATTCGATTGCCACGAAACAGTGAAAATGGCTCTTGTAACCGGACGCTCCGGTTACTTGCTCTTTGACCCTTGGCATGACATGCCTGCTGTTAGCATGTCATCTGTATTCCCCTGCATGTGAAGCACTCCGTGCGCTCTGCCATTCCTTTGGCTCGGTGTCTTCTAGGCCATTCATATTCACTGGCTCACAAGCTCTGTTCGACTCTGCATTCATTAGCTTTAGGCAGGATAAAGCTAATTCACTTTTCATCTTTCTCTCTGATTCCTAAGCCTTCCTCCTGCGCGTGTACCCGGTTACACTTGGTAGCACTCTAGTTCGTCCAAGGACCTGCTAGAAGGAAAAGTCACAACTCAACGATTCCAACGTTTACGATGAACAATGAAGACAGCCCTGTCCGCGAAGGGCGAGTGAGACTCGATGTCCCCAAGTTTGGAGGCTCAGCCTCCGAGAATCTTCTCGTCTGGGAAGCTGGCGTGAAGATGGCCGTAGAAGCTATGGATTTTCAATCTAGAACCAAGCAAGTTGCTTTTGCTGTATCATGCCTTACTGGCAAAGCCCACACCTGGGCAGTCAACACTTATATGCGCGGTGCCCCTGCGATGGACACTCTGCCAAACTGCACTCTCATGAAGGCAACTTATTTGCGAAAGGACGCAGCTGTGCGCCACATGCATCAACTTTTTAAGGCCACTCAAGGCAAACTGACAATCAGCGAGTTTGCCCAGAAGCTGGAATACCACTGGCTCTCCCTGCCTGACAAGGCTCTAGTCTCGGAAGGAGCGATCGTCAACGTTTTCATGCATGGTTTGAACCATGGCCCTCCGCGACTTGAAGTCTTCCGTCGAATGCTCGAGAATATGGTTGACGCACTCAATATTGCCCTTGGCGAGTACTACTCGCAATCTGCGGCTTCATTTGCGGGTCATCATGACGCTTACGACATGTAAATTAGCCAAATCGGCACGACAAATAATCGCGAAACTCGCAACTTTGATCGTCAACGTCCCAACTCAAGTCAAAGACGCAATGTGCGTTGTTACAATTGCCAGCGTACGGGACACATTTCCCGCAACTGCACTGCTCCCCGCCGACAGGCTTCCAATGCGCATGGTGCGCCTGGAACGCCTCCGCGTCGCCGGGTAAACTTCACAACCCAGTAGGCGCCGGGCGGCCTACTGGGCAAGTTGATCAATGGGTGTCCGACACCGCGCCCTCTGAACCTATTGATCTACCCCCTGGCACTTTGTGCCGCCTAGGTGAGCATCACCAAATGCTCTCCTACCTGCTTCCAGTTCCTGGATTCAGCGACCCCCTCCGTGTCTTGATAGACAGTGGCGCATCTGAAAATTATGCGCGGCGCGCAACTATTGCACGAGCTACAGGCGTATCGACGTCCAAGGCTCAACCTAACGACACTCTACGCATCCGACTTGCAGACGGTCGGATTGTTTCAAATCCACGACAAATTGTCGCGTTGCCAATATCGATTGGTGATTTTTCGTCAAGAGAAGAATTCTTCCTTATGGACCTTGACGACCGATGGGATTTGATCCTTGGAATGGGTTGGCTCGAACGCCATCAGCCCATTATTGACTGGCGCCTGAAGACGATGGTGCCACCATCTCCACGTTCCTACGTGCCCAACCCAGCGCAGAGTAATGAAATCGCTGTGGTTTGTATTGACTCTTCGTCAACACGGACACGCGATGGCATTGTGGACCATCCACGAGAAGAACAAGCTATTCCAGCTTTGGATACACCTTCAAACGAACGTGAAGGTTTGCCGGCGAATGATCAACGAATCGCCGAAGAGTTTTCCGACGACCACGAAGAAGAGTCGATCGATGAGTACGATTTCCGAGAGTGTGCACCCTCTCGAGACAGGCAAGATGTTCCCGACAAGTTGTCGGTTGATGAGTTTATACGGTCAGCCTGTGACCTTGAAGAACTGCCCACCAGGGCAGATGAGATTGTGGCTTTGCCGGAGATGAGCTTTCGCTCCTTTTCGCGACTCCTGAATGCCCAAGAACCGCTGATTATCGCGGTTATCTGCGTAGAAGAAGATGGAACCCTCCACACGACATCCACGATGGACAAGGATGTCCTTGACGATGCTGACAAGCGAGCACGAACGACATGGGAGTCTCTCAAGACTAGCCCGTACTACGACATATTGATGGAGTACAAGGATGTATTCCCTGACGAGGTTCCAGCGGCCCTGCCTAGTGACAAAGGCATCCGCCATGAGATTGACTTGGTCCCGGGGACCAAGTATTGCGTTACACGCCAGCAATTGCCACGTGATCAGGTCGAGTTCATCGACTCATTCTTTGCGACCCGCAAGAAGGCAGGCCATGTGCGCGAGAGCAACTCGCCGCACTCAAGTCCGACATTTTGTGTCAAGAAACCCAACGGTGGCTGGCGTATCGTTCACGCCTTCAACAAGTTGAATCAAGCCACGATACCGGCGCAAACGCCGATTCCGCGCAAGGATGTCATCATTGACAGCATGGCGGGTAGTACCCTCTTTTCCACGATCGATTTGCGCGATGGGTTCTACCAGATCCTGATGCGTATACAGGATATTCCTAAGACCGCTGTCTCCACTCCAAGTGGCATGCTCTGGGAATGGCTCGTTATGCCACAAG
This sequence comes from Aphanomyces cochlioides, assembly GCA_019828595.1. Taxonomy (NCBI): domain Eukaryota; phylum Oomycota; class Saprolegniomycetes; order Saprolegniales; family Verrucalvaceae; genus Aphanomyces; species Aphanomyces cochlioides. Next base: position 230,357 of record JAHQRK010000036.1, on the reverse strand, counting down.
GCCTTTCAAATGCGCCAGCAACGTTCAACCGCATGGTGACGGCGAAATTTCGCCCTTTGCGAGCCTTTGCTCCCTCTTATTTCGACGATATTTATATCCATAGTCGTCGCACGACCACCCGCTCCGACCTTGAGGTCCATCGTGATCATCTCCGTCAAGTCCTTGCCGTCCTGCGGGACAATGGTCTCTATGCCAACTTGGCCAAATGTATGTTTGGTGTCGAGGAAATTCCTGTTCTGGGTGACTTTGTTGGCATCAATGGTTGTCGCGCTGACCCTGCAAAGGTCCAAACCATTCGCGACTGGCCCGTTCCGTCTACTCAAACTGAGTTGCGCAGTTGGCTTGGTCTAGCCACGTATCTACACAAGTTCTCGGCAAATTTTGCCTCGCTGGCACAACCTTTATCGGCCTTACTTGCCAAAGACGCCCCTTGGGATTGGACCCAAGAATGCCACGACGCGTTCAACGCGGTGAAAGACAGCTTAGTGTCTGCGCCTGTCCTGGCGCTACCCGACTTTTCTCGACCCTTCTCGGTCGTTTGTGATGCCTCTGTCAAGGCTATAGGCTGCTGCCTCATGCAAGTGGGGGAGGATGGTCGCGACCGACCTGTGTCCTATCAATCCCGCCAGCTCCAAAAGGCTGAAAAGCCTACCCTGTCCACGACTTGGAGCTACTAGCTATGAAATGCGCCCTCACGAAGTTTCGAATCTACCTCCTAGGTAACAAGCCTTTCGTGGTCTACACAGACCATGCATCTTTACGCACAGCCGTCAAGTCTCCTCATATTAGCCAACGCATGGCTCGCTGGTTAGCCTTCTTTGCCGAGTTCAACTTCACAGTTGAATACAACCATGGACGTCAAAACGTCCTTGCGGATGCTCTTTCCCGTCGTCCATCGACATCAGACGACACAAGCTTAAACCATGTATCACACGTGCACTCGAATCTCCACGACCGTGTGCGTGCGTCCTACACATCCGACAAATGGCTTTCTGAGATTTTATCTCTGTTATGTGATTCCACTACTTCGCCGAAGCGATCCTCGCTCAAGAATTTTTCTGTCCATGATGGCTTGGTGTATTACACGATGGCTTCCAGCCCACGCCGCCTTGCCATTCCGGCAGATGAAGCCCTTCGCCGTGACATTTTGCATGATTGTCATGCCGCCCAAACAGCAGGACATTTTGGCTGCGACAAGACTTATCTTACCGTAGCACGGCAATTCTGGTGGCCCCGCCTATTCAAGGCCGTATCGCGCTATGTAGCGCATTGTGATGTCTACCAACGCGTCAAGGCTTCCCCAGCCACTCGAGCCCCTTTGGCACCTTTACCAATACCTGATGAGGTCTTCTCCTCGGTCAGCGTGGATTTTATCTTTGGCTTACCACGCGACAAGCACGGTCGCACCGGCATTTGGACTTGTGTTGACAGGTTGTCCAAATATTTGATTGCAGTCGCATGCCGCGACACCATTACCGCCGAAGAGTCGGCTCAACTTTATATCAAAGTAGTGGAATTGGTAAACACGTTACACTTAGGATGTAAATTTTTTAATTGGTTTTACTTTTTTTATAGAAGCATTTTAAAAAATAAAAAAATGATTAATAAAAAACCAAAATTAAAAAAATACAAAAAGAATTTTTACTAAATTCTTAAATAAAATCATTTTTTACTATTAAATTAACCAATTGTCGCATGCCGCGACACCATTACCGCCGAAGAGTCGGCTCAACTTTACTTTGACCATGTTTTCTGTCGCTTCGGGCTTCCAGCCTCTATCGTTTCAGACCGCGATCCTCGCTTTACATCGAAATTCTGGTCCGCGCTGTTTGCGCTCTGTGGCACCACCCTTGACATGTCCACGTCGGACCACCCTGAAACTGACGGTCAGTCTGAACGCGCTAATCGCGTTATCGAAGATGTTCTTCGCAGTTACACTCAATCCAAGCCGCGAACATGGAGCACGATGCTCTCCCATGTTGTCTTTGCGTACAACAACTCTGTTCAACCCTCAACGGGTCATACCCCTTTCTATGTCCTACATCTACGGCACCCGCGCCTTCCGATCAATGTGGATGCTGCACGTTTATGTGGGGGAGGATCTATCCCTGCACGCACAATCGCCAGTGAAAAACACTTTATCGAATCCAGGAAGTCCCTACTCCTCCATGTCCGCGAGAATCTCGCATCAGCTCAAGAAAAGCAGGCTTTGCAAGCCAACAAGACAAGTCGTGGAAACAAAAATGTTTATTCAGTCGGCGACTTAGTCCTACTACGTGCATCGGCAGTGCCCAAGACGGCGCTAGGAAACCCAAAATTGCAGCCACCTTGGCTTGGCCCATTCCCTATCACAAAGAAGATTAGCAACACTGCATACAAGTTGGAGCTTCCAACTGAATGGCAAATCCATCCAACATTCTATGTTGGCAAGATCAAGAGGTATTTACCTGCTACGCCTGATCGTGGCGACCTCTCGCCTGCTCGCTCTTCATCCAGTCCCACAAGCGTCGAATATGATTCTGCATATCAGCAAAAGACCGCTTCATCGACTGCCAGTCATGGAGATAATCCTCCAGCTCATGAACGGACGGATACTCGTTTTGATCTCTCCGAAGCCGATGAATCTCATACGTCAACTCACGAACTCGGAGTTCCAACTCCACAACGCGCAAATCCGTTCGCAGATGTGCGACCTCAAGAGGCTCTGCAGCCGCTGCCGGAGGAGTCCGGGGGGTTGTTACTATTTGGTGCCCCATAAATGTATTGTATTACTATTTGGTACCTCGTGTTACTAAATGGTCACTACATGTTTTTTTAATTACTATTCAGTACCCCTCCGGATAATATGCAACAGAATCAGTAGAATGTGATCTTAAGCTGACACAACAGCTTTTGGACAACAGTGAGGTCTTTTACATAAAGAGGGGCTAGCTAACCTGAAGTAGGGACTCTTTTGGGGAAAGTTCTTGTGTATTCGAGTGATTCAAGTTATCACTATTACTTTGAAACAACGACACTTGTTGTCGACGAGGTCCTTTTTCTGCATGTGGTCTGGAGAAATTTTGGAGTCAATAATCAATATCAACATCAATCTTGGTTAATTGTTGAATATCTTACAATAACAGACGACTAGATCACGCTTTTAATGGGTCAAGGGGACACAGGTCATAGCCAACTGATGGAACAGAAGGGCAGTATCACGCGATAATTTCAACTAAATGAGAATGATAAAAAGTCGTGTGTATTTCTGGCAAGGATGAGATGGCTTTATGTCCTCACGTATGAATTGGCTTGGAACTCACCCTTTCATCTTAGGTCTAGTTTGAATGTGCTATTCACATTGTCTAGTCACTGGACAGCACAGGCAGACCAGGGCAGAGACTAAAGGCTCAGTTCCAGGCCGATTCTCAAGTGAGGGCATAAAGCCATCACATCGTAGCCAGAGAATGTAGACAACTGCATAACGTCCTCAACCAACAGTAAATCCTAACACATGAACCACATTACTTTGTCCTTTGGTTCAATTAGTTAGCTTGAACTTTCGTCTTGTTGATAGACTTAGACTCATTGACAGCACAAGTCTGTTCAAAATGCACAACCCGAGAGGAAAATGCCAATAAATTGGCTCGTTGTCATATTTCAGCAAAATTATATTCCCCTTAACTACTTAGCAAACAGACCTATGCAGGGATTTCTGATGCAAGAATGCATTGCGCTGTCAAACATTTTAAGAATGAAAAGATGAACTGTTCAAGGTGGCTGATAAAGCCAAATGACAGTCAATGTGATGTATTTTGATTATCTGTTCGATGAAGATGTCTGATATTGGCGTGTTTTCCCTTGCTATATGAATATCTGTGACTTTGTTGAGCTATTGTGTTCTAATTTGAAATTGGGCCTGAATTTAGTGCTTTCTCACTGCTCAATTCTGCCTCTAATTTATGGATAGCACCGCAGAAAAAGGTAGAGAGAAAGGACTCAGTTGAGGTCCAATTCACAAGCGAGAACACGAAAATCCACTATAGCCAGAGAATATACACAAAAGTCAAACGTCCTCAACCGACAGTCCCTCAAGTTGACGCACAACGCGCGCAAGAAATTGAAGATTCGTGGACAAAAGGCATGCCGCCATCCAACCATCCCATCCCTGGCGGTGGATGGGGACATATTGCTGACGGAAGACAAGACCGATCTCCTCGACGTGAGCGATTCCCGCGACGAGAACGACCTCCACGACATGAAAGACCTCCAAGACGTGAACGATCCCCAGGACGCGACCGCTCGATGCCGCGACGACGATCTCGGAGCAGATCGCCAGTGCGACGCGCCAGACATGAGCAACCATCTGGTGGCGGCATCAAGTTTCTCTCCAGCCATATCAAGGCGCCAGAAATTGAAAGTTTTGACCGCGATCATCTGGTGGCCTGGCTCAAGAAGCGCATCAAATACGAAGGTGAAGTACGTTCTGTGGGATGGAATGGCAAGCATACACGAAGAAATGGATGGACTCCATCCCGCGTAGCCTGCTTGAGGTGCTTTGCAAGATCAAGCTGAAGATCGACGTACGCGATCTCACGGAAGACAGAATCCAGCAATACATCCGGAATATTGTGGAAACGAGATCGTCGATGAAGCGCGCTACAGAATGCGAGATCAAGAAGGCCCTCAGTGATGTGTTGATGAAGACAAAGGGAGATGTCAACTCTCGATTACTGGATTTTATGGACCAACTATACACTGCAATTCAAGACAATTGCCTGCAACGGTCTATGGAAGACAAGGATGTCCGCAAGGTGTTCCTCCGCATAGCCATCACGAAGATTCGACCGCTCAATCTACAAGGTCAAGTGCGTGAGAACTACGACGTTGACCCAAGACGACATACACTTGAAGCGCTCAGCGATCTGATTGAAGAACATATGGATACACACCGATCTGCAGAGGAACTCGTGGAAAAACATGCGATGACGCGACTCAAGCGGGAAGTGAAGACAGTTTCAGTTCGTTAAGTCCGTCACCCGAACCCAAGACCAAGTTCCGCCGATCGCACGATCGCAAGGACACGGAAAGTCCAGAGGCATCGCATTGGTCCCGCCAGGGTGACCTGCATGCCAACACTCGCCACAACCAGCGAATGACGAAGTATGGCCCATCATCGGGAAAGGATGAAAAGCCCAAGGTCAAGTTTGATGTGAAGCCGTCTGGTGTGTGCTACAACTGCCGCAAGCCTGGTCATCTGATGGTGCACTGCCCGGAGCGCACGAGTTCAAGCGAAAGAAAGGTGAAGAAAATTGCGAATGCCGCCAGCCGCAACCGCTACACGCAACGCAAGAAGGCGAAACGCGCGAAGAATGACTCAGGACAAGGACGCTTCATTAACATTAATAGCGCTCTCGACTGCTTGTATTGTCCCGACACCGGTGCTGAGATCGATGTCATCCTAATGTCGATTCTCAAGCAACTTCAAGCAAGATGCCCGAAGCTCGAGATAGTTCAACTGCGTGAACCCCTCCGTGGCATTGGGTGCAACGATCAAGGCTTCGAATCACACGTCTATGTGGAACTGAGCCTTACCATGCAGACATCGGTTGGTGCAGTGCGCGTACCTGGCAAGAGGAAGTGCTACATCGTGGCCGAAGGCGATGAGCTGCTGGTATCCGACCAGACGCTGCGATTGGTTGGAATCAACATTGACCGTTTATTGGCTGAAACGGCTCAGCGGATGGCAAGTGAAGAGGATGATCTTGAGGCAGTTGAGTTTGAAAGTCCAAGGCTCAGGCGCAGATCCATTGTCCTGCTGAGGACCGCGCGCTTTGGTCTGCCGAAACCGAAGAGCGAATTGGAGACAGCGCTGGCCGCCATGGTCTAGGAAGCCTGCGATGATGGCTTCCCGGTTGACCTGGCCGGCCGCTTGTGGAAGGCGTTGACGAAACACGACATTTGGCGACTCAAGTTCAATGGATCAGACCCGCCGGCGAGGGTTGAACCGCTGAAGGTGACGCCAAAGGAAGGTTGCGAACCGTATCGATGCAAGGGAAGACCACACAACCCACTGGAAACGAGGTTTCTTACATTATTTGGAAACGAGCTACGCGATGCCGGCGTAATTCGACACAATCAGCAAAGCCAGTGGTGCTCACCGATCAACCCAGTCATGAAGCCTGATGGTCGGCGCATGTTGAAGTCCGCGGACAAGTGGACAGATGAAGAAGTTCTCAAGTATTACCGACTTACGAACGACTATCGGATGGTCAACGCGCGCACGGTACCCAAGGCCGGTACGATGCCTTTCCAGTCGACGATCACGCAGCATCTACGAGGGAAGAAGGCGATGGGAACGTTCGACATGCCCAAATGCTTTTGGCAGTTCCCTTTGGACCCGGCAAGCCAAGACATGCTGTCGTTCATGCTCAATGGCTGGGTCATGACGCCAAACCGTGTGATGCAAGGACATGTTGACAGCGCGCTCTACGTCCAGTCAACGAGCGAAGAATGCTATGCGCCGCTGCTCAACAAGCATCTGTTGGTCTGGATAGACGACATCCTCGTCTATGCCAATGACCCAGAAGAATACACGACAGTACTGGACCAGTTCTTTGACTTGGTCAGTCAGTATGGATTCAAGCTCTGCCCTACGAAGACGAAGCTATACACGAAGCAAGTCAAATGGTGCGGTCGCTACTTGAGCGAGTCAGGTGTGAAACAAGATCCAGAACGCATCGAAGCGCTCTGTGCGATCCCAGTACCGACGAATGCCGGCGAACTACAACAGTACATCTGTGCGACAAACTGGCTGCGAGAGTCCATCACTGAATATGCGCAAACGGTACACCCGCTACAGCAGTGTCTAACCCGTGCGCTCGACGGCAAGTCAGAGAAGAAACGCATCGCGTCGGGAATACAGATCTCCCTGACGGATGACGAGGTGAAAGCGTTTGAAGCGGTAAAGGCCAAGCTCCGCTCGGCGATTGAGCTGGCCCACCCACGAGATGACGCAACGATGTGCTTATTCACTGATGCCAGTGATACTGGATGGTCCATCATTGTGACCGAAGTACTCAGTTTCGACGCGGACGTGCCGATCCAAGACCAGCAGCATCACATGCTGGTATGCCAAAGCGGAATGTTTACTGGAGCACAGCTCAACTGGTCTGTTATCGAAAAGGAGGCATACCCGATCGCATGTTCGCGCCACACGCGGAATGGAAGACGTACCAGAGACAGAAACTCACACGTTGGGCTGCTATTATCGGTGGTTATCGCTATGTCATCGAGCATATCAAAGGAATTGACAACTTGTGGGCCGATCTCATGAGTCGCTGGAGTCAGGAACGGCCGGCAGCTGTGACTATGAATCGCACCAAAGTTCGTCGTGGCCATGGCTGGACCAAGAAGCGCAAGGCGACGTCTGCGGTTGCATCTCCACCAAGTCAGCATCGGCTCCGACCGATGGATGATCCCGAGTTTGTCTGGCCCACTATTGACGAAATCAGTCAAGCGCAAATGAAATTCCTCAAGTCAAAACTGGCTCGAGCGGACCGCCGCGATGGACTCTGGCTGGTCGCCGACCGAATATGGATTCCGACTGAAGCGACAAGTCTCATCCAACGAACCTAATTGTGGCGCACTGCGGCAGCATGGGACACCGAGGTGAAGCTGCGCTTATACAGCACGTGCAAAGGAAATTCCATGTCGACAGGCTCCATCACCTGGCGAAGGCATTTATCGCTGCTTGCTTGCCCAACGAAGGCCTACACTTCGACTACCTCTACATGGGACCGTCTACGAAAGGACCGAAGTACGTGTTGGTCCTGAAGGATGACCTCACACACTACTGCGAACTTGTGGCATGTGATGCACCGACGAGCCAAGTATGTGTGGACGCACTGGCAGCATGGTGGTCAAGACACAGCATGCCTTTGGTCTGGATCAGCGACCAAGGCAGCCACTTCAAGAACGCAGTGATGAAGGCACTAGCTCACAAGTTCAAGGCGGAACAGGTACAAGCGAGCCTGAACCAGACGCCAGTTGTCTCTCTCGAGAACAAGTCACCAATGGAAGTGTTTCAAGGCAGGGAACCATCCACAGTCATGGATCTGGTCCTCGATAGCGAGAAGAAAGTCGTCGAAATTGAAGTCGACTGGTCAAAAGACAACATTCAGAAAACTCTAGTGAAGTTACAAGAGAGCATGGCACAACTTCACAAAGAGATCGTGAAGAAGAACCATGCGAAACAAGACAAGGCGCGAGAACGTGCAAGCCAATATCCTGCGTGCAATGCGGACCGAGGAGACTATGTCCTCTGGTCGCGTGTGGATGAAGCGCATCACCCAAAGCTACTGGTCACATGGGTTGGACCGTATCGAGTGGTTGAAGTCAACGAGTTTTCAGCGAGGATCGAACATCTGATCACGAAGGAACAGCGGGACACACACATGTCCAGACTAAAGATGTATGCGGAGTCAAACTTTGAAGTGACAGATGAAATCCTCGAACATGTGGCCGACCAAGGCATCCTCCTGAAGGTCGAGTGCATCGAATCCCACAAATTTGACAAAGCCCGCGACTGCTACTACATTCTAGTCCATTGGGAAGGGTTTGAAGCGATCGAAGCTTCATGGGAAGATGTGACCCAGCTGTTGCGCGACTGCCCAGCTGTGGTCCATACGTATGTTGATGCCCTCAAGCCTGGCAGAGATCGAGAACAGCTGGCGCGCCGTATCAAGTCGATCAAGGCCAAGTTGAAGGCGTAGTGTGAAACCAAGTCTATCCGGGGATGGACATGGCTTGGGGGTGTTGTGTGATAGAGTCAAGCCATCTCCATCCGCACACAGACTTGTCCCTCGGGTGACAGTCGAGTGTCGTGCTCCAGTGTCAAGATGCGTTTGATGGGTGTTGTGTATCGTATAGGCAGTCTGAATGACTGCGATCTTGCGACTGGTCGGCCCAGAGGTTGCGCCTGGTCAAGGCGACTCTTCGGCCAAGGAGCGAGTCCAAGATCGGCAGATTTGGTTTTACCGTGTTAAGTTAATCGATTGCATTTGACAAGGAGGCGGCACTCCCCTATTGGTGTGTTCGATAAACTTTCGCGGGTTGCCTCTCCACACCAAGCCAAGTCACAAGACCAAGCATTTACAACAACACCTGAAGAATTGGAAGCTGCCAAGGAAAACGAGATGCGATGGACTCACATCGTGGGCAATGACATGGAAAACATTCCACTTGGCATCATCCTCGCTTGGGTGTCCATCGTTGCTGGAGGCAACAGTACGGCGACGAGTGTGTTGTTCCTCCTCTTCACCGTCTGCCTCCTTGTGCACACGGTGGCTTTTGTGCATGGCGTGTTCTTGCCGCGTACGCTTGCTTGGCAAGTTGGAGCCTTGAGCACTCTCGGTCTCGCCATCACGGCTGTCATCGGACCATTCTAAGTTCATAATTAGATATGTGTTTTTATGAAATTTCCCATACAAACACGGTATCTCAAATTGCTAAAGACTCTAATGACGTGGCACTAACACAGAGTTTGGTATGTTTGCATCAAAAGCTGACCCCGATGTTCAAGGAGAACTCTGAGTTCCTGAATGATTAGCTGTATTATTGTGATTGCCTATAAGATCTTACATGATACTCCGAGGATCCAAAACATGAATTTTGTTGGATTTCGTAAAGGTAAAGTGCCGTGTTAAGCGAGATAACTATTCCATCACATGCACCTCAAGTCTCAGCAACATACGATGCTTGTCGAACATTCCCAGCACACGAGCATTCATCAGTGTCAAAGATTAACGTCTTGGAGGTTGCCGGACAAAGCTCCTTGTTGTGAATGCACTGACTTCGTCTACTTGGCCATGAAAACAGACAATGCGAGTGAAAATACATCAACTTCGGGACAAAACTCACCACACCTTCGCTTGTGCATATTAACAGGGCCCTAAGGTTCTTGTATTATTCCAATTCCATGTCGATGAACATTGTACCTCACTCAAGTCGACTTGCCTATCTCGCTTGGAGCAATTGTCCCAATCAGCCAATCAAATCCAATAAAACATGAAAAATAGAGAAACATTTTAAAAAATGTCTTTATTTTTCATGTTTTATTGGATTTGAACAGAATACGACAAACCGCGAGAAAATTCGTTAACCTCAACACTATCCGGATAAAATTCGTTAACATGATCAGTGTTTCGCTGGACAATAATACTCGAGCTATGTACTGCTTCATTGACAAAGCCCTATACTGCGCGGACGACATAAGATAATCACCCAGAAAATTGCACTCACCAGAGCAATGCGGAGGCGACGAGAAAAGTTTTCTGTGGGTGGATGAGGAGGGAGCCCCCAGCGGCACCAAAAAGGGATATTTAAACATTTACTATTAATAGGGGACAGTTTGACCGTAAGGCTGTGCCGCAGCCCTGATGAGACCTGTTAAGGAATTATTCTGATGCTCAAGTTGAGTTTGGACGCAGTCTCGTAGACACACTGTTCAGGTTAACGAATTTCATCCAGATAGTGGTCAGGTGAACGAAATTACTCGGCAAACCGCCGTTCCAGCGACGTGTTATGGATTGAGTTGACGTCGTCTGATACCACATGGGAAGCCCAAGTTGACGCACCGTGGGGCCATCCATGCCTGTCTAATGGATCCCTCTCAACCAGACATAGGTGCATGCCTTGGCCACGGCGATTGAACGACAACTTGTCATGCAAGAGGATGGTTTACGACTGTTTATGTGCACGTGATAGCGTCTTCCTTACTGTTATCCATGCACCCACGATGCGTCTTCTGTCGTCGCAATCAACACCTGTCAGGATCACGTGATCGATCATACAACGGATTGTGATCAAAGCTGCTGCAAGAGGCCGCATCGCCGCCTCGTCTTAGCAAACACGAAGATAGCTCTATCCACGTGAGATAGACTCGCCATGTCGTCGATTCCTTGCGCTCTCTGTCGTCGTCCGTCCATCCAAGATGGCATGGAAAGTAAAAATTTGTCATGTCAACAGATCCCTGCAGTTGGACGACACAACTGGCAAGTCTCGTGGAGCTTTCCTCGAAACCTACTGTACACATGCGCACTCTTGGCCTTCGTCCATGACCTTTCTCGATTGATCTTCAACAAAACCCCGTCGGAACGTCAGTCGGACGTCATTTTCACTTTGGATGAGTTGCCGCCGTCTTGCCGCTGTGGCGCTCGCGGGCCTGCTTGGCTCGTGCTTGGCCGACACGATCCTCATGAACAAGTGCCCGATGTACGCCAACGACACCAACACAAGCATGGTGACGCCGGCGAGCTATTGTGTTGTGAATGAAACGACAGCCACGATGGTCTCTGTGACGTCGGACGCGCTTGACCTCTCACATCGCAACATCTCAGTCGTCTCGACCATCCCGACGCTGGCGACGACTGTGTACGTCAAAAGATCGTGGAATCAGCGTGGTTGACACACTCGATAGGGACTTGTCCTTCAACTACATTGCCAACTTTCCATCGCCGTCGTCCGATCAGTCGTCAAGGGTGCTCACCTTGTACGTGGCCGCCGCCGACTGCAAACTTATCCGGATGCTGTAGGAACTTGAGCCACAATGTCCTCACGTCGCTGAGCTTTCCACAGCTTCCGTCCACCATCCAGACCTTGTACGTCGCCCTCTTCGATGGCCAATATGAACGCTGCTGGTCATTCTTCCGTAGGGATCTGAGCTACAACCGAATCACAGCAATCGACGGCAGCGTCTGGTCCAATTTGCCTCGATCGCTTCAGTCTCTGTAAGGATCGCTACCCGTCGACACGCTCAATTCAGCTTGTGTAGGTCGCTGAACGGGAACAACTTGACCACCCTGCGATGCAGCAACATGCCAGCACAGCTCAAACGACTGTAGTGCAAAACCCCTTGGCTCTCGGTTTCTCACGGCTGCTGTAGGGATCTCTCGGGCAATGCCATCCAGTCGATCGTCATGGACGCGGCGAGCTATAACTTAATGTCGCAGCCTGACTTTGTCTTGACGATCGACCCGAACGAGTCGGTTGTCTCGACAGACCCGACTTGCTTGAAGCCACCAAGCTATTTCAATGGCAACTACATCTGCGTGACAGCAGTAGCCACGTCGTCGACAGGATCGAACAACGAGTTTGCCGGTGCGTGCTCCCATTTGTGTCGATATCTCCTCACGGGCTGCGATAGGATTCATGGCAAAATATGCCGCCGCGGGGTTCATTGTCCTCGTCGTGCTCTATGCTGCCAACCAAACATTTCGATATCGACGACGCCGTGGCGACGACTTCCACGAGCGGTCCACGTACATCAGCTCCAACTACATCAAGAGCTCTGCCCAGAGTTCTGGCTACGTCGCGACTTCATCTCCACGGGCTCAGCCTTCTCAACAGCGCCATCTTGATCCTTAATGTACACGTCTTTATGTTGTCCGTCATACACTGGTTGACTATATTATGGATTAAAAAGCACCCACGACGGCGTTGATGGCCAGGCCGAGCGTACTCAACACGCCAATCGTCCACGCAAGTGTACGCGGCAAGAAGACGCCGTTGGCAAACGCCAAAGTGTGCACGATGCGGCAGACTGTGAAGAGGATGCATAACGCGCTCGTCGCTGTGCTGTTTCCTCCAGCAGCAATCGACACCCATGCGACGACAATGCCGATCGGGATGTTTTCCAAGTCGTTGCCGACGATGCGATTCCATCGATTTTCCACTTCCTTGGCCGTTTCCAAAGCTTCCGGTGGTGTGATTAAAGCTTGCTCTTCCGGCTTCTGCTTGCTGTTGACATACGCGACGTCCTCTGGTGCGCGCGAGCCAGACTTGAATTTCGATCCTCCTTGGGCAAGCAGTGCGGCGACGAGCTTGACGTACAGCACCAACGTACACACTGCCGCGACGCGGATGTCAGTAGAGCTTGTCATGATCCTGGGAAATCTCGAAATGACAAAGTCGAAGTGTGGGGCTGACTGTCGCCGTGTCCGTCTGATCCGATCTTAACGAGGCAGTCGGAATTCGCTGGATGCATATGACGTTTCACGTTCCCTGTCAATGACAACGCGCTTGGAATTCGTCGGAATGGCGGCATCTTTCACGGGCGATGGGTGATGGCCATCAGAGGAAGGCAACATTGACAGGATCACTGTCCTCTGACTGGCAGTGGGAGGTGCTTCTAATCGTCGAACTTGTACGCTGTCTTGAGAACTTTTCGCATGAGCTGGGAGGAGCATGGCGTTCTTGTGACCTCCACGCGCTTGGATGACGCTCCCCCAGCACGTTTCATCTCTTCTGGTGTCCTGTGGCTTCACTCTGCCTTAAGTTGATGGAGTTCATCGCTGGACAATTGCATCTACGACCTGGAATAAACAGAGAGTGACAAAAAATTGTTGAAAAGTTGTTACCGTGCGTTCCACGAACTTCCTCGACCAACGTGAGCCAACAGGGAATAATGCCTGCCTTCCATTCCCTCATTTTGACTTTTCGACTCGAGATGACAAGCGCGTCCCCGACTGATCTTCGCATCGCCACGGTATGCACTTTGGTGCTCTATCTCAAGATGATCGTCGCACTTGGTGTCCAAGGTACAGTGAAATTCAAGTCCGGTGCACGGGCTCCGGAGGACTTGGCCCATGTCCAAGCCAAGTCACAAGAACCAGTCGCCGCGCCACGGACCCGGAAGAGTTGCTGAAAGCCAAGGAACGTGAAAACCGATGAAACCGCATCGTGGGCAACGACATGGAAAACATTCCGCTTGGTATCATCCCCGCATGGGTCTCCATCGTTGCTGGAGGCAACACCTCGGCGACGAGTGTCCTGTTCATCCTTTTCACGGTGTGCCGCGTTGTTCACACGGTGGCTTTTGCTAACGGTGTCTTCTTGCCACGGACTCTTGCGTGGCAAATTGGCGTGTTGAGTACCCTTGGCCTCGCTATCACGGCTGTCATCGGTGCGTTTTAACCTCACAATACAAGTTGTTGGGCAGCTTCGTTGGCACCACGGTCTTCATCTACTTGAGGCTCGTTCTCGAAATACATCCTTCAGGTGCTTGTTCGTCTCGTGGCTCTAGAGGAGCACGGGAAGCTCCGCATCGCTGTCTGCGACGTTTGGTCGACTCCACACAGTGTATCATTGATACCAGCAGAAAGATCGTAGATTATTTCGATCCACCAGCGACCAAGTCCTCATGATGCTGATACGACGATGCAAATTGCAAAGCCTTGATGGAAAGCGTGCTATCCCCTGCATGTTGCTAGCATCTCCAATGGCCTGATGCATTCTATCGGCTTCATTTGTATTCCTCGTCTTGAGCGTTACCATCAACCAGAGAATTGTTCCGTCACCCACGATGAGTTCTTGCGTTGAAACGAGACGTTCAATCTTCAGCGACGGCACTGTCGTCTCTACGTCTCAGCGGCTTCTTCAATGCATTCAATAGCTCCAAAATCTCACTGTTCTATGCTTTCCTTGCTTTCGCAATACATGACGCCACGTCGTCTCGGAAGGGACAGCATTGCTCATGACAAACTTCACCATGCGTCGAGATAAAAACACTCCAGGATAGGGGGAAAAGCATTGCAAAGACACGCTCGTCTCTCCGTTCCCTTCTACAGTGCTCTCTCCTTGGAAATCTTCACTCCATAGCTCTTAGATAAGTTCCATGACGCTTGTAACGCAAGTTATGCTCTCATCCATGTTTAGAGCCTTTCGACAGCCCCAATCCCAGGCATTAATCACTGATATGATTGGCTAAAATTCAAATAATTCAATGGAGAGAATGAATTTGATTGGTTGAAATAGACATGCAGTTCCGGAGAATTCCAACTGCCCATCGAAGGGCAACTGAAGTCAACCTACACTCGTCTCTGGGTGTGTTCGACTGTCGGAGTGGTGCATTTCTCCTTTTGATAGCAACATGGCAACGGCCACAGATATCCGCATCGCAACGCTGTGCACGCTGGTGCTCTACTTCAAATTTATCGTGTGCCTGTTCAACCAAGGGAGCTCGAAATTCACTGCTGGCACGCGTGCACCTGAAGACATGGCCTTCGCCCGGGCGAATCCCAACCAGCAAGCCTTCACGACGGCCACGGATCCAGCAGAATTGCAAGCCGCGAAAGACAAGGAAAACCGATGGAATCGCATTGTGGGCAATGATATGGAAAACCTTCCATTTGGCATCCTCCTCGCATGGGTGTCGATTATTGCTGGTGGCAATGGCACAGCGACCAGCGTTTTCTTTATCGTGTTCACCATCTGCCGCATTATCCACTCTGTGGCGTTCACCAAAGGCGTCTTCTTGCCACGCACGGCTGCTTGGCAAATTGCCCTCTTGTGCAACATTGGCCTTGCGATCACTGCAGTCGTCGGCGCTTTTTAAGTCTAATAATCCAACTCGCATTTTATGAATCAGAGAGAGTTGAGTCTAGTAGCTTGGATCATCCATGGTGGAGTGAAATGTACGCAATATGCTGCACGTTAAGGTCGCTGGCGAGCCGAGAAGCTGGCGACAGCATCAGGCGTGCCTGCGTACTTTTGTCATCTGCAACAACCTTAGTGGACAATTCTTATTGGCTAAAATATTTTCAATAATAGACTTATGATTGGTTGAAAATTCAAAATAGAAAAAATCGCATAAAAGTCGAACAATTTGAATTTCATACAAAAATCAAGTCATTTTGAATTTACTGCAATTTTTAGGATTGTTTTGAATTTTCAAATTGTTGTGTTCTTTTTCTAAAATTAACTGTAATTTATATTAAATTGACTACAACTTACCTTGATTTGAGTAAATAAATTTAATAATCAGGGATATTAAAATAAATTTCTCGAAGCCGTGAGTTTCGTGTCCCATTCTCCCTTTGGCCAACCAACCAGCGTCCACCTCGGCGAAGATGAGCAGCAAAGACGACATGAACGACGATGAAATCCGCGAACAAGATCGCTTCCTCCCAACTGCCAACATTTCCCGTATTATGAAAGTGTCGTTGCCCAACACAGCCAAGATCGCGAAGGACGGAAAAGAAACGGTCCAGGAATGCGTCTCGGAGTTCATTTCGTTCATCACGTCTGAAGCAAGCGACAAATGCCAGCAAGAAAAGAGAAAGACGATCAACGGAGACGATATCATCTGGGCAATGAGCACCCTCGGATTTGATTCGTATGTAGAACCACTCAAGTTGTATCTTCAAAAGTACCGAGAAAGCGTCAAAGTGGAAAAATCCGACAAGAAGGACAACGTGGGGTCGTTTGGCGCCTCGTCGTAAGCTGAACCTCCGTCAAAGCGGTCATCTGCCGATCGAACCGTGGGCTCAGTGTAGATATTCATCGTTAAATCACTTATGTATCTCTCAACCATCGAACAACTCCAACATTTGCTTCCGCCGTGCAGCTTTTAAGTTCACCACGCAGTCAATCGGCCTGTCTCCATAGATGTCTGCTTGCGTCCGCGTTGCTCCATGTGCCAACAGGACTTTGGCGCAGGCAACATGAGCTCGAATAGCTGCAACGTGCAATGGAGACCATAAGTGGACTGGCTCGACGGTGTTCACTGCAGCGCCTTGTTGCAGTAAGCACTTGAGGATGTCGCCATGGCCTTGGGACGCAGCCCAGTGGAGTCCATTCCATCCATGCTAGTATTGTTACCAGGTACCATCAGCTACGGCGGTACCTGGTCTGTGGCGTGGACATCGACATCCCCACTGTCGAGCATTTCGCGGACTTTGCGCATGTTTCCTCGGTAGACTGCAATGAGGAACTCTCGCTGCTGCTTGTCTGTTGATGGCGTTGTTCGTTCAGGGCCATCGTCCTCACTGGCGTCTTCGCTCTGGTTGTCCACGGCAGGTTTTCCAGCAGACTCAGCATCCTCCTGCCATCCACCACGTCATGATTTATTGCAGATTGGAATTGCACCTCGCTGTAGGTCGGAGACTGTGGCGGCGACGCTGATTTTGGAGCGACGGGCTCCTTCTTCTCTGTCTTTGTCGTGGTTGGTACAGTTTCTGCGCTTGTCCTTGGCTTTGTTGCTCTTGGCGCAGTCGTGTTGGCTTGCTCGCGAACTGCCTGAGCTAGTACAATGCTCGCCTTCGTGTCATTTTCCTTCTGGACAGCTTTCGTCGCTTGCTTGAGAGCTTGGTCGACTTCTTTCGTCACTTCTTCATGAACTTGCGCTGCCACTTGAGCAATGCTTGTTTCCTTGCCAAATGTCGACTTGTCGTCCTTCCGCAGCGAATCTGTCACGGCCACGAGGGATTGCTTGGAGGTCTTGCTGGCTGCATTCACAGCCTCGACGAGAGAAGCTGGCTTGTTTGAATTGGAAGCAACGTCAGCTAGCGAGGGCTTTTGCGTTTGAGCCACGCTCATCAAAGACGGTGCTGTCGAGTTGGTTGCGCTCGTAGTTGGTTGCGCTTTCTCGGCCTTGGCCACAACGAGTAGCGACAACTTTTCTGTTGCAGTCTCTTGAGACGTGGTGCTTTTCGTCGAGGCATCTTTAGCCTTGGCAAAGTCAGCTAGCGTTATTTTTTTGGCAGGTTGTTGTTGATCTCCAGTCTCTGTCGGAGTGGATTTGGCGAGCAGAACCGCTGCAGTCGTTGTAGAGTCGCCAGTGGCATTCGACTTCGACGACGGTTTCGATGGTATCACATTGGCATTCACAGCAGCAGTCGACTGTGAGCCAACAGGCTCAGCTGTGCTGCTTTCACTGGCTTTGGCTACCTGGGAGCGGGTTTCGTTGGCAAAATCCACGAGCGACTTCGACGGCACGGACATGGTCAGACAGATTGTCGAAACGAAACGCAGAGGCAGCAAGCGGCACGATCGGCCGTTTCAAGCGTCTTTTCCACCCAACGACTGTGCCATTGGCCTACGAGCCGCAGAGAGTCTCTAACTCGTTGTCAAACCCTCGCAAGGCTGGCTTAGATTCTTGAGATACGCAGCATACTCCGTCGATTGAATGGCCCGGCATCGCTTCGACACCCAATCAGTTTGAAGTTGAAGATTTCCCTTAGTGTAATAAAAAAGAATGGCGTGGCAGGTATATGAAAATTTGTAAACTCGATTGTACAATTAAAAAACTTTTCGTGACAAGCGGGCCAGTCAAATCCAAGTTGACCTAACCGCATGCTTCGCATCTTGCAGCCAAGTGCCCGGCAATTCAAGCGAGCTCTGGCCGCCGTTCATTTCCCAATCCGACAGCAACACACAATGTCTGACACCAAGTGGTTCTCCGAAACTGAAGCCATGTGGCCTGGCCAAAAGTTCTGCCTTGCCCAAGAAGAAGTGCTCTACCACGGCAAGTCGGATTTCCAAGACGTGCTTGTCTTCAAGTCGCAAACTTACGGCAACGTGTTGGTCTTGGACGGCGTGATCCAATGCACGGAACGCGATGAATTCTCGTACCAAGAAATGATCGCCCACTTGCCTCTCTACTCGCATGCTAACCCCAAGTCGGTCTTGATTGTCGGTGGCGGTGATGGTGGTGTCGCCCGTGAAGTCGCCAAGCACGCCGGTGTTGAAAAGATCGTCATGTGCGAAATTGACCCCAAGGTCACTGAAGTCTCGCGTGTCTACCTCCCTCACATGGCCTCGGCTTTGAACGACCCTCGATTGACTCTCCTCTTCCAAGATGCTGCTGAATTCTTGCGCTCGCCTGAATGCGGCAAGTTCGACGTGATCATCGTCGACTCGTCCGATCCAGTCGGCCCTGCTGAAGTGCTTTTCCGCTCGGAATTCTACGAAAATATGAAGAAGGCGTTGAACCCCAACGGTATCGTGTGCACCCAAGGTGAATGCTTGTGGCTCCACTTGGACTTAATCGCTGATGTCTTGGGCCGTGTCGGTCAATTCTTCCCCACCGTCCAATACGCCTACACGACGATCCCATCGTACCCTTCGGGCCAAATTGGTTTCGTCTTGTGCTCCTTGGACGACTCGACCGACGCCCTCAACAAGCCCAAGCGTGTTGTCGAAGCCTCCGTCGCTGAAGGTCTTCAATACTACAGCAGCAAGTTGCACGAAGCCGCCTTTGTCTTGCCTGCCTTTGCTGAAAAGAAGATCGCCCCCGTGCGCAAGTCCAAGCGCTCGGTTGCTTAAATCTTTTGTAACATTGCATCTATCTACGAAAGACTTGCATCTTGTCTGGGGTTACCTTAAAAGGATCGGCTATACTTTTTGATCTCGTAGAGGATTTCTTGCGTCGTGACGATATCGTTGCTGAAACTGGGTGGTCGCGTCCAGCTCTTCTTGACAAGCTCGATAAATCGCGTGTAGTAGAGCAGGAGTTGCGTCAGGACTTGCTTGAGGATTTCCATGCCATTGCGAAAGTTGGAGAAGTACTTCATGATGTTGCTGTTCATCTTTTCAATGCCAGCTTTCCAATGTGCGTTGAACTCCTTGACAATTTTTTCGACTTTGGAACTCTCAAGCGTCTCGGGCTTCTTGCTTTCCGTCTGCTGGACAAAGACGATCAACGTGCCATACCAAGCCATGAGCTCCTCCTCGACAAAGCGCTCCCGCTGTGCGACGAGCAATTCTTCAAACTTGCTCGTTTCATCCGATGCGATCTTGCGTTCTTGCACGACGCTCACGACCAAATCGTAATTGTTGATGAGGAAAACACATTTCTCCTTGGAGCTCTTGTGACTCTCGCTCAGCTTCTCCAATAATTCGACAAGGGCTTCACGCAGCGCCGCCATGGACACGTAGACAGCTTCGCCATCGCCACCTTCAGGAATCAAACCTAATAGCGAAGCGACAAACTCAGCATATCGCCTTGTAACGTAGTGGGGATGTAGTTCCACACTGCCAAGTTTCTTTGGCTTTGCTTGCTTGACACTTTGGACATTCAGATCAACCACGGTATGGAAGCGAGGCCACAAGAGAAGCAAAATGCGGTTCAAATACGTGTCCAAGACAGGAATACGCCGCTGTTCCATTACTTGGCGATGACTTTGGGTGAGGCGGATCATGAGCAGCAATCCGATGGCATCGTTACACGTACAGAGGTAGTTTTCGAGTTGTTCGAGGCTCAAGCTGAGTGTTTTTGCAAAGACGCGCATGAAAAGTTCGCGAATTCGAATGGGATTGCTGCTCTCCGTAGCCTTGAAGAAGTCGAGGAGGAAGAGGTACTCTGACGTTGCCGCATTGATGAGATGGATCTGCGTTGACCGGAAAAGAACTTCATACGAGCATTTGAGGTTTTCAGCTTGTGCCATGTGGACGAGAATTGGTGGCTGGAGCGCTTCTTCGAGAATTTTATCGCGGTCGCCCATGGCAAAGGCGTTAGTTTGCTTGGCATTCACTCGGGAACTGAATAGAGACTTGAGGCTTGCTTCCTCGACGGCAATTACATCGGTCCGTGTCGCGCTTTCTTCGACAAATTTCATCAAGCCCGTGTGGTATGCTTTGAAGACACCTAAGAGGATACGACTCATCGTGTCGGCATAAGTATCACGAAATTCGTTGGCCAGAGACGGCGCTTGGTCATTTAAGAACTCCACCAAGTACTTCATCTTGAGCAACGTTGACTGTTGTACAATTTGCACATTCGTCTTTGGCTTCTTAAGGTCGTTAATACGGCCAAGGAGCCATTCGCGAATCTACCGGTAATTTGATGTGAGGATGCCAATTTGCAAGAAATCGGTGAACCTGTGAGCAAGCTCGAAGTTTGAGCTTTTCGAGATCTGAATCAACCTGCTGCACAGCTTTAGCTTGAGCAGGTACGACGCCAAGGGAGGTTGGAGCAGCTTCATTAAGCTTGGCATATGCGAGCTTGCTGTTGAGGATCATAAGGTACGATACATACGCTTCGTTCACATCGCCATCGTCGATTCCTTCGATCAAGGTTGGGGGAATATACACCTATATTTTTCCTCAGAAAATGTTTCGTCATTGTACGATACCTGGTCGAGGAAGATGCGTAATTTCTCCTCTGCTTCACGTCGATTTCGTAACTTGACATTCATCTCGATCGATTCATTCTGGAGATTGCGGATTTCGTCCGAAATACCACCCAAATCAGCTTGGAACCCCAAGAGCATTTCCTGCATTCGAGCTAGGATGTCGTCACACGCTTGCACTTGATTGTACAGGTCCACAATGTCGGCCGATTTCGCAACGTATTGTGTGATGGATTCCATTTCAACGTCTCGGAGCTCACGATCAATCTGCTGCGCATACTGACGTAGGTCAACACCCTTGGCTAGAGCTTCCTTGATAAAGTCATCTTGTTGGAATTGCTCCAAGTGATCGTCGAGCTCGTCAAAGTCAATGTCCTCGAGCACATCTACCATCTTCATCATGCTCCCTTCCAAAGATCTGGGAGAAAATAAAATAAACTATCCAAAATATCACACAAAAATTGTATAATAAAGCAAAATTACTTAAAGGTGAACAACCCGGGAAAGAACACTTGAAACAATCGACACCACCTCACACGTGCAGTCAACAATCCAACGTGATGAAAACAATAATCAGCCACCCCCGGCTCAACCAAACTATCTACAAGTGTAAACCAGTCCGAGTCTTGTCTCTTTTCGATGAGTCTTGGTGAGAATGAACAGCAGCAGGTGGACGACGACCTGGCCCGTTTATCGTCGATTCTGTGTTGGAGGATAGTAAACCAAGTCATTGTAGCTTTTGCGTCGAAAGATCCCAACATGGTGAAACTCTTGTTTGCGATGGTGTGCTGTGCCGTCGTGAGTGTCCAGTCGACGGAGTATGGTGGTGACTCGTTCCACCAAGGCGGGTATGGTGGCTACAACAGTCCTCGTGGGGATTATGGCGAAGGGTACGACGGTGGCTACGACTCGGTCCCGTATGGAGGCTACCCTGGAGGCAACAAGTACCAAGGCGGATATGAAAAGCAGGGTTACGGCCACGGCGGTGGCTATTCTGGCTACGGGAACGACGGTGGCTATTCTGGCTACGGGTACGGCGGCGGTCCATCCTACGGCTCTCGATTCAAGGCGTACCCTTGAAATCCATCTCGTCTTGACGAGATCCATCCTCTGTAGTCTATAACTCCTAAACCATGCACTCTCTCCTATCGTTTGCATCTCTGATTCATATCGAGACGCCGACAACGAGACACCGACAACGAGACGCCGACATCGAGTCGGTGATCACAAAGACTTGATTGTGTCCATGGCCGACAGCAATATGCACGATACCAAGTGCTGTACCATGTTGGGTCGACTCTTTCGGGAGGTGTACAAAAGGAAGAGATCATGTTGAATACATATCATGTTGAATGTAGTTATGCCGCTACACGCGGTAATAGCCGTAGCCACGATTGTTTCGTTGTGAACCGTAGCCGTCGTTAGAGCCGTAGTAGTAGCCGTTGTGGCCACCGTCATGAGGACCCATGGGACCACCGATGGGACCGTAGTCAGGACGACGACCTTCAGCGTAGCTTCCTATGTCACCACCGTCAACAAACACCCGATTTGCATACAAACCACGAGACGATCTGGGGTCACCGCTGTCATATTCGTGGTGTCGATTGTCGTTATCACCGTGAGGTCGAATGTCGTCACCACCGGGTTGTCGATTGTCGACGTCCGTCGTCAAGCCATCGACTGCGGATTCTTGTGTGAGTGGTGAGGTGGACGTCACATCGGTTGGGGATGTTGTAGTTGGCGTTGCGGTTGTGGCAGGTGACTGGGCGACGACACCCAGTGCAAGCAACGTTGAGATGGCCCAGACGACGAGTTGCATCGAGACGACAACAAGCAGAATACACGAGCCGGTTGCGACGACGACCGAGGTGGTGACAAGTGTAAACCAGTCCGAGTCTTGTCTCTTTTCGATGAGTCTTGGTGAGAATGAACAGCAGCAGGTGGACGACGACCTGGCCCGTTTATCGTCGATTCTGTGTTGGAGGATAGTAAACCAAGTCATTGTAGCTTTTGCGTCGAAAGATCCCAACATGGTGAAACTCTTGTTTGCGATGGTGTGCTGTGCCGTCGTGAGTGTCCAGTCGACGGAGTATGGTGGTGACTCGTTCCACCAAGGCGGGTATGGTGGCTACAACAGTCCTCGTGGGGATTATGGCGAAGGGTACGACGGTGGCTACGACTCGGTCCCGTATGGAGGCTACCCTGGAGGCAACAAGTACCAAGGCGGATATGAAAAGCAGGGTTACGGCCACGGCGGTGGCTATTCTGGCTACGGGAACGACGGTGGCTATTCTGGCTACGGGTACGGCGGCGGTCCATCCTACGGCTCTCGATTCAAGGCGTACCCTTGAAATCCATCTCGTCTTGACGAGATCCATCCTCTGTAGTCTATAACTCCTAAACCATGCACTCTCTCCTATCGTTTGCATCTCTGATTCATATCGAGACGCCGACAACGAGACACCGACAACGAGACGCCGACATCGAGTCGGTGATCACAAAGACTTGATTGTGTCCATGGCCGACAGCAATATGCACGATACCAAGTGCTGTACCATGTTGGGTCGACTCTTTCGGGAGGTGTACAAAAGGAAGAGATCATGTTGAATACATATCATGTTGAATGTAGTTATGCCGCTACACGCGGTAATAGCCGTAGCCACGATTGTTTCGTTGTGAACCGTAGCCGTCGTTAGAGCCGTAGTAGTAGCCGTTGTGGCCACCGTCATGAGGACCCATGGGACCACCGATGGGACCGTAGTCAGGACGACGACCTTCAGCGTAGCTTCCTATGTCACCACCGTCAACAAACACCCGATTTGCATACAAACCACGAGACGATCTGGGGTCACCGCTGTCATATTCGTGGTGTCGATTGTCGTTATCACCGTGAGGTCGAATGTCGTCACCACCGGGTTGTCGATTGTCGACGTCCGTCGTCAAGCCATCGACTGCGGATTCTTGTGTGAGTGGTGAGGTGGACGTCACATCGGTTGGGGATGTTGTAGTTGGCGTTGCGGTTGTGGCAGGTGACTGGGCGACGACACCCAGTGCAAGCAACGTTGAGATGGCCCAGACGACGAGTTGCATCGAGACGACAACAAGCAGAATACACGAGCCGGTTGCGACGACGACCGAGGTGGTGACAAGTGTAAACCAGTCCGAGTCTTGTCTCTTTTCGATGAGTCTTGGTGAGAATGAACAGCAGCAGGTGGACGACGACCTGGCCCGTTTATCGTCGATTCTGTGTTGGAGGATAGTAAACCAAGTCATTGTAGCTTTTGCGTCGAAAGATCCCAACATGGTGAAACTCTTGTTTGCGATGGTGTGCTGTGCCGTCGTGAGTGTCCAGTCGACGGAGTATGGTGGTGACTCGTTCCACCAAGGCGGGTATGGTGGCTACAACAGTCCTCGTGGGGATTATGGCGAAGGGTACGACGGTGGCTACGACTCGGTCCCGTATGGAGGCTACCCTGGAGGCAACAAGTACCAAGGCGGATATGAAAAGCAGGGTTACGGCCACGGCGGTGGCTATTCTGGCTACGGGAACGACGGTGGCTATTCTGGCTACGGGTACGGCGGCGGTCCATCCTACGGCTCTCGATTCAAGGCGTACCCTTGAAATCCATCTCGTCTTGACGAGATCCATCCTCTGTAGTCTATAACTCCTAAACCATGCACTCTCTCCTATCGTTTGCATCTCTGATTCATATCGAGACGCCGACAACGAGACACCGACAACGAGACGCCGACATCGAGTCGGTGATCACAAAGACTTGATTGTGTCCATGGCCGACAGCAATATGCACGATACCAAGTGCTGTACCATGTTGGGTCGACTCTTTCGGGAGGTGTACAAAAGGAAGAGATCATGTTGAATACATATCATGTTGAATGTAGTTATGCCGCTACACGCGGTAATAGCCGTAGCCACGATTGTTTCGTTGTGAACCGTAGCCGTCGTTAGAGCCGTAGTAGTAGCCGTTGTGGCCACCGTCATGAGGACCCATGGGACCACCGATGGGACCGTAGTCAGGACGACGACCTTCAGCGTAGCTTCCTATGTCACCACCGTCAACAAACACCCGATTTGCATACAAACCACGAGACGATCTGGGGTCACCGCTGTCATATTCGTGGTGTCGATTGTCGTTATCACCGTGAGGTCGAATGTCGTCACCACCGGGTTGTCGATTGTCGACGTCCGTCGTCAAGCCATCGACTGCGGATTCTTGTGTGAGTGGTGAGGTGGACGTCACATCGGTTGGGGATGTTGTAGTTGGCGTTGCGGTTGTGGCAGGTGACTGGGCGACGACACCCAGTGCAAGCAACGTTGAGATGGCCCAGACGACGAGTTGCATCGAGACGACAACAAGCAGAATACACGAGCCGGTTGCGACGACGACCGAGGTGGTGACAAGTGTAAACCAGTCCGAGTCTTGTCTCTTTTCGATGAGTCTTGGTGAGAATGAACAGCAGCAGGTGGACGACGACCTGGCCCGTTTATCGTCGATTCTGTGTTGGAGGATAGTAAACCAAGTCATTGTAGCTTTTGCGTCGAAAGATCCCAACATGGTGAAACTCTTGTTTGCGATGGTGTGCTGTGCCGTCGTGAGTGTCCAGTCGACGGAGTATGGTGGTGACTCGTTCCACCAAGGCGGGTATGGTGGCTACAACAGTCCTCGTGGGGATTATGGCGAAGGGTACGACGGTGGCTACGACTCGGTCCCGTATGGAGGCTACCCTGGAGGCAACAAGTACCAAGGCGGATATGAAAAGCAGGGTTACGGCCACGGCGGTGGCTATTCTGGCTACGGGAACGACGGTGGCTATTCTGGCTACGGGTACGGCGGCGGTCCATCCTACGGCTCTCGATTCAAGGCGTACCCTTGAAATCCATCTCGTCTTGACGAGATCCATCCTCTGTAGTCTATAACTCCTAAACCATGCACTCTCTCCTATCGTTTGCATCTCTGATTCATATCGAGACGCCGACAACGAGACACCGACAACGAGACGCCGACATCGAGTCG
The DNA here is from genome assembly GCA_019828595.1 of Aphanomyces cochlioides. Taxonomy (NCBI): domain Eukaryota; phylum Oomycota; class Saprolegniomycetes; order Saprolegniales; family Verrucalvaceae; genus Aphanomyces; species Aphanomyces cochlioides. The sequence goes on along the minus strand of JAHQRK010000036.1, from coordinate 204,436 downwards.
GTGATCACAAAGACTTGATTGTGTCCATGGCCGACAGCAATATGCACGATACCAAGTGCTGTACCATGTTGGGTCGACTCTTTCGGGAGGTGTACAAAAGGAAGAGATCATGTTGAATACATATCATGTTGAATGTAGTTATGCCGCTACACGCGGTAATAGCCGTAGCCACGATTGTTTCGTTGTGAACCGTAGCCGTCGTTAGAGCCGTAGTAGTAGCCGTTGTGGCCACCGTCATGAGGACCCATGGGACCACCGATGGGACCGTAGTCAGGACGACGACCTTCAGCGTAGCTTCCTATGTCACCACCGTCAACAAACACCCGATTTGCATACAAACCACGAGACGATCTGGGGTCACCGCTGTCATATTCGTGGTGTCGATTGTCGTTATCACCGTGAGGTCGAATGTCGTCACCACCGGGTTGTCGATTGTCGACGTCCGTCGTCAAGCCATCGACTGCGGATTCTTGTGTGAGTGGTGAGGTGGACGTCACATCGGTTGGGGATGTTGTAGTTGGCGTTGCGGTTGTGGCAGGTGACTGGGCGACGACACCCAGTGCAAGCAACGTTGAGATGGCCCAGACGACGAGTTGCATCGAGACGACAACAAGCAGAATACACGAGCCGGTTGCGACGACGACCGAGGTGGTGACAAGTGTAAACCAGTCCGAGTCTTGTCTCTTTTCGATGAGTCTTGGTGAGAATGAACAGCAGCAGGTGGACGACGACCTGGCCCGTTTATCGTCGATTCTGTGTTGGAGGATAGTAAACCAAGTCATTGTAGCTTTTGCGTCGAAAGATCCCAACATGGTGAAACTCTTGTTTGCGATGGTGTGCTGTGCCGTCGTGAGTGTCCAGTCGACGGAGTATGGTGGTGACTCGTTCCACCAAGGCGGGTATGGTGGCTACAACAGTCCTCGTGGGGATTATGGCGAAGGGTACGACGGTGGCTACGACTCGGTCCCGTATGGAGGCTACCCTGGAGGCAACAAGTACCAAGGCGGATATGAAAAGCAGGGTTACGGCCACGGCGGTGGCTATTCTGGCTACGGGAACGACGGTGGCTATTCTGGCTACGGGTACGGCGGCGGTCCATCCTACGGCTCTCGATTCAAGGCGTACCCTTGAAATCCATCTCGTCTTGACGAGATCCATCCTCCTCTGTAGTCTATATAACTCCTAAACCATGCACTCTCTCCTATCGTTTGCATCTCTGATTCATATCGAGACGCCGACAACGAGACACCGACAACGAGACGCCGACATCGAGTCGGTGATCACAAAGACTTGATTGTGTCCATGGCCGACAGCAATATGCACGATACCAAGTGCTGTACCATGTTGGGTCGACTCTTTCGGGAGGTGTACAAAAGGAAGAGATCATGTTGAATACATATCATGTTGAATGTAGTTATGCCGCTACACGCGGTAATAGCCGTAGCCACGATTGTTTCGTTGTGAACCGTAGCCGTCGTTAGAGCCGTAGTAGTAGCCGTTGTGGCCACCGTCATGAGGACCCATGGGACCACCGATGGGACCGTAGTCAGGACGACGACCTTCAGCGTAGCTTCCTATGTCACCACCGTCAACAAACACCCGATTTGCATACAAACCACGAGACGATCTGGGGTCACCGCTGTCATATTCGTGGTGTCGATTGTCGTTATCACCGTGAGGTCGAATGTCGTCACCACCGGGTTGTCGATTGTCGACGTCCGTCGTCAAGCCATCGACTGCGGATTCTTGTGTGAGTGGTGAGGTGGACGTCACATCGGTTGGGGATGTTGTAGTTGGCGTTGCGGTTGTGGCAGGTGACTGGGCGACGACACCCAGTGCAAGCAACGTTGAGATGGCCCAGACGACGAGTTGCATCGAGACGACAACAAGCAGAATACACGAGCCGGTTGCGACGACGACCGAGGTGGTGACAAGTGTAAACCAGTCCGAGTCTTGTCTCTTTTCGATGAGTCTTGGTGAGAATGAACAGCAGCAGGTGGACGACGACCTGGCCCGTTTATCGTCGATTCTGTGTTGGAGGATAGTAAACCAAGTCATTGTAGCTTTTGCGTCGAAAGATCCCAACATGGTGAAACTCTTGTTTGCGATGGTGTGCTGTGCCGTCGTGAGTGTCCAGTCGACGGAGTATGGTGGTGACTCGTTCCACCAAGGCGGGTATGGTGGCTACAACAGTCCTCGTGGGGATTATGGCGAAGGGTACGACGGTGGCTACGACTCGGTCCCGTATGGAGGCTACCCTGGAGGCAACAAGTACCAAGGCGGATATGAAAAGCAGGGTTACGGCCACGGCGGTGGCTATTCTGGCTACGGGAACGACGGTGGCTATTCTGGCTACGGGTACGGCGGCGGTCCATCCTACGGCTCTCGATTCAAGGCGTACCCTTGAAATCCATCTCGTCTTGACGAGATCCATCCTCTGTAGTCTATAACTCCTAAACCATGCACTCTCTCCTATCGTTTGCATCTCTGATTCATATCGAGACGCCGACAACGAGACACCGACAACGAGACGCCGACATCGAGTCGGTGATCACAAAGACTTGATTGTGTCCATGGCCGACAGCAATATGCACGATACCAAGTGCTGTACCATGTTGGGTCGACTCTTTCGGGAGGTGTACAAAAGGAAGAGATCATGTTGAATACATATCATGTTGAATGTAGTTATGCCGCTACACGCGGTAATAGCCGTAGCCACGATTGTTTCGTTGTGAACCGTAGCCGTCGTTAGAGCCGTAGTAGTAGCCGTTGTGGCCACCGTCATGAGGACCCATGGGACCACCGATGGGACCGTAGTCAGGACGACGACCTTCAGCGTAGCTTCCTATGTCACCACCGTCAACAAACACCCGATTTGCATACAAACCACGAGACGATCTGGGGTCACCGCTGTCATATTCGTGGTGTCGATTGTCGTTATCACCGTGAGGTCGAATGTCGTCACCACCGGGTTGTCGATTGTCGACGTCCGTCGTCAAGCCATCGACTGCGGATTCTTGTGTGAGTGGTGAGGTGGACGTCACATCGGTTGGGGATGTTGTAGTTGGCGTTGCGGTTGTGGCAGGTGACTGGGCGACGACACCCAGTGCAAGCAACGTTGAGATGGCCCAGACGACGAGTTGCATCGAGACGACAACAAGCAGAATACACGAGCCGGTTGCGACGACGACCGAGGTGGTGACAAGTGTAAACCAGTCCGAGTCTTGTCTCTTTTCGATGAGTCTTGGTGAGAATGAACAGCAGCAGGTGGACGACGACCTGGCCCGTTTATCGTCGATTCTGTGCCGTTGGAGGATAGTAAACCAAGTCATTGTAGCTTTTGCGTCGAAAGATCCCAACATGGTGAAACTCTTGTTTGCGATGGTGTGCTGTGCCGTCGTGAGTGTCCAGTCGACGGAGTATGGTGGTGACTCGTTCCACCAAGGCGGGTATGGTGGCTACAACAGTCCTCGTGGGGATTATGGCGAAGGGTACGACGGTGGCTACGACTCGGTCCCGTATGGAGGCTACCCTGGAGGCAACAAGTACCAAGGCGGATATGAAAAGCAGGGTTACGGCCACGGCGGTGGCTATTCTGGCTACGGGAACGACGGTGGCTATTCTGGCTACGGGTACGGCGGCGGTCCATCCTACGGCTCTCGATTCAAGGCGTACCCTTGAAATCCATCTCGTCTTGACGAGATCCATCCTCTGTAGTCTATAACTCCTAAACCATGCACTCTCTCCTATCGTTTGCATCTCTGATTCATATCGAGACGCCGACAACGAGACACCGACAACGAGACGCCGACATCGAGTCGGTGATCACAAAGACTTGATTGTGTCCATGGCCGACAGCAATATGCACGATACCAAGTGCTGTACCATGTTGGGTCGACTCTTTCGGGAGGTGTACAAAAGGAAGAGATCATGTTGAATACATATCATGTTGAATGTAGTTATGCCGCTACACGCGGTAATAGCCGTAGCCACGATTGTTTCGTTGTGAACCGTAGCCGTCGTTAGAGCCGTAGTAGTAGCCGTTGTGGCCACCGTCATGAGGACCCATGGGACCACCGATGGGACCGTAGTCAGGACGACGACCTTCAGCGTAGCTTCCTATGTCACCACCGTCAACAAACACCCGATTTGCATACAAACCACGAGACGATCTGGGGTCACCGCTGTCATATTCGTGGTGTCGATTGTCGTTATCACCGTGAGGTCGAATGTCGTCACCACCGGGTTGTCGATTGTCGACGTCCGTCGTCAAGCCATCGACTGCGGATTCTTGTGTGAGTGGTGAGGTGGACGTCACATCGGTTGGGGATGTTGTAGTTGGCGTTGCGGTTGTGGCAGGTGACTGGGCGACGACACCCAGTGCAAGCAACGTTGAGATGGCCCAGACGACGAGTTGCATCGAGACGACAACAAGCAGAATACACGAGCCGGTTGCGACGACGACCGAGGTGGTGACAAGTGTAAACCAGTCCGAGTCTTGTCTCTTTTCGATGAGTCTTGGTGAGAATGAACAGCAGCAGGTGGACGACGACCTGGCCCGTTTATCGTCGATTCTGTGTTGGAGGATAGTAAACCAAGTCATTGTAGCTTTTGCGTCGAAAGATCCCAACATGGTGAAACTCTTGTTTGCGATGGTGTGCTGTGCCGTCGTGAGTGTCCAGTCGACGGAGTATGGTGGTGACTCGTTCCACCAAGGCGGGTATGGTGGCTACAACAGTCCTCGTGGGGATTATGGCGAAGGGTACGACGGTGGCTACGACTCGGTCCCGTATGGAGGCTACCCTGGAGGCAACAAGTACCAAGGCGGATATGAAAAGCAGGGTTACGGCCACGGCGGTGGCTATTCTGGCTACGGGAACGACGGTGGCTATTCTGGCTACGGGTACGGCGGCGGTCCATCCTACGGCTCTCGATTCAAGGCGTACCCTTGAAATCCATCTCGTCTTGACGAGATCCATCCTCTGTAGTCTATAACTCCTAAACCATGCACTCTCTCCTATCGTTTGCATCTCTGATTCATATCGAGACGCCGACAACGAGACACCGACAACGAGACGCCGACATCGAGTCGGTGATCACAAAGACTTGATTGTGTCCATGGCCGACAGCAATATGCACGATACCAAGTGCTGTACCATGTTGGGTCGACTCTTTTCGGGAGGTGTACAAAAGGAAGAGATCATGTTGAATACATATCATGTTGAATGTAGTTATGCCGCTACACGCGGTAATAGCCGTAGCCACGATTGTTTCGTTGTGAACCGTAGCCGTCGTTAGAGCCGTAGTAGTAGCCGTTGTGGCCACCGTCATGAGGACCCATGGGACCACCGATGGGACCGTAGTCAGGACGACGACCTTCAGCGTAGCTTCCTATGTCACCACCGTCAACAAACACCCGATTTGCATACAAACCACGAGACGATCTGGGGTCACCGCTGTCATATTCGTGGTGTCGATTGTCGTTATCACCGTGAGGTCGAATGTCGTCACCACCGGGTTGTCGATTGTCGACGTCCGTCGTCAAGCCATCGACTGCGGATTCTTGTGTGAGTGGTGAGGTGGACGTCACATCGGTTGGGGATGTTGTAGTTGGCGTTGCGGTTGTGGCAGGTGACTGGGCGACGACACCCAGTGCAAGCAACGTTGATGGCCCAGACGACGAGTTGCATCGAGACGACAACAAGCAGAATACACGAGCCGGTTGCGACGACGACCGAGGTGGTGACAAGTGTAAACCAGTCCGAGTCTTGTCTCTTTTCGATGAGTCTTGGTGAGAATGAACAGCAGCAGGTGGACGACGACCTGGCCCGTTTATCGTCGATTCTGTGTTGGAGGATAGTAAACCAAGTCATTGTAGCTTTTGCGTCGAAAGATCCCAACATGGTGAAACTCTTGTTTGCGATGGTGTGCTGTGCCGTCGTGAGTGTCCAGTCGACGGAGTATGGTGGTGACTCGTTCCACCAAGGCGGGTATGGTGGCTACAACAGTCCTCGTGGGGATTATGGCGAAGGGTACGACGGTGGCTACGACTCGGTCCCGTATGGAGGCTACCCTGGAGGCAACAAGTACCAAGGCGGATATGAAAAGCAGGGTTACGGCCACGGCGGTGGCTATTCTGGCTACGGGAACGACGGTGGCTATTCTGGCTACGGGTACGGCGGCGGTCCATCCTACGGCTCTCGATTCAAGGCGTACCCTTGAAATCCATCTCGTCTTGACGAGATCCATCCTCTGTAGTCTATAACTCCTAAACCATGCACTCTCTCCTATCGTTTGCATCTCTGATTCATATCGAGACGCCGACAACGAGACACCGACAACGAGACGCCGACATCGAGTCGGTGATCACAAAGACTTGATTGTGTCCATGGCCGACAGCAATATGCACGATACCAAGTGCTGTACCATGTTGGGTCGACTCTTTCGGGAGGTGTACAAAAGGAAGAGATCATGTTGAATACATATCATGTTGAATGTAGTTATGCCGCTACACGCGGTAATAGCCGTAGCCACGATTGTTTCGTTGTGAACCGTAGCCGTCGTTAGAGCCGTAGTAGTAGCCGTTGTGGCCACCGTCATGAGGACCCATGGGACCACCGATGGGACCGTAGTCAGGACGACGACCTTCAGCGTAGCTTCCTATGTCACCACCGTCAACAAACACCCGATTTGCATACAAACCACGAGACGATCTGGGGTCACCGCTGTCATATTCGTGGTGTCGATTGTCGTTATCACCGTGAGGTCGAATGTCGTCACCACCGGGTTGTCGATTGTCGACGTCCGTCGTCAAGCCATCGACTGCGGATTCTTGTGTGAGTGGTGAGGTGGACGTCACATCGGTTGGGGATGTTGTAGTTGGCGTTGCGGTTGTGGCAGGTGACTGGGCGACGACACCCAGTGCAAGCAACGTTGAGATGGCCCAGACGACGAGTTGCATCGAGACGACAACAAGCAGAATACACGAGCCGGTTGCGACGACGACCGAGGTGGTGACAAGTGTAAACCAGTCCGAGTCTTGTCTCTTTTCGATGAGTCTTGGTGAGAATGAACAGCAGCAGGTGGACGACGACCTGGCCCGTTTATCGTCGATTCTGTGTTGGAGGATAGTAAACCAAGTCATTGTAGCTTTTGCGTCGAAAGATCCCAACATGGTGAAACTCTTGTTTGCGATGGTGTGCTGTGCCGTCGTGAGTGTCCAGTCGACGGAGTATGGTGGTGACTCGTTCCACCAAGGCGGGTATGGTGGCTACAACAGTCCTCGTGGGGATTATGGCGAAGGGTACGACGGTGGCTACGACTCGGTCCCGTATGGAGGCTACCCTGGAGGCAACAAGTACCAAGGCGGATATGAAAAGCAGGGTTACGGCCACGGCGGTGGCTATTCTGGCTACGGGAACGACGGTGGCTATTCTGGCTACGGGTACGGCGGCGGTCCATCCTACGGCTCTCGATTCAAGGCGTACCCTTGAAATCCATCTCGTCTTGACGAGATCCATCCTCTGTAGTCTATAACTCCTAAACCATGCACTCTCTCCTATCGTTTGCATCTCTGATTCATATCGAGACGCCGACAACGAGACACCGACAACGAGACGCCGACATCGAGTCGGTGATCACAAAGACTTGATTGTGTCCATGGCCGACAGCAATATGCACGATACCAAGTGCTGTACCATGTTGGGTCGACTCTTTCGGGAGGTGTACAAAAGGAAGAGATCATGTTGAATACATATCATGTTGAATGTAGTTATGCCGCTACACGCGGTAATAGCCGTAGCCACGATTGTTTCGTTGTGAACCGTAGCCGTCGTTAGAGCCGTAGTAGTAGCCGTTGTGGCCACCGTCATGAGGACCCATGGGACCACCGATGGGACCGTAGTCAGGACGACGACCTTCAGCGTAGCTTCCTATGTCACCACCGTCAACAAACACCCGATTTGCATACAAACCACGAGACGATCTGGGGTCACCGCTGTCATATTCGTGGTGTCGATTGTCGTTATCACCGTGAGGTCGAATGTCGTCACCACCGGGTTGTCGATTGTCGACGTCCGTCGTCAAGCCATCGACTGCGGATTCTTGTGTGAGTGGTGAGGTGGACGTCACATCGGTTGGGGATGTTGTAGTTGGCGTTGCGGTTGTGGCAGGTGACTGGGCGACGACACCCAGTGCAAGCAACGTTGAGATGGCCCAGACGACGAGTTGCATCGAGACGACAACAAGCAGAATACACGAGCCGGTTGCGACGACGACCGAGGTGGTGACAAGTGTAAACCAGTCCGAGTCTTGTCTCTTTTCGATGAGTCTTGGTGAGAATGAACAGCAGCAGGTGGACGACGACCTGGCCCGTTTATCGTCGATTCTGTGTTGGAGGATAGTAAACCAAGTCATTGTAGCTTTTGCGTCGAAAGATCCCAACATGGTGAAACTCTTGTTTGCGATGGTGTGCTGTGCCGTCGTGAGTGTCCAGTCGACGGAGTATGGTGGTGACTCGTTCCACCAAGGCGGGTATGGTGGCTACAACAGTCCTCGTGGGGATTATGGCGAAGGGTACGACGGTGGCTACGACTCGGTCCCGTATGGAGGCTACCCTGGAGGCAACAAGTACCAAGGCGGATATGAAAAGCAGGGTTACGGCCACGGCGGTGGCTATTCTGGCTACGGGAACGACGGTGGCTATTCTGGCTACGGGTACGGCGGCGGTCCATCCTACGGCTCTCGATTCAAGGCGTACCCTTGAAATCCATCTCGTCTTGACGAGATCCATCCTCTGTAGTCTATAACTCCTAAACCATGCACTCTCTCTTTTCTTTTGCGTCTCCTGTTCTTATGAATATTTCTAGCAGTTAACTCTGAAGCGGAAGATGTGTTGGCTGTTGTCAATTTTGTTTTTGAGATTCTTTTGGATTGATATCAACGTTTTTTCTTATTGTTCCGTGTATTTGCCGTCGCAGAAGCTCTGGTTGCACTCTGATTTTAGCTATATGCGATGTATAATCTTGTCCGATGGCTTCTGAAATGTCTTCGTTCTTGCAGGCCATAGCGCCACAAAGCTCATGCCGAGCCTTTCAAAACAATTCCTTGGCCACAATGCGTAGTTGGTATCGAATTGCATTTTGTTTTGCCTCTTCAGCCTGCGGAACTCAGTCGTTGAGATGTTTTGAGTGGCAAGGAAGAGATGCAAGACGACAAGTCCACCGGAAATGAGTCCAACGCTCAAGTAGTAGATCCCTGCTATGCCTGCCATCCACGTATTTTCAGCTAGCCACAGGTCAAGCCACATGTGGGCCATTGTCAATGCAGCTAGTGACATGCATGAGGAAAATGCCACGAAGAAGGAATAATTGTTGCGGCCAACACAGTTCCCAAGCAGGGGACAGCTATGTCAAGACGACTTTGAGTGCGGGCAGAGAGTTGAACGTACTGGTGATCGAAGAGCTGAACGCACCGGTTGCATACACGGCAATGCTTGGATCGAGGTGGCTTCACAATTCGACATTTGTGGCATAACGAGCTACTCCAGTTGATGTTGCCATCGTCATCACTGCTGTAGCTAAACAAGCGCTCCATGATGTGAGTGTATTCCGATCCATTTGGAGCCGACTTTGTGATCGTGCCAGGGTCAAGCCTTACTGCACAGCCAAAGAAGAACCACGTGAGTGCGAGCAAGGCAGCATGGGCTTGTACTTTGTAGGTATCGTAGTGGAAGAGGACACCACCGTACCAGCAAGGCACGATGGCCAAATTGACCGCTTGGAAATAGAAAGGCACGTTCTTCAGTAGATTCAGCCAATGCATCATCCTCGCCCCAAAGACTCGATGCAGAACGGCTTGTCGTGCTCTTTGACGTGCTCTAGCTGTTAAAAACTTGGCGACGGCGGTATGACCTTTGTCTTTAGCTATGTCCAAGGGCGTAGCTCCTTTACTGTCCACAGAATCTTCGGTTGCAGCTTGAACTGTTGAAACGAGAAATTTCACAGCTTTCAAGTGTCTATCGTTGGCATGCCATGTCAAGAGTTCAAACGAGAAAAGAGTACCCGCGCAGAGCTGCAAGATGCAGTGGCGTTTGGCCATAGGAATCCACAGCGTGAAAGAGAGATGCATCAAGGCCGAGCTCGTCGTTGTAGACACAACAAGCTTCGAGAAGATCCGTGGCGTCTTTGTACGCAGCCCAGTGGAGAAATGTATCCTACAGACATTTCCAGCCATCAATTTCAGTAGCTTGTACGAACCCCTGAGCGGTCCACGACAGTCGAGTCCGCCCCACGCTTGAGCAAAAAGAGCACCTAGCATTACGTCTAGGATTGCCACCGCCTATGACTGCTCACCACCATGGCATGGCCGTACTGTGCACCAAGCAGCAGTGGTGTCCGCTGTTTGAATTTGTCGGTAGCATTGAGCAGTCGTTGACCAAATTCTGGGAGATCCAAAAGTGTTCGCAGCGTTGAGATGTTGTTCGCTGCTGCAGCCCAGTGAATCGGAAGAAGACCATTGGAGTCGGTGGCTTCAACTTGAGCGCCGTGATCGACAAAGATATGGACAAGCGATGGATTTCCGAGTTGGGCTGCCCAGTGAAGCAACGTCGCCTCGTTTCCATCGGTTAACGTCACCCACTGTGGATTCTCTACAAGGACAGCATCTAGCAGCTCCATGGTAGCCTCCTGTTTGTCATCTTCACACTGAGTTGAGCCATCAGAACGATGTCGTTGGAGCCACGGTGCTTCGGTCTTGATGAAGTCAAACAAGTCGTCCAGCGTCTGCATATTCGTGCGGCGGTTGAGCCCAAGCTAGCTTGGCTAAATTTGGACGTTCGCGTTCAAACCCATATGTAGATATCGGAAACGTGCATTACATAGCATCTAAATAATCAATATTGGCCGCCGCATTGAGCGCGGTATTTCGTTGGACGACTGGGCTCTGCTTCGGTCGCTTCTTGGGTCTCAAGTTTGCATTTCGCGATAGACGGACGTCGAGGGCATCCATGCAAAAGTCAACGATGTCCTTCATGTCATACCCAGCCGACTTGAGAATCTCGACGCGTTCGTCTCGTGTGTACTTTTGGAGAGGTCGTTTCTTGGACTTGATCGGTCGGCATCGGATACGCATCGGTGATCCAACGAGTCCAATTGCAGGTCCATTCTCGACGGGAATGGCACTTCCTCCGTAGCCCAACGCGAAGCGGTACTCGGTCACGCCGCCGAACGCGACACGTCGTCCTTGCATTGCGGCTAAATAAAACTTGCCATTCTTTATGTTACGCATGGGATGCGGCCGCGAGGCGTCCAGCCGCCGTCGCTTCGATCGCCCATACAAACTCGCAGTGAAAAAGTCAACGGCTCAGCGCAACTTCGCTTCGACTTCCATTCTATTTTTATTTCAATCTTTTATTTGTTATACAAATCACAAGTACAATGGATATATTTTAAAAAAGAGATACAAATCTTCCAACGTTTCAGACCTTGATTGAAAATGACTATTTTTAACAGTAAAAATTGAATTTGATTTTGAATGTATACTAGAATCAAGTATAATTTTGATTAAAAATTCTAATTTGGAGCATGGACATGGAGATCCACATGCCCGATCAGACATGGCAGATGCGATGGCCGACGAGGTGGAAAGGTGACGATTGGCCCGTTCGACGGATCGTGAGCGAACGTTTGTGAGGAGTCGGAACAATCGAGAGCCTCAGAAACACTTGGCGTGGACAATCCGAGCGCCATGAGCAACGTAGTCCGGTTTGAGAACCCATTTGTATGGTGACAAGTGCGTCGCGTGGAGACTCGCGCCTTGGAAAACGGATGGCTCAACGTGGACGACTGCGACATTCAAGTCGCGCTCGAGACGACTGGCTAGGCCGGGAAGCGCCGACGGACCACCCGTGACTACGATCGAGTTGTACAAGGCTTTGTGTAGAACTGGGTCGCATTTTGAGACACATGCGTGTATCGCGTCGACGAGATCGATCGGCGCCTCTACTCTCATCGTGACCAACGACTCGGTGTTAGTACACGTACGTGGGTGATCTAGCAACGACGACGAAGATGTGCTGACCATGTCGCCAGCCTTGGTTGTTGTGAAATACTTGACAATGTCAGCACCGCCCAGACGAATCGTCACGAGAGCATGATCGAGCTACGTAAGAGTTAAATGAAGGTTAACTTTGAGAAGAATGTACCAACATGTCTTCAAAGATGGGCACGATGCATGTTGAGTCTGTGCCAAAATCCACGACCAGTCCAGTGTGTAGATCACGTCCTAGCAGGCACACTTGGGCATGAGTTGTCAAGTTGAGGCCGTAGACTCCAAAGCCATCGAGAAACAGATCGGTTAAAGTTTCCTTGTCGGTACTGTCAAACGTCGGCTTGTGCAGGAGGACAACCTAGCAGTGCATTATTCATGATGGCCACGACGCTTCCGACTTACTTTGTACGATGGAGGATGAATCCCCAACTGACAGAATGCGCCTTCAACGGCGGCTTCAAATCGATCAATGTCAACTAGATGGCCTTTTGAAAAGAGTCCTCGAGGAGACTGGCAGCAAAGTCAAAAGTTAGATGCTGGAGAGCAGAGGGATTTCATACCGGCAAATTCACGAGGGGCATGGGCAAACCAAGAATACCAGCTTGGATTTCCGTCGCCCCAACTTGCAAAAGCATCACGCCACTGCATTCTGCCGGACTTAGTTCTTTGGCTCGACCTCGTCGTCTTTGTCGCCGCTGGTATTTTGGCAGCATGTTCAAAGATTTTGAAGCAACAGCGTCGTTCCGATCAGCATAATCTAAACCTCTTGAAGGAGTTCTGTGATTAAGCGACTCGACCCAGAGTGCAACGAATGTGTGAATTAGCTCGCTCGCTTGTCCGAGTGTAATGTCACGATTTGAATAAATATTTGGACGAGGGAAGCATGTCTTGAGCCGACATTGTATCCTAGAGAAGAGATCCGATCGACTGCAGCGACACCTTCGCAAATGATCACAAACTTGATGCATTTCTTGAATGAGTGCAGCAAAATGACCACTCAGTGAATCCCACGTCAAGACAATGACATCCCTTTCCTCTGGGATTGGCACCAGTCCTCGGAAATCTACAGATGACAACGGTGACGAAGGCGCAGACGGAGCGAACAGAGCTTGGTCCAATCCTTGGGTCGTTGGCTCCCAGATCATTTTCCCAGCGTCCGTTTTACCTTCTCCGTCGGACGTCAAACCGTCGATATCAACTGATGATTCCAGAGATAACGACGCTGAGGAAGCAAACAGAGCTCGGTCCAATCCATGCATCGTTTGCTCCCACGTCAATCTCCATGTGTCCGTGTTTCCTTCTGCATCGGACGTCAATCCATCGATTTCAAATGATGATTCCAGAGGTAATGATGCTGTCGAAGCAAACAGAGCTCGGTCCAACCCAGAGATCGTCGGGTCCCACATTAAATTACTGGCGTCTGTTGTAATTTCAGGAATGGTGGCTAACATTAGAGAATCATTTGAAGATGGCAAAGAAGACGAAGCAGAGGGCGCAAACAGAACTTTGTCCAATCCATACGTCGTTGGCTCCCACATCAAGGTAACGTCGTCTAATTGTCCTTCGGGGGCGGTCTCTAACACATAGATGTTCTCGGATGGTGACGAAGAGGGCGTTGGTAAGTGAGCAAATAACGCTCGGTCCAATCCAAAGAGCATCGGGTCCCTCAGGAACGTTTTGGTTTCTATATTTTCCTCTGGGACGATCACAAAACCATGAGTATCGACTGGCAAAGGTGGTGAAGATGACGTAGAGGGAGCGAACAGAGCGTTGTGTAGTCCAAACAAAGTTGGTTCGACGTGAAATACCAACGGATATGATTTCGTTTGCAGTCTTGTGAGCAAATGCATCGAGAGGAACCTCTGCTGCAAATTTCGAAATTCTTCTTTGTGAGACGTGTTAGTCTGGTTGAGATGCACGATAGATTCTTGGAGCGACTGAATTTCCGTCTCTGCATTCAAGAGTTGGGCTTCTAGCAAGGAAATCTCTTGGCTGTGTATGTCTTGACACTGGTGGAGTTGCTCATTTATGGCTTCTAGCATCTGCTGCCTCCTCGTCTCCTCAGGTGATAACCGGCGAGGGGAAATGAGAGGCTTATCTTGCACCATGTCGATCTGCTTGGCACTTTCATTAGCGTGCCACATCCACTCAAGCTCAGGCATGGCGCTAACGTCAAGCTCGTGTGCTATATTTAGCCCAACTTGATGGTATGGCAATTGTGCCATCATTTCGACAACATTTCGATTGCAATCATCAATGCGCCCACATTCGATTGAGTTCACCACAGCAGGCATCGAGCTTGGATGAACCTCTTTTCTCGCCACATTTGGTAACATTATCTCAGGTGATGAGATGATCTTGGAGTCCATCTTGGAGTCCGTTGGACTCCCGCTCTCAACGTGTGGTTCGTGTGGATATTCGGGACTAGCCAGCTGGATAGTTTGAGCATACTGTCTCCACGAGGTAGTTGTGCATACAAGGCCATCAATCAGACCTGAAATAGTGCCATAGTCGACTAGAAGGTCCTTGTGAGATTTTTGGAGTCTCGAGTGCTCTACATTCAACTGTCTTAACTTGTCCACAACTTCACCAGTTTCAATCTTTGCAGCATGCGATGCACTCTGAGCAGCAACCACTTCATATTCAAGTGCTTGAATCCTTCGTTGCCATTCCTCATCGCTAATCTTTTTTTGGCGACTCGACGTCACATTGCTTTCGCGGAAATTGGCGATGATATCCTGGACGTGGCATTGCAAGCGATGATTTTCTTCAACCAAGCCATGAAGTTGTCGATCTTGTTGTAACTTGCTATCCTGGAGGCAGTCCATTTCAAGCTGCACAGCTCTGAGCTGGTGAATCCATTCAAGTCGAGCTTTGTCAAACATCTGATCATTTTCTTTGCATCGCCGGTGGAGATCGTCATGCTCAACATTGAGGGTTTCAATTTCATTTGCCATGACACGTGACTTTTCCATGGACATTGCAAGGTCGTTGCTTATTCTTGCTGTCAATTTCTGCTCTGAACAAAGCCGTTCTGCCAGCTCAGCAACAATTCGGTCGTGTTCAAGTGTCAAATATGCGGTAGATTCAGCTAGACGTTTTGTGAAAGATGCCATGGCTTTCTTCAGCTCAACAGTTGACAGCTCTTTGTACATATCCATTTCAAGCTGGGCAGAGCGAAGAGCATGGAGCCATTTCACGTTGAGATCGATTCTTCGGTTCGGACTTGGATCAGGCATCGAATGCCCACAAACAAAGGAATCTTTTGTAGATTGCCTTGTCTGATACTCATGCATTTCTAACTGAGTTGAGCCTACAACGTGCTGCCACTTGATGATTTGGCTTTCGTTGGTAAAAGCAACTTGTTTCCAATGTGCGGCTTGATTCATATATGTTTTTTCAAGTGTGCGAAGCTCGTCTTGCATGGATGACACGAGCACTTCTTCTCTTTCCAATCTTTCCCGTTTGAACTCGCTCATTCGAGAATTCATTTCATCAACGAGAGTCTTCAAATGCTCGCATTCAGATCGATAAGCTGCAACCTCCAGTAACCTCGCATGTTGCAACTCAAGGGATGTTTCCACGTTGTTTTCGGCACTCACCACAGCAAACTCAAGCTTGGTAATTTTGTTTTGCTTATTCTCCAGTTCAATATGAAGTCGTCCAAGTTGATCCTCCAAAGCTTCAATACTTCGACTCAACAACAATTTTTCAGCCTCATGTTCTCGATTCAATTCTTCATAATTTGCGCAAAGGTCTCGAAAGTGGTCAAGCTCCTGATTCTGGGTTTGTATCTGCGTTTCTAAAAAACTCTTGTTTTTCATGTGCTGCTCTTCAATATCTTGAAGTTGCTTTGTATAACGCCGGTGTTCGTCCTCCAGGTAAGCTTGGAGGTTTTTGATTAGTGGTTGAACTGAAACCATAAAATTAGCTGTTTCACTTCTTTTATTTGACTCGCCATGTACAAGGTGGCCAGTGATGATAACTTTGTCGGTAGCTTTCATGGGATATTGCTCGAATGCGTCGTTTTGGTCTGATTCAGCCTCTTGGTGTAATTGTGCAAAGTCTCCGGCGCTTGAGTTGACTTCGAGATTATCATCTGTCGTCATTAATTTGCCAAAATCTCTCGAATTGATGGTGCAAGCATCTTGAGCTTCATGGGCAGCTGGGTTGCCCGGCAGTTGTGATGGTCTGTGGTTATTCTTTTTGCTGATCGCGTCGTTTTTAGCTGACGAAAAGAGCTTACTAAGTTCTGTAGATAGAAAAATATAGTTTTCGTGAATGCTGCGATCTCTTGCCGTAGCCAATTCTGCAGCTTCAGCTTGCCACTTCTTTGCATTTGACATTGCAGTTTCTTTGGATAACATTTCAAGCGCGATTTGTTGTTGAAGTATATGAATTTGATTGTTAGCTGAAAGCATGGCATTTTTGAACGAAATTTCTTTTTTGTCTTGCCGCATAGCGTAATCCTCACGAAGCATTTCTAGACACTCCATATTTTTTCGCTGTAAGAGAACATAATCTTGATGGATTTTCAGTACGGCCTGTTCGTTAAAGGTTTTTGCAGCGGCTTCATTATTGCGTGATGCTAGACACTGTGATTTCCATGAATCCACCTTTTTTTGGAGTGTGAGTTGCATATTCATTGTCTGGAATCTAGCCTCGTCCAAACTTGCTCTCAGTTCGACAATATTGGCATTCAGCGCCAAATTTTCTTCAATAGTCCTGGTCATTGTTCCTCGCATCGCATCCATGGATTTTTTTAATCGTAGGGCTTTCTCTCGCAACAACTTCTCGGTTCTGGTCATTTTCTCCAAAAGTTGGTCAATCGATTTGTTTGTAGATGCTAATCTTTCTCCATACTGTTCTTCAAGCATGACATTTAGATTTGCTAGATGTGACTTGACAATAAATTCATTCGAACAGTTTTGATCTTCCCACGATTTTGCAAGGCATTTTAAATTTTCTTCACGATCTTGTAGTAACTTGGCATGGTTCCTTGATTCAGCTAATTGCTCAGTAACTTGAGTCAGCTTGGACTCCACAGATTTATTCTTCATGTCAACGGAGATTTTCGCATCAACCATTTCGTCGATTTTATGTCGTAAGATCTGCACAACTGATTCCAAACGTTCTATTTCACATTGTAATTTTCCTTCTGATTGAGCCAAGTTTGACATATTGGTGGCGTGCTGCTCGTGAATAAATACTATACGTGCTTCATGATCTTGTTGTTGCATTTCAATCAAGTCTGCTGCCTGATCTTGCCATGCTGCGATGTCTTCTTGCATCTGCTTAATGCCTTGAGTAAGAATATTGTTGAGTTCTCTCATGGCTGCCTCATTGTCTCGAGATTCGACATACTTTGCTCTCCAAGACTCGAGCTCGATTTGTTTATTATTCAGGCCATCGTGCATCAAGCTCAATTCTTTCTTCGCTTCCCGTAGTTCGACAAGAGTGGTCTCACAAGTTCTTTCAGTGACACTCTTGGCGAGTTGTTCTTCATCTAATCTGCCGCTGACCTCTGCTATCGTTATTTCCATGCTCTTCATCTTCATCTCCAGCTTCGTTTGTGCTTGAAGCAGGCACATTACAGTCCCTTTGTGCGATTCGATCGTATAGAGTAATTGCATGGTAAAGTCTTCTTCAAGCAATGCCTTTAATTCTGCCGTTTGTTTTTGCTTCAGTCTACTTTCCTCTTGTTCTCTTTCAAAGTCATCTGTGAGCCGTGCGTTAAGTTTGACCATGTCAGCCTCTCTTGAGCGTAATTCAAAACAATGGAACTTCCAAGCGCTGACTTCTCCAAGCAGCATTTGTTCGCGGTTTCCACTTATTTGCATCCTGGCATTCAAATAATTGGTCGTGTCGTCAAGTTTCTTGGAGACTTCGATCAACTGAGAGTTCAACTTAGCGTTTGTCTCTCCCGCAATGAATTTGGCTCTTTCTGCTGCAGTAATTTCACGATCTTTTATTGTCGCATTCGACTCCAATTGAAGAATCTGCTGCCGCAAGGCTTCAAGCGTATCCGTCATGCTGGCAATCTTCTCCTTGAATGTCTCGTTTGTAATCTCAAGTCGTGTTTCATAGTCATTACGCTGCATTTCAATTAAATCTGCTGCTTGCTCTTGCCATTCTGCGCTGTCACGTTCGATTTGCTCGAGATCATGGGCAAGCTTGGTGTTGAGCTCAATCATTGAGGTTTCATTGCTACGGCATTGGGAATATTGCATTTTCCATATCTCGACTTCTTGCTGACGTGTTTGTTGCAGTTCCCTCATCAAGTTAGCATAATCTTGTGCGTCACTTAAGTCTTGAGTCATTCGTGTCACTTTGGTTCGTAAGTGTTCATTCTCCATACACATTAGTTGTTCAGAGTCTGTTACTGCATCCATTTTACTTTGTAAATCGCCCAAGGATGATTCGAGTCTTTGGATTGCATTTTGTAAAGTCTCCTCAAGATCAAGCGCACGACTGGTGTGTAATTCCAATGCGACAGCTGCTCGAGTCAAGTAGTCTTCGTGCTGCATTTTCGTTATTTCTACCAAAGATTGTCCTTGACTGATAGCTGCAGTTAATTCATCTTTGAGCAGATAAATTTGGTTAGCCAAGTATAAGTTGGAGTCTTCAGCTCTCTTTTTTGCGCATGTTGTTTCATTAACCGTGGCTTGAAGAGTATCCATACACATTTTCATGCATTTGATTTTGTTCTGACGCTCATCTATGTAATCTTCTTTTATAGCCAAATCTTGGTTGTGTTCTTGGATAATCATTTCAAGATTTTGCCGATGTGTTTCGATGTCTGCTTGCCAGGCAGCCTTTGTGGTGCATATAATATTCTGTAGCAGTGTGTTGCTCTCGTCGTGATGAGCTTTCACGTCTCTCACTTCTTGCAATAGAGATGAGTTTTCCTCAATAACATGTTTTCGTTGCTCTTCTGCTTCTTTGGCGACCCCTTCTAGTCGTGATACAGATAAATGCAGTGCTTGACAAATTTTGTTGGATTCTTGGACTTGACTACATTTCGCACGGTAGTGATCGTATACCATGACAAAATCTTCAGCGAGCATTTCAAGCCACTCGTTTTGAAGTTTCGCGCTGTTGATTATGTCATTGGGGCTGCACTGCACTACCAAATCTTGTGTCGACTTGACGAATTCTGTGGTCGTTTGAAATGGCCTTGTTTGGGTTATCTTCTCATTGCTGGCCAAATGGCGATTCTGTGACTTTGTTTCTTGTTCACATACCTCCAAGGTGCGCCGTAGTTGTTGAAATTCTCGCTCGCTAGACGCAAGTCTTTGGTCCAATTCAGGATTAAAATTGTCATCCGCATCCTCAGGCTCATTGGTTGACGTGCTAGCAATTGAAGAGCTCCTCATGTTGTGAATATCGTGGTGTGTCTTGAGTATACCTAACTCCCCTTGCATACTTTCGACCATACGTTCAAAGGCATCAATCTCGTCGTCTTTTCTTTCCAACGACCGGCGAAGGGCTGCGAGCTCCATGTGGAGGACATCCATGTCGAGCGCATGAGAAGCATCGTCCATAGTCTCTTCCACATTGGAAAGTGCTTGGACAAGCCATTCTGGCATGGTAGGGTCGTCAGCTAGTCGAATTCTCGATCTCTGCGAAGTAGAAGTGGCTTGCTTTTGGCTAAAACTGTCCACAAGGTACCCGACTGTTGTCGAAATAGTTGCAATTGTGCTTGTCAAATTGACTTCATCCTCTTGGTTGTCCATATTCGGGTCAAGAGGCGCCAAGATCGTCATCCATTGCATCATAGCTTCTTCCATCTCACGTACCCGCGATGCATCTGCCACAATTGCTTGGTGGGCATTTGCCAGCTCGCTCGCCTGTCGCAGTACTTGCTGTTCGAGAATTTTTATTTCATCTCTCAGTGACTGCACGAGCGATGTATCAAATGCAATGTTTTCAACAACAGTTTCTTCATGACTGTGCCAAGCAATCACCGGTGCGTTGGAATGGCAAACGCACACTGCGCCGTCATCGTTAGGAACAAACTGTAGAGCTTTTTGGAGTTGAATGTCAGTTTGAAGTTTGTCCGCACGTAGTTGTTGCTGGACATCATACAAATCTTGAACATGGGCCCGCAATGTCTTGATTTCTTTGTCACGACTCTCGATATGATTGTGGAGTTGCTCAGACTGAATTGCCTGCTCATGCAATTAAGGCGTAGTATAGTGAGCAACAAATACCATCTGAGCCTTTTCCTGGACAAGTTGGGCAACGCACTGCCGTAGATCTTCACATTGGGCATGCTGCACATCTAAAGCGTGTTTGACCTCTGTGTACTTGACTTGCAGCTGCTGAACAAAGCTTAAATTTCCCTACAAAGAACATGAATTCAAAGTCACCTTTGCAGTTATTACAGGTTGTTTGTCGTTGAACGCAGTCGTTGTTTGTGCGACCGTCGGCTTTTTGAACGGCCCTGTAGTCGGTTTTGCTTGTTTCACAACACCTGCTTTGACGTTCTTCTTCTTAGACATGTTTTGCATAGATCGCAGCAAATATTGCAACTCGCCGTCCTCTTCGTTGTTCATGCTCGCCGTGTCGCTTCAAAGCGCGAAACCGATTCCAAATCCCTGAAACAGCATACAGTTTCGTCCATTGCTGGAGGTTGCCAGTTTTCGGATTGATCTTCATCACAAGTAAGGGTGTGTTGGAGAAAACGATATCCTTATGTGAGCACTATGGGCAGGCCAGTTTAAGATTTTATCGTTTCTGGGATTGCAGGGATGCCAACATGTCTTAACAACCAGCCATGGCATTTCCACTGACAATGAGCTATCTAGTGTGCAGGCGGCATTATAGTCTTTCCGCGGGCTCAAATGCGCAAGGATCTCCTCTAGTCATAGTACTGATCCATGCCGAGAGCATTGTGGTCAATCAAGAAAGGCCATGTACGTCGCGAAGTTCAAGATTGGACTTTTCGCGCCTTTTTAAAAATGGCTAACCGGATAACTTCTCGATATAACCGGAAAGAATGCACTTGGAGGAATTCAAACGACCAAGATGAAGAGTACAAGCCTGGGCAAGGAGAGGATGGAGATTAAGTTTGCCTTGTAGATCCATACGAAGAGAAACACAAGGTTCTCCTGCAGCGTATCACTGGCTCAGTTGGCCGCCTCAATGAAGTGATCAAAGAAATCAATGCGCAGTTGGAGGTATGGATCCACTTACTTCACGGCAATTAAATGTGGTGCTGTCTAGCAAAACGAGAAGTACTATGCGGAGATGGAGTACACGAGCAATATTTGGTGTGGCTACAAGAAGCGTGTTCAGGCATATCGTCCACCGCCACAAGCGTCATCGCCGTCGTTTTCATGATTTATGTATGTTCTCATTCTGGAATGCGCACTAACTTAGTCTAAAAATAAATAACATCAACAGGACTTATAAGTTAAATAGTCCTGCACAGCAAGTAGAGCTCATAAAAAGCCATGCATTCGTCTTTTGCGGGCGAAGGAGCGTCACTGCCGTGACGGCGTGCAAAGATTCACGAGCCAACCCTTCGCGTGGCTGTGCTTTGTCGCATCGCACTTGCAAAGTTCGAATTTCGAAGGAACTTTCATCCTCTTAAAGCATACAAACATCAAGTCGACTGATGTCTTTTCAAAATACCAAGTGGTTTCAAGCTTGAAACTTCAACTTTCGCCCCTACAGAACGTGAAAGCGAAAAACTGAGCTGGCCAGTTGGATCGAGATCTTGGTTTTTCAGAGCTGAGCGTCCTGGCATGCCGACTTGACGAAAAAGTTCAAGGCGGAAAGAACGTTAGGCACTTAATGATGCACCTTCCTACGAGTTCGAGAATGTACAGATCTGGGTGCATGTATTTAAAACTATTTTAAAATATTTCATCTTCGAGATCTTGATATTAAAAATAATTTAAAATATAACAAGTCAGATCGGAAAGATCGAAGTTCCATAAAATGGCTTCGATTAGGATGTGTTACTCGAGTTTGTATTAGAGCTGATTCCCCCATCTCTCATCCATGCCGCTCATGAAGCTCGAAAAGAAGCTGCGGATACGCGGGATTGACCAAGTCAAGATGGAGTCGCCGCATCCCCGAATGGATGTGGAGAACATGCTTGTTTCGTCCCCGACTGCGCAGCGACGGCGCGTTGAACCGTTCGAGTTTTGCCTCTTTTCGTCTGTCCTGTGCGACGCTTACTTGTTTGAAAGCATCGTGGCGTTCTGTCCGGGCGAACGATTGAAGAACTGGGTCAACGCAATCTTGGCAGCGCGTGCTGGACATCTCTTTATCCTCCAAGAACGTGCGCCTTATCTCAAGTACAACACGTATATCTTCAGTGAAGCAAGCGCTAATGGTCACTTGCACATTGTCAAGTGGTGCCACGAAATGCAGAAACCAGGATGCACAACCGATGCCATGGATTACGCTGCTCGCTCTGGTCATTTGGATGTTGTGAAATTCCTCCATGAAAATCGCAAGGAAGGATGTACAAAACGTGCCATGGACTTTGCCGCCCTTCGTGGTCACCTCCACGTCATTGAATGGCTTCACTCAAATCGACGTGAGGGATGCTCCGTTGAAGCCATGACTTCAGCCGCATTTAGCGGCCACTTAGATATTGTCAGATGGCTCCATGAACATCGCAAGCCTTGCTCACACGATGCCATGGACTCAGCCGCTGCAAATGGTCACCTCGAGGTGGTCAAATATCTACACGCCAAACAACGCGTTGGATGTACAACCAAGGCGATGGATCATGCAGCGAAGAACGGCCACTTGGAAGTTGTCAAGTGGCTCTCAGCAAACCGCAAGGAAGGATGCACAACCAAGGCCATGGATTATGCCGCGCAGAATGGTCATCTGCACGTCATTGAATGGCTCCATCGGAATCGCCGAGAAGGTTGTACCACGAAAGCCATGGATTGGGCTGCTGGTGCCGGCAATTTGGAAGTGTTCCAGTGGCTTCACGTCCACAGAAATGAAGGATGCACAATTCACGGCGTAGCAGAAGCATTCAAGCAAGGCCATCGCGATGTGATGGAGTTCATACAAAACAACGGTATTTATCACGGCTTGCATCCGCTTCTGTGAGAGAGCAGTAGCCGAGCGTCAAGGCAGCACAAGCAGAAGCGATCAAGGACCCTACAAAATTAAAAAAAAGATGTAAGATCGACCTTCTTGTATCATTCATTACAAGGAGCATTGTCAAGATACACAGGTGAAGTGGTGAAGAGATCGTGTTTGCATATCTGTTTTGCGCGTTCCTTGAGCATTTGTAGATCCAATCCTTTGATAGTCACAAGAACGGGTAACGTTACGGTAGTCTCAAGAACGGGTACGTGGAGGAGCTTTCTGGACAGCACATTATGGGTCCTCAAAATGTGCTACCATCAAGACAGTCGAAGGAATACTCTTCGACATCAAATTCATCACGATGCGGTTGGAAATTTCTTAACAACTTTCTTTCACACATTACCCACACGTAATTTCAAATATCTGGTATCGCGCGACTCGTGCAGTTGAGTGATGTAGTGTTGAGTGAACGGAAAGGTGAGCAGTGGTTGTTGCCCTGGTGGCCGAACAACTTCTCAAATTTCTGGGAATTGGCAATCGTATGAGGTTGATAGAGTTTACAACCGAGGACATAGTCAGGACTCAACGATAGATCAAATTCAGCACACCAACATCTCCTTTTGGATAGCATTATTATGCATTCGGGGCCACTTGAACTCATGAGTTGATGCGAAGACGGATGAAATTGCGCGCCAATAGACTCTTTTAAGTTCTAAGTTTGAAATGTTGAAATCGACTTTAGTATACTTTAATCGAGTTAATTTTATACTAATAGAATATTCAAGAAAGTGCGCGAACTTTTCAGGTCAGTTCCAAATTTGCCACAGACCCAACAAGTAGAAAAGGCGGGGAAGAGGCAAGAAACCATGATGGCCGATTACGAGTATCTCCAGCAGCGGCTTCGCTTGCGCGTGGATCTTATGGATCGACATCTTGAAGGTGTGTCGGAACTCATTCTCGCTCCCAAGAGTGCAGATCTAAAGAGGATTCGCGTTCATTGCCGCCAGTGCCAAGTCTCCAAAGTGACAGTGAATGGAATTGAAGCACGCTATGAACATCACGATTTTCTGAGTGAAATTGTACAAGAAAGCTATCGTGATTGGAACACATTCGACCTGTTTTATCGCGGGGCGATTGTTGCTTCCAAGGAAGGCACATTGGTGATTGACATGCCAGAAGGTGTTGACATTGCTGACAAGAAGATTGCCTTGTCGTCATCGTCATCAGTAAATCCAACAACAGACGATGAAGATACAGATGAAGAAAAAGCACCAGATGCCGCTGTATGGGACGTCGACACGCTTCCGTCAAGCACAACAGGGTATGCCCTGCTTTGTGTTCGTATCGAATACACTGTGACGAATCCACGAGGTGGTGTCCGCTTCATGTTACCAGATGAAAACAACCCTACTCGAACACCTCATATGTACACCTATTGTGGTCCATTTGGTGGTCTATGTGATGGCGCACGGACGTGGATGCCTTGTCGTGACACTCTGAAGGATACCTGTACGTTTCGAATTGAGCTCGTTGTACCAGCTTCATGCGTTGCCGTTTGCAGTGGTCGCCTAGTTGGGCAAACTATCGATGTCGAGAAAACTCATAGAACCTTTCGCTTCGTTGTCAATGCCAAGACAAGCTGTTCCCTTATTGGTTTTGCGGTACATTAATTGACAACCTTGTCATTTTATGATCTTATCCTAGGTGGGACCATTTCGCTTGCATGTTACTCATGACATGCCCCGTGTATCGCATTTCAGCACCCCTGACTACTACACGGATCTCATAACATCAACTCAGTTCAAGACACCCCACATGCTGACATTTTTTGAATCGTACCTTAATGCGCGTTATCCATTTGAGACGTACGCACAAATTTTTGTGGAAGATCCACCAGAGGAATGTCAATACTTTGCCGGTCTCTCAATTCTGGACCAGCGTGTGCTTTTTGGCCCAACTATCATCGACCGAAAGCTACCATCACAGGTGGTGCAGGTCAAAGGTTTTATCGGGAGTTGGATTGCGGGTGAGTAATCCTTGAGGTTTCATAAATCAAATATTTTCTAGGGGCAATTGGTATCCAAACCAACAAAGATGCATGGGTCTTGGTTGGCGTTGTTGGGCATTTGGTCAATGTGTATGTTCGTGCTCTTTACGGAGACGAAGAGTATGGCTATCGCATTCAACTTGCAATGGATGCCCTTACAACCATGGAACTTATTGCTGACAATTCACCCCACTTGATTTATGGTGAAGTTGACGTGTATGGCGAATATGATCCCTTCTACATGCCATTTCTTGAAGCCAAAGCACCGCTCATCTTGCACATGATTGAACAGAAGGTCGAGCAACGTGTTGGGCCAAAGCATCTTCAAATTGCATTGCAGCGAATTGTGAGCGGAAATATTCCTTTGGATATTGGGGGCTCATCCAAGTCAAGCAAAAGAGGTGAAGACAAGGATGACGATGACAAAGATGACGAAGGAGGTGGAGATGGTGAAGAAGGTAGTGGTGGTGCCATCGACGACAAGACGGCGTCTGGTCAGCCTCAAGCACTGAGCACGTGGTCTTTATTGAGCATCGTCAAGTCAATTGCAGGTATGATACTGCTGACAACCATATCTTCATAATTGAGCAGGTGCATCGGGACAAGATTTATGCCGGACTTTCCTTCAAACTTGGATAGTTTATGGTGGTCTACCCTTTTTCTCCGTCGGTTTCTGGTATAATCGAAAGCAAACGCAGGCTGAGCTAGTTCTGGAGCAAACGGTAAGCGAATTTCTTGTATATTTTGCGTGCTTATAATCTTAAATAGTTGTTACCGGGATGTGAAAAATTTATTGGTACGATCAAGATCACTATTGTTGAAGACTCGAGCGAACATTCGTACCACAAGCGTATTGAGCACACACGGCACAAGTGGGAATTCCCATGCCACTCCAAAGTGCGCAAGAAACGTCGAACACGTCAGAAACTTGATCAATCTGATGACGATTATACACAGCAAACAAATGGTGCTATGTTAATTATCAGATTCTGGCTGACACTATGATAGGACCTGGGATGGGTCTGAATGATACACCTGTTTACTGGGTCAAGATCGACCCCGAATGTGGCTGGCTCCGCCACATTGTCATGTATCAACCCGATTTTAACTGGATGGAACAACTTTTGAGCGATTCAAAATGCGTACGCTCCCGTGTCCACGCAGCTCGTGCTCTTGCACTTTATCCTCTACCCCACGAGAAGCCCCATGTAATGGCTTGTCGTGTGTTGACCGAGGCAATGTCGGGACTGACAACCCACAGTCGCAGAGTTCGTGCTGAGTCAGCGATTGCACTAGGTAGCCCTGAACTTTTGCATTCGAATTGAACTACAACATATTAGGGCTTTGGCAATCTCTTCATGCACCTCACACGAATGCCAACACCTCTTTACCTGAGTGGAAAGGCATGCACAATCTGAAGCGCATATTCAAGGAGCATTTCTTTGATCGAACAGCAGACATGCCGCTGCCAAATTACTTTTTACCGTCTGGTGGTAAAGTTGTTCTTGAGGTAAGTCCAATCAGTGAAACTATGCTTAAATGGCCAAGAGTGTCGGTACCAGTAATTCAACTACTTCTCGCGACATTCGAATCCAAGACTACGCCGAGGGCGAGTACGAAATAAAGAAGTCGATCCCTCGGGGCTTAAGTATGGTTCGTTGTCGAACGGGCTTTTCGCCTCCTGAAATTGAAACATTCCTTCTCCAACTTCTCACGCAAAATGACAACTCGAAGAATTATGTCAACATGGCCGACGAATCGTGCGTTGCTGATGACTGCTTCTACCTTGGAAGCCTCATCATGAGCCTCTCAGTTCTCAATCTCGAGCTTCGAACTGCTACATCGAGTAAAACAGCAGCAGAAATCACTCGTCTTCTGTATTATGATGATGTACACCCAAGCTACCGCCACACAATCACTATATGTTGCCTTGAGGTATGAAGTTCCCTCCACGATTTATATTCACGTCGCCAATAGGCCTTGTGCAATCTTCAATTGGCTGGGCGACTTGGCGAAAACGCCGAAATTCCGTACCATAAATATGCTATGCCTACATACCCTGCGATGGTCCGAAAGGCAGCTATCGAGAGTGTTATCCGACTTTACTTTGCCGAAGATCCTCGCGGCGACAACACATCATCTCGCAGGGAAAAGTCTCGTGTATTTGGTCCACTAGCAGCAATTACGTACGCATTGCAGCTGATTGAGCGTGACGAAAGTCCAAGGTATTTCAAATTCCATCATTTCTAATTGACACAATCGATTTAGCATTCGACGTTTTGCAGTTCAAGTATGCTTAAACTGTATTCGTGGATTCCCACCCAGCGTTGCTGCCCAAGTTCTCTCGACGTGGGATCATGCATATACCTTGAGCATTATGCATTCGATCCAAATGGAATATCCTGGTGCCTTCCTCCAGAAATCACCCACAAAGGAATTTATAGCCAAGACTTTCCAACCACCGTCACTAGCGCCACTTCGGGATGACAGCTCGGCAGCACGTGTTGCTGCTGAGAGCATGTGGACTCTCATGAATACAGCAGCCGACTACGATCAGCCTCTTCGTGTTACACTTTCGACATTATACCGCAAGATTTGGGGAGACACGACACCAATCTGCTTGGCCCACACAGTTCAAGTACGTCCAGATACAAAGTAATTTTCATCATAAAACTGCAATAGGACAAGCCTGTAGATTGGGCTGGTGGATATGAATCTTTACGAAGGCTTATCGAAGCCAGTAAGGTGGCACTGAAGAATGCAAACAAGACGGATGACTCAAAGAAACGTTCTTCATTGGAATCTCCGCCGGTAATCCATGCAAAAAATCGTCATCTAAAAAAAAAATCACATTGTAGGTCTCAAATGGCTTGGACCTGCTCAAAGGCAAGAAAGTCAAATTGATGTTTGGCGACAGCACGATCGCTTCCCAAAAGCTTTAAATCAGGCGGACGATATAGCAATTTATAGGGTGTAATATCATATCTGCCCCACTCAACCAAACTCCGATGGGGATTCCACTTTGGTCACATTGTTCCTTTGATGGCTGTTGCTATGTGAATGAACACCTTTGAATCCTACTGAGAAGAAATCATAGAATACCATAGTGTGCCACTTTAGCCATTACCACACTTGTGTACGAGCTGCAAGGCTCAACTTGCAAATTCCGATGACCCAAAAGCAATGGTGACGTTGTCGTGTTGC
The DNA here is from genome assembly GCA_019828595.1 of Aphanomyces cochlioides. Classification (NCBI taxonomy): domain Eukaryota; phylum Oomycota; class Saprolegniomycetes; order Saprolegniales; family Verrucalvaceae; genus Aphanomyces; species Aphanomyces cochlioides. The sequence continues at coordinate 176,070 of JAHQRK010000036.1, read as the reverse complement.
GAGATTTCATTCTAGGACGATATTTAACTGGTCATGTTTCAGTCCAACCAGTCAACTATCTCCCTGGAACGACTTGTATTCAACTTAGCCTTGAAATCGCACCTGCGTGTCGTCCTGCATTTCAATTATGCAATTCAGTTGTAAGGTGGTGAAGAATGGACACTTTGCCCACGTTTGCTCTCGATTTATTCGTCTCTCTTCAATCCTCTTCAAAGTAACTGCTTGAACGGTTTCGTCAAGTGACCATATAACGTTTGGCCAAGTGACCGGTCGCTTGAAATCAAGACGATGGAAGAGCCAACGACACCAGCGGAAGAGCCTGTCGCAACTGCTCCGTACAATTTGCTGTCCTTTTGTTGAGAGCTGATGATTTGATTTAGAGTTAAGAAAGGTCCACCAAAAACAGCGCCTCCAAAGCCCAGCGAGGTAACTCCATGCCTCAAATAATTCTCATCTTGGACCAGGCACAAGGCGACGATGGGGCCAAGCCAAAGAAGAAGAAAGCTCCTCCTCCTCCATCTGGAGCTCCACCGAAATCCGCTGCCGCCGCTTTGCGGGCAAAAGCTGGACCTCCATCGTCTCCGCCACCGAAGGCCGTAAATGCCTCTGTCCAAAAAATTCGGGCGACTGCATCTGCCGATAGCAAAGAGGCAGCCCCAAAGCCAAAGAAAAAGATCCCACCACCTCCAGCATCAACCTTGAATGAGAGTGAAAGCAAAGCCGAGGAAAGCAAAGTAGACAGCAGTGTGGAGTCCAAGGGCATCGAGGAAGTGATTGTTGAAAAACCCAAGCCAAAAGTCACCCTGCAGCCCAAGAGCGCCGACCCTGTCAACTCGGACAATCCAGTGATAGCGGCATCCAAGCAACATATTGTTGCTCATGAAAAGAAGGCCATACTCGATTCCATGCAAGGAAAACGAAAGACTGTGACTGAGCTGCTGCAAGAAGACGCATCCTTTCGCAAGCCACACCAAGAGCCAATTGATCCTCCTTTGATGCCAAAGACAGTCTACACCAGTGTGAGCTCAAACACAACGGGCAAGGCAGCACCACAATCCCTTTCAGTGCGCCGAGATTCTGTTGAAGAAGAGCTCACGGTGCTTCAAGTCAAGAAAGATGCCAAGCCTGAAGCAAAACTCTCAGAAGGGAATGACGACGAGGACTCGATGGACGAAATCGAAGAGATTCCAATCCTCGACGCCAAGGAAATCGCCAAGGAAGTTGCAAAAGCAACCGACGATAATGACAACGACGACAGGGATGATCCTGAAATCGTCATGGAAAAAGCTCCATGCGATGAAGCTAAGAGCAGTCGCGATGACGACGATCAAGACGAACGAGCGAAGAGTCTACTCGACAACAACTCGCACGACTTGCAAACGTCAAAGGCTGCCCTCACAGACGCCCTGTACCAAGAAATCAAGGAACTTGAAAGCATGGGCAAAGAAGCCAAACCCAAGCGGTCAAAGCGAAACAAAGACAAGGGAGAAGAGAAGAAGAAAGCGTTCGAGGTACACCATACATTCACATTCTGTCGAGTCAGGAGAACTCCTAGCTCTTCAATCCCAAACGCGTTCCATACGTCCCAAACCACTTGCTCGACTTTGTCATCAAACCGCTCGACTTTGGCCGCGGACACATTGTCCGATGCTTCATCGAGCGAAATCGCAGTGGTCAAAATAAAGTAGGCCCGACTCTTTGTTCTCCTCTGACAGTGGCGTAGATTTCCCCGCTGTACACGATGCTCATTGAGGTCAACAGCTCGAGTGGTCGTCCTATTTTGTACGCTCGAAAGAAGCCAACGTCCCGCATTTCTTCGCATTTCATCTTCAGCCTCAACAAGTACGTTAGCTGCAGCGTTGGTCGCTGGAACCCTTTTGGATAGAGATGATTTATTCCTTTCACGATCTCAACGGAGTAAACAATTCGTGGGCAAACTTCGCAGTGATGTACGGAAGATGGAATACACGCTGTATGATCAAGGCGACAACCCCGAAGACATTGACTCGGACTGTGAAATCGATGAAGAAGTTCGCCAGCAGATTCGAGCAGAGCTTGCCGTTATCATTTACCATCCGATGAAAAAGGCACTTGAGGGCAATTGACTCCATCTAACCGTGATTGGTATTAGGATAACCAAAGGAAGATGGAAGTCGTCTTACCCGCCATAATTGAGCAGCCCACGGGAGACGATGGTGTCAAGAACTTATCGTATTTGGATTGGCGGCCTATATCAAGAGATCAAGCCCTAGATGCAATCTTTGCTGATGTTGCAGAACAAGTACGTCATTGCAATAACAACCATGTCGTTAATCTTTGAGCAGGGAGGACAAAACGTGCTCGAGAAAGACAAAATGATTTGTCTGCACAAGCGGGAGTCGAAATACGACCCGCTCAGCTCGTGCATTGTGGATTTCCGTAGTCGTGCGACTTGCGTTTCGGTCAAGAACTTTCAACTGGTGCATTCGCAGCCAACCGATCAAGACAAGTATCGGCAGGTATGCATTGTTCGATCTCCAGACTTGCTCACGACGCACCCTTTACAACTTAGGCATATATTCAAGCGCATCCTTCGTTCCACTACGACGACGAGAGCACAGTGAGTGTTCCACAAGAGCACATCATGCTTCAAATGGGCCGCGTTGGCCAGAACTGCTTCAACATGGACTTCCAGTACCCCTTGTCGATGCTCCAAGCATTTGCGATCTGCATCTCGCGGTTTGATTCGAAGCAGAAATAAAGTTGAGAATTACGACCAACATTCTTAGTATAAAAGAATGTCTTTAAATCATTTTAAGAAAAAAAAGAATTCTTCAGAATTACGAAATATGCAAAAGTATATCTTTTTCACTGTCAATATTTTCATAGTTTGCGGGGGAAATCAATGATTTTTTCATATTTTGAAAAGATCGCGGTGTGAGATGGAATACAAGGAGCAAGGAAACGAAGCGTTTGAGGCCAAGCGATACGACGAAGCTGAAGCACTCTACTCGAAGGCCATTCTTCAAAATACAATCCAGCATGTGAGCACGATTTCACTCGGCGAATCTCATGCCACATCGTAGACACTCTATGGCAACCGTTCGGCAGCACGTTTCCAACAAAAGAAGTTTGACGAAGCTCTGCAAGATGCCAACACAGCGATCTCGATCGATCCAACTTGGGCTAAGGTATTCTTGGTGCGATAAAATATTTCTCATGGGGTCCAAGGGATATTTCCGTAAGGGGCAAGCTCTCGAAGCACTCTCCCGATTTCGTGAAGCTCAACGTGCCTTTGAGTTGGCCGTGAAACACGGTGGAAAGAAGCGAGATTTATTGGAAAAGGTTGCAACAATGAAAAAACAAGCCGACAGAGTTGACCGTGAGGTATGGCCTTAACGTATGCAGTCTTTTGAAATCACTTTGTAGCGAGAGGTTCATTCGAGAGAAGAATGGAAGAAGATCTATGCAAACATCTCGGGTAGATGTCAATGTTTGATTTTCCATGCAATATTCGATTAGATCCAAAGTTGCGCCTTGCACTCCTCGTCAAGTTCTGGAATGCGTCGACCAAACCCGAGCGTTTCTCCTTCTTTATGCGCTTCCTCGTCCTGCTTTCCAATGGCAGTACACGTAAGTAGCCCTTGCCAACTATCAATTGATGTCCACTTGCGGCAGCAAACCGCATTTCCAGGTATGCCACGGACGACATGGAGCCCATTCCCGCTTCCAACTATGACTCGATTGAAGTGCCTGGTGCGGCTTATTGTTGTTCTAAAGCTCAATGCTCCTTTAGACTCATGGGCAACATATTTTGAAGAGCTCAGTTTGGCTGGAAAAGGCGATATGATGCAGGATATGTATGAGGCTGCTTCTGAAGCTGAAAAGACGACGATCATCAACGACATGAAGTTTTACGTTCATCAAATGCACAAAGAGGATATGGACGATACCGAGGATTGATTCGTCGTAATGAAACTTTGGATAAGGTCACAAGCAAACAAATTTTATCCAGATATTCGGTCAAACCGTTCGGATACTCTTATCCTCACTTGAGGATAACTGTGATGGAGGCGTCAGATATGAAGGACATGTCATCTGCTGGGGATTGTAAACAAGATCCATAACTACCAGCCCACAGCTGTGGAAACCCCATCATGTTGCGTACAAGCCTTGGCACTGTCAATTTCTTCTGCTAACTCTGTTGTGATTTGTACAACGCATCATTTTGTTATCAGTATTAACACACGCACCTCGATTCGGGCAATTTCTCTCACGAAAAGGAACCCGCGAGTGACCTGTCCTCTCTCCAAGCTATAAAATTTGCTGCAGGCGCCCAATCCTTGCAGATAAAAATCCGGATAAAATACCCGGATAACCAGGTATCCGGATTATGATATCCGGTTTCCACAAATCCAATTTCGAATTTGTGTGGAGCATCATGGCGGAGGAGTACGACGTCGATTCATCGCATCGCGACAAGGAGAGAAAGAGCAGCAGGAAGGATAAAGACAAGAAATCAAGTCGGAAGAAGGAAGACGACAGAGACCGTAAATCTAGTCGAAGTAGTCGGCGATCGAGAAGTTATTCTCCGCGGTACCGCTCGTCGCGCCGATCTCGATCGAGATCTCACGACCGACGAGACAGACCGAGCCGCCGAGATGATCGACGTGACGACCGGCGAGACGACCGACGAGGTCGACGTTCTTCAAGTCGTTCGCATGATCGCAAGCGCTCGTCCAGACGTAGTCGCAGTGATGATCGTCGACGACGTTCGTCCTCGGCGAGCAAAGAAAAGGCACCAGCGACAGCACCTGCACCAGCTCCATCAGCGGACGTTCCACCTAGTAACGCTGGATCGTCTTCTCAACCCACAATCACTCAAATGATGTTGCAATACCCAACATTGAGCATTCAAGAAATTATGGCCAAGATGTCCCAAAATCAAAATTCGCTCTCGACGGCGATATCCCTCAAGCCCATGCGCGAATTGTACGTCGGCAATCTCCCTCCTAACGTGACTGCAACTCAATTGCAAGATTTCCTTGGTACGATTATCCAGCAAGTAGGTTTGGCGTTACAAGGACAGCCTGGTAATCCTATCTTGAGCACTTGGATATCCACCGATGGTCAATACGCCTTTTGCGAAATGCGTACGGTGGAAGAATGCAATCTTGCCCTCATGTTGAACCAGTTGAATTTGCTCGGGAAGCAGCTCAAGTTTGGCCGCCCTCGTTCGTTTGTTGGCCCTCCACAGCCCATGCCTACTGTCAGCAATCGGACACAAACTGCCTTGGTCAACCTTGGCTGCATTCCAAATCCCATGTGGTTTGCTGGTGGCTCAGCTGCTTGTGGTCTCAAAGAAGCTGGTCTTCTTCAGGACAACAATGCGTTTGAAGAAATAGGCCAAATTCCCCCAGACAACACGTCGAACCGTCTGCTCATGGCCAATATTCCTACAGTGCTTACAGAAGAGCAGGTTTGTTCCCCCCTTTTGATTCAAGATGATCACTCTTGTTTAGGTCGCACAACTCGTCGAACCGTTCGGAACTTTGGCTGCATTTACGCTGGTCAAGAATGCCGAAGGTGAATCCGTTGGCAGTGCTTTGTTTGAATACGAAGACGACAACGTGACAGAAGCTGCCATGAATGGTCTCAATGGCTTGGACTTGGGTGGCCACGTCGTTGTGGTCCAGCGGGCATCGAAGCAAGGCACGCTGCCCAAGTACAATCCCAACAAGAAGGTTGAAGAGAAAGCCGAGGAAGAAGAGAAACCAACGCCAGTGATCCAACTGGTACTTTGTGATCCCTTTTTGCAATTTGGCTTACTTTTGTTTGTAGGGCAACATGGTGCAAGCATCCGAGCTCGAGGACGACGATGAATTTGCCGATTTGAAGGAAGATATTGAAGAAGAATGCAACAAGTTTGGCAAAGTTGTCGCGCTGGAGATTCCTCGTCCAAATGTATCGTGACTACAGTCGTTCCTGGTTTCTAAACTCTTGTCTAGGGCAATGAGACCGTTCTTGGCGTTGGCAAAGTCTTCGTACGGTTTGAAGATATCTCGGGGGCACAAGCTGCTATCAAGGTACAACACAAACAAGCCTGTGCTCGACTGACTGGCTGGTCGATTGTAGGCACTAAAGGGACGCAAGTTTGGTGGCAACATTGTCGAAGTGAGCTACATGTCGTTGGCCAAATTTGAGACGCAGGATTTCGCCTAGAGCTCTAATGTGTGCATAGAAGATATCTAAAAAGTTTCCACGCGCCTCCACTGTGGTGTCGGATTGCCCCAAACGATATGTCTCTATGTCGGTCGACTCAAGTAATCCCGTCGCTTCTAGGGCATCTATTCACTCTATCCATCCTCCTTACAGTATCTTCATGTCATCTTCATATTTCCACCATGAGTGCATTCGCGGAGCTTAAGCATAACTCCCTCTACTTAGTGACATTGCTTCTTTTGTCCCTGAAACAGCTTGTCCAGTGTATTGACAACTTTATATTAACTCTTGCCAGTGTCTTTAAACTCAGGGAATTACGAATTATATTCAAGAAGCGAGGAGTCCCCCTTCATGATTGGTCAGAATAAGCGGATCCGGTTAAATACAAGCCTCCAGTCCTCACTTCTTTAGCCCAAATAGGAGGAGACTCTGAGTCTCCTTCTCCGTTCACACTTGTTGTTTTGATCATAAGTTGGCAACGAATGGAAGGAAACACTCAGTCAGTGGCAACTGGTGCAAGAAAGAAGAGGTCAACCAAGCAAGAATCTGCGTCATGGTGTGATGAAAGCGTCGCCATGCTGTTCCGACTTCGATATTCATCGGACATCACACGTCGCTTTAAGTCCAAGAACAACTTTGACAAGAAAATTGCATATTCGTTCTTGGCCAGCGAATTGTCAGCACGCATGAAGCGGGAATTCACAGTGAAGCACATACAAAATAAGGTAGAACGATTGAAACATGAAACCTGACACACGCTATGATAGTTTTCAAAGCTTCAACAAGAATGGTCCAAGTCGAACCCATCGCTTCCCACACCGACCGGCAACGTACCGCTGGAGAAGCCTCCAGCTTACTTTGACATCATGATGGAGTATTGGGGAGTAAACCAGGCTATCGACGCGAAACATTGATGTCAAGTGATCCGCAGGCTGCCTCCAGTGGTGTTGAATCCGGTAGGAGTCTAAAAGCATGTATTTCTATTATTTGAATCAAAATGTAGATCTTGACTATGATTGTGATTTTGACGAAGGCCATGACTTTGACAGCGAAGAGGAGAGTCAACAAGTGCTTGAGCATCAAAAGAAAAAGCGTAAAAAGATGACGAAGGCGAAAACACAAGCTGAAACGCTTGAAAGTGGATTTCAGGCTGTTAAAGAGGGGCTACTCGGATTAGGAGCAAGCATGAACCAAAATGATGGACTTCACAATCAAATAAGTAGCTTGATGGAAATCGTCAAGGAACAGTCGAAGCAAATTGCTGCGCTTACAAGTGTCATGAATGATTGACAACACAGTTAGATAGTCATTTCAAAAAATGATATTAATCGTAAAGATATCTAGCTATCGCCATTCTCTTTTGCTTTGCCGCAATTCGTAAGATAGTATTGGTTTCATTGTCAACACAGTCTTCATTGTCGTCAAGTGCTTGGCAATGCGAATTGGTAAAGCCATTTATGTCCTTGTCAATATAAAGAGAGTCTTTCAATTCAAATAGCATGTTGTGCAAAACGAAGCACGACATCACAATTTGAAGTGACGACTCGATGGTCTTCTCCTTCATTGTGCTCTTGAGAATTCTAAATCTTTCCTTGAGTAAGCCAAATGCTCGTTCAATGCTCATACGGGTACTAGAATGCTTAAAATTGTAATCTCGTTGTAACTTTGTCAAGTTACCACCTTCTTCGTGAGGGAGAAATGGTGTGATCAACCATGGCAATAATGTATAACCGGCATCACCAAGAATATATGATCCAACTGGGATAAGCCGACGAATCGACCGACCAAGCCACGATACTTTCCATATTTTCTTGTCCGAGAACGATCCAGGTCGAATATCGACACTCATAAAAATACAGTTTGCATCACATACAGCCTGTATGTTAAACGATGGACCGCCATGACGGTCGTAGAACCCGTCGTGGTCCTCAGGGCGTTGGATATTAATAAGTGTTCCATCGACAGCGCCTGCCACACCAGGGAGTCCTTTCTTGGCCATAAATGTTCTCTCAATTTTGGACCATTCTTTTCTTGTGGACGGGAAATGAATCCATTGATCTCTCTGTTGCACTAATTCTTGGCTGATTGCATGAATAACCATAATACTCCAAGCTTTAGACACTCCAAACGCAACGGAAACTTCACGAAAACCACCCTCAGATCCCACGTAAAACAAGAACATTGCGATCTTCTTCTCAAAGGAGTGTCTAAGCGAATAAGTTGCATTGATCAAGTTTGTGTTTTGCAGAAGAGCGACCAAGTTTCGAAAGGATGCTTGGCTGCAGCGAAGGTTCGTCTCGAACCAAGTATTGAATCGGTCGTCATTCACCATAGAATCAAAGTCAAAGCTGGGTAGGGTGAGAATGTTGTACTTTTCACGTCTTGAGAAAGTATGACTTGCACAGACAACACAAAGCAGCGAGACTGCAGTGGCAACTTGAGCCGCAATAAGCGTTGAGTTCATGGTCTTGGTTGTGTGGAAGTGGATGTGAACGGAAATGAAGCCAGTCCTCACTTCGGATAAAACACTTTTATCCGTAAGTGAACCACAGAAGGAGATGAAGACGCACTGACCAACCTCTTAGGCCGTGTTCGGTTTGAAAATCATGATCGCATCTTGATTCTCCCATGCAAAACCTATTTGGGTCTTTCAAGGGATTAACAACATTCATGAGAATCCACATTCACTCTTATGAATCTACCTCATTCAAAATGGTTGAGGTAGATTCTAAAAATCATGATTATCCCACCAAAGTGGATTACGGAAGGAAAATTCGCTAATTCACACATGGTTTGTGGTTGTTTTCTATTGGATAAAATTTGTTCAGAATCAACTTGAATCATGATTCTTTGCCAAGTCGAACACGGCCTTAGTGACATATCTTAATATAATGATCGATAGGTTCAATAAAACTATCATTAATGTCGTTAAATAAGGGTATTTTGTCAATACTTCGAAGTATATGAGAGCTTTCAAAACAAAAACGGGACTTTTCAAAAATTTGAGAATACGAGTATTCAATATGACAATACACAAAAATTTACGATGAATCCAAAAATAGTACTTTTATTGGCCAATTGCGCTTCATCTTCAATATTTCCGCCTTTACATAATTTTCATTTCAGCCAATAAAAATAAAGAGTTGCTAAACATTATTTTTTCAGATTGTAAAGAATATACTATTTATGAAAGGTATTGTTAATATAGAGGTTTTCTTATCAGTACCACTCACACTGAAACTTGCCAACAACGAAGGAGTCAAGCGATCGTGGATGAAGAGCACAGCAATACCATGGGAGCTAGGTCACGCCAGTCAGTCTAGCTCTTGGATGTAAGCATACCATCAATTCTATGATTTATTTCATTTACATTCTTGTGTCTACTCCTCCGCCTCTGGGTCGTGCTGAACTCTACATATGAGACTCCCTCAAACGAAATCGGACATTCTGCCAGAATTTATAGTCGAGATAATTGACTTCAAAGTTTCATACCACCAGAATCCTTGTACAATTTATATTCGAGAAAAGCGGAAAAAACTTCCGGTCATGGAAGGAGGGTGTGTTTAAAAACACAACTTGTTTCGTCCACACGAACGACGATGTCCGATGCTCATCAGAGCGACGACGACAGTGATTCCGAATGGTTAGACGATCTAAGGTTTGAGTACCCTGCTCGAACGCCGGTTTCAGAGCTGACTGAAGTACAAGTGAACGAGCTGGTTAACAGAGGCTGTTGCAAGCACATATGTTTCGCCAAGAAGAAGGAAATGTTCATCAATCTTGTCGACTCTATCCTTCAAATGTCAAACGATCCCTCAAACGAAATCAGACTTGTCAACCACGGCGAATAACGATATCCGGATTTGTAACCGGATATGTTTAATTCTGTATTAAACAGTGTCGCATCATAAGTTTTATTTCATTTTTTGTATGTTGCGGTTTGATTCAATCAATTATAGGTGTATCATTCGATTTAGCACAAAAAGCTGAATCTGAATATATACTGTGTATCCTGTGGTAGAGTGTGGTAGAAATCGTATCCGGATTGTACGGATTTTTACAACACAACACAATCATTAGTTACTTGGGTGATATGAATGTCACTTGGATGCAACGGACTTGCATTTTTCCTCTTTCCCAGAGCAGCACCGCTTGCCAAAATTCGAGTGGTTGAACGATTTCCAACGATTCAAGAAGATGTCTATATCGCCATTGCAATGGCGTTGCAGACATGAAGTGATTGGAACGATGGAAGTTATGGCAAAAACTCGGGCAGCTTCTGTCATAGTCGACGCATCTGGTGGCATGATAGCTTGATACTGTAGTATTTTCGACAATTTTTCACGGTCCAACTTGATTTTTTTTAGTTGAAGTCGCCCGTCGAAGTCGAATGTCCCACCACGTTTCGACTTGGTTTTACTCTCATTGACTTCCTTGCACACATGCAGCATGTTGATATTCGAGCTAGTATTTGACTCCATTGATATAATTGTAGTCTGCTCTGTGTTTTCCTCCGTCTGAATTTCGAGTGTTAATTTTTCCAACAAAACCATCAATTGCGATTGTAATGTTGGTGTCAAATGATCTTGACAGAAATTGGTAATGGATTGGAGAGTTGTAGTCGGCTTATTCATTTGAATCACAGATTCGAGCAAACGAAGGATGCTCGACGATGGAAGACATTTGCATACAACACCAACAAAATTAGACGCCAAGAACCTTAATGTTTTGCATTCAAATGCACCACCAATATTAATTGCTCGACCCATCTGCAAATCTTTACACACAATGGGTTTCCATTTTGGCACCACATGATCAATGTGTCGGTTGTTGGCCTTTGCGACATTTAAAAGAAATAATGCATCGCGCTTGTATTTCATGGCTTGACTTATAGTTCTGTGACGAGCACTCAACATCATGTCGCCCTCTTCACCACCACCCCAAACAGCAAGTAAATAAGCTGTTTTTCGACACAGGTGAGATCCAAATGGGCCATCTCTATCCAAAATTTTTGTACAAACTGCTTTAAATCTCTCATGAAATGCCTCAGGTGATATATGACCATCATAATTTCCAGGAAAAAGATAATTTTCGCCGCTATTGTTGTGCTGTCGAAAAATCCAAATCAATAAATGTCGAATAGGACACAGCAAAGACAAACTATCTTCAGCCCAAATCATGCATGTGACTGGACTCGAGTCACATTTGCCTTGTACTTTCGCAGCTAGAGCTTCAATAAAACCATTTTCAGTCACAATTCCTAAGTCTGGGTTCTTGGGCTGCTCACTTGGTGGAGCAAGAGCGGGCGATTCGTTGGTAGACATTTCCACATCTCATCAAATCTCATTCTGGCAATTTCTTCACTGCGTAGGAAAAGTTTGCAACTCAAAAGCACCATGACAAACAGCTGGAAATCATAATCATTATTTGATGCCAACAAATGGGTGCGAATATCCATTAGTTCCCAAGGTGATAGAGGTGAGTCACCCTGAGCAACATAGTCAGAGCTTTGCTTCCAACTTCCTTTGGCAGTGTTTTCAACGAGCTCAGACAATTTGGGTGATCCATTTCGCCAAAGTCGAGGGGTTCCACGGTGAAATCGACATCCTAGATAGCTGTTCTGTTCACATAACTGAGAGCATTCGTCACAACGGTCAATAAATCCTCCGCGTTGACCACGAGCACTGTGTATGACTGTGACAGCAGATAACATCTGATCAACATTGCGGGGGTCATTCCAACCACCCTGGCAATAAATTGGTCGTCCTAAAACATCAAGGCATTGCTTGTTGTCGCCAATACGAACGAAGATTGACCCTGTGGCCTGACGTTTGAAATTGATGAAATCAGATATTGTATTTGGACTCATTGATGGACAAAATGGTTCTGGTGGTTGATCAAGGAGCATCAAAAGGCTGTCATAATCACCTATTAATGAACAAAAGTACTGTAAACCACGGATGTGTTTTTTGTATGCTCGCTTTGAGTTGTCTTCCAAACATCGACTCCCTGTATGACTACGAGCAACTGTAGCTGGAACAAATGATAAACGCTGAAAGAGCAAAGTATCACCTTCATCAGCTTTCGCCTGAATTGCCGCCTCGATGTGATATGGGTGCATGATGCGGCCTCGGCGTCTGCGTCGTTCCTGTCTGCGTCGGTTTCAAAAGTGAAGATATCCGCATATACGAAAAAATATCCGGATGGTAGTTTATGGTAGAAGGTGGTAGACTCTGGTAGAAAATCCAGTAAAGTCCGTTTATCCAAATATATCATCAAAAGTCGCCCGAATACATAATTTTATCAAAACTGAAAATGGAGCTAAAATTGGATGTGCCTCAACTTCGAAGCACCATATCTCAGTCAAATTTGCGAGTTCTTGGCTGTAGAATAGCTTAAAACATGCCTCAGTCACCATATAACATCGTAGTAGTTCTAACTCGAAACGTGGGACATGGTTGAGTAGTCCGATTTCGTTTGAGGGAGTCTCATATAGTACATATTGTATATACTTTGGAAGGTTTCCATTCGAATATTTGATGAAAAACTACCCATACTATTGGACATATTATGGATTTCATCTCCAATCATATGCCTTTATTTGAGTCAAATGATTCAGAGGTGATTTCTCAAAATGATCAGAACACAAAAAGTCCCGTTTTTGTTTTGACAGCTCTCATATGTCAGTAAAATGAGGTGATAGTTTAATTAGACTGAGGTTGAAGATATCTCGCACTTGGATAGATACCTGGTTTTAATGACTTGTGTGGGCTCTGACTACATCCTTCCGTTCAAAAATATGTTGTATTTGGGTCATAATGTTGTTAAAGCCAGGTTGTTACAAATCATTGCATCAAAAAAGTGTTACACCAAGCTCCCTTGTTTAAATGACATGTATGCGATGGAGATCCTGGAATGTCCCGTCTATTATCATATAAAATGTCAGTATTGGCGACCATGGGACCTGCTAATAGTGACCTTATCGAGGATATTTTTTGTCAATGTGAGTAATACATCCAAGTCGAGACATTGTTCCTTGCCGTGAGAGCAAGGAGGAGGAAATCAACATGTTGCGTACCATGTACTTGAGAAATCTCTGAGTGGCACTCGATGAGCAGCGCGCATCATCGGCGCTCTGCCGTCACGCGGGGAGTAGACGCTCCTCGGCCGCCGACTCAATCGCAACGGATCGTCGTCTGTGGTGGTGGCATTGTGGGCTTGACGACGTGCTATTTTTTGGCTCGCCAAGGCCACGAAGTCGTGTGCATTGAGAAAGATGCGCGCGTGGGAAGTAGCACTACGTTCCAGGACGCGACGCTCTATAGCTCATGGGCCGATGTATCCCTGCTCTACCGGAAGCAAATGCAAACTCCGGACGACAAACCATTTCAAGTTCGAGCGGCTGCGTGGTTTGATCCAGCATTTTGGGCGTGGGGTCTCAAGTACATGACGAGCGCAACGTCGCGAAAAGCCAAAGACAATGCACGAAAATGCCGCGAATTATGCAACTACAGCGAGCGTGTGCTCCTCGAGCTCTTGCGAAGGCATCCGGACTTGGAAGATCACTTGGACCGCGTTGCACAAGGCACGCTTGAAGTGTTCTCAAACCAGAATGAACTGGACGACGCGTGGGAATCCGACCGCGTCAAACATTGTCTGAGCGAGTTCCAATACCCGCTGCATAAACTCGACAGCTCGGACGTCGCCTCCATCGAGCCGTCGTTGAAGCGTGAAGCAATTGCCTCCGGCGCGATCTTTTCACCTCTAGGTACGAACGGCGATGTCCAGCGAACGTGTGAAGCGCTCGTGCTCATGTGCAAGCAAGAAGGTGTGATGTTTCGCCTCGAAACGCAGATCAAGGACATTCTCGTGGTTGATAATCGCGTCGTGGCGATTGAAACGACTGCAAACGAGCTTATTGAAGGCGATTGCTTCGTCCTCGCGCTTGGGAACGACACGTCCGCCATGGCCAAGCTCGCTGGTGTCAAGCTGTACATGTATCCCGTCAAGGTAAAGCAGTCTCACATTTGCAACCTCAAACGAGCTTCTCTTTATAGGGCTACGCGTTGACTCTGCGCCGTCGCGAAACGTTTCCACCGCTTCGATGCAACATTTATTCCCATGGAAAAGCAGTCGTGTCGCCACTCATAGACGGCAGTGTGCGCATTTCAGGCGGCGCGGATTTTGCCGGCAAGGACTACTCAGTGGATCCGAAACGCATCGCGTGGCTCATTGATCAAGCCAAGCAAGTCTTCCCCGAGGGCTACTTGGTCGAAACAGACATTGAAACCCACGTCAGTCTCCGTCCTGTTAGCGCCGACGACGTCCCACTAATCGGTCAAACCACCGTTGACAACTTGTACATCAACGCTGGCCATGGGTCGAAAGGATGGGCGCAGTCTTTTGGCGCTGCAGCTCTGCTTGCGGACGACATGAGCGGCAAAATCCCCGCTCTCAACATTGACCAGTTTTCTCCCCATCGATTTGGCATCCTCCGATAGCAACCATTGTCTATCTTGAGAGCCTCCTCTTAATTTAAACCGTCGAGTCTTCTATCTCCTCACCTTAATGCTTTGGTAGCTCCATCTTCCTCTTCTTTCATCGTTCTTTGGCTTTAGAGGTGTGGAGCTTCATGGAGCTTCCTGCTTGGTCTGACTTCGATGGAGAATCTCCTCGACTGAAACCCCTGCAACCCCTTCAAAACCTAAAAAACCTATGGATCTTCAACTTGAAATTGGACCAGATGGCAGCTAAAAATAGAAGCAATGTCCATATTTTTCATAAAACCTAGGTTGTCATAAAAAACCTAAGACTTGGTTTTTATTTGTCTCGATAAAAATAGAGAAAAATATGGAAGGATTCGATTTTTGCAGGATGTAAATTCCATCCACAGTCGACATCCAACGCTGAAAAGACTGGTCGGAAAGCCTTAGCAGTGATTTAAGCTGCGAAAAATGGAACCAAACTCAGCAGGACCAGAGATAGTCATGAAATGCATCATAACGCTACGGTACCATTCAACCTTTCAAGATAAACATTCATTATAAATCTTACCTCAATTTAATGTCTATACGTATTGACCTGACTTTAATGACAATTATATAGATAATATTCTATTGGAAACCTGAAATGTTTTTAAAACGAGGGAGTTATCCATGATCGCCTTTCTAACCCCTACGCCCCTTATCATGATGGAATATGCAAACGACCTGACTGCCGGAGGTAGGGGATGGCATCGGGAGAAGCTCGAAGCAAGGAACAAAGATAGATGGAGAAGACACGGCACGACAGCTGCAATAAATTAAACTCAAAATCGGCATGGCGAGTACGTCTCAATGTTGATTTCAGGTGTGCGGCCACTGATTTGGTCGGCCAAAATGGCCGCCGATCCAAACGACAAGCTCCATCCTTTGGATCCATGGCCAGCATTGATGAACAAATTCTCGACAGTGGTTTGGCCGATCAATGGCACGTCGTCGGCGCTCACGGGACGAAGGCAGACGTGGACATCGAGCTTGGATTCGTCCAAGTATCCTTCGGGGAAGAGCTTCTTGGCATGATCCATGAGCCATGCCACTCGCTTCGGATCGGATTTGTAGTTGAAGCCGGCAAAGTCGGCGCCGCCAGAGATACGAACAGCGCCATCCCGAAGCGGCGACACCAACGCATTCCCGCCCGCATAAATATTGCATTTCAATTGAGGCAAACTGTCGTTGGACCGTGGAGCAGTGAGCACATAGCCCTACGATTTAGTCAAGACAGCTTTGGCAGGATGGGATTACCTTGACAGGATACATATAAAGCTTGATGCCAGCAAGTTTAGCGACGGACGCGGTGTGATTTCCAAGAGCAAGAACGAAAGAATCGCCTTCGATCAAATCGCCATTGTCGACTTGAACTGCTACAACTTTGTTGTCCACGACAAGAATGTCTTCGATTTCAGAATTGAGGCGAAACATGACGCCATGTTGCTTGCAGAGCTGCATGAGTGCAAGGCATGTCTTGTGCACGTCGCCTAGAGAGATCCATGAGCGCGGAAGATATTCGAGAAACGAGGATGTACCGTTCGTTCCTGTTGGAGAAAAGATAGCTCCTGGTGCAAAAACAGGGCGATGCACAGCTGGCTCGATGTCGGCAGCTTCGTCTGGATCAATCGGCTGCAATGGCAAGTTGAATTCCATGCAGTGCTTGACTCGATCGGATTCAAGCACATCGAGCCTTTCGGCTTCGGATGAAAAGACTTCCAATGAGCCTTGGGCGATCTGTTCCATCTCGTCTTCAATTTCAGGGTGCACGCGAAGCAGTTCTTGCAATTTTCGTTGGCTATAGAAGCCCAATTCTCGGATCTTGCGTCCGTTTTCTTTCGCGCGCTTGCTCGTGGCATGCATCATAAACTTGAGTCCCCACGACCAAAACGATGGATCGATCCACGCAGCAGCTTCAACGCGGAACGCTTTCTCCCGGCTATTCTTGATTTGGTGCATGTGCTTCTTGTAGAGAAGCGATAGGTCTGCCCAGCTGCTGTAGAGCGTCGAGTCAAAGAAGGTGCCGTTCTTGAACGACGCCATCATACCAACCTGCGATTCTCGCTCGATACAGACAACTTCGTGGCCGCGGCGGGCCAGATAATAGCACGTCGTGAGTCCTATGATGCCACCACCGCAAACTACGACGCGGTGCGGCTGGTTGGGCGCATACGGCGCTTCAAAGCCTCGCGTGACTGCTGACCCTCGCCTGCCGGTCATCGCCGTACTGTAGGGCGTGAATTGAAGAGTGACACACGTTGTCATGGAATACACGTTTTATCAGAATTGTATACTTTATACCATATTAAATGTCCATAAATCCTGTCTATATCATTCTCAGGACGCGAAGAATGGACCCAGCGACCAATCTAAGACATACTTTAACCAAGTTACATCATTAAAATTTGTGCATGATATCATTCTAATGGTCGTCAGTGATCATCAGGTCTTTCATTCAATGCCAAAATTTTGTATTTTTTATTCATATAATTGAACGCCAATTCACAGATGCTTCTAATCACGACGAGTTTAAATCAAACTAGAGACGACAATAATATATACATTTATACCTATAAAGCACATATTACTTTCCATGACATCATGCTTAAGTTGGTCGTATAGGATTTGGCCTCGTAGGATTTGGTGGACTGGCAGGAGAACGCTACAGACCTGACGAACATCCATCAAATAGACCCACCGACTTCGCCGCACTTCTAAAATCGACTCTAGAATAAAGTATAGATCTATACAGCCATAGTTAGCCCACTAAGTCGAGCCATTCCCTTTGTCGTCATCCCCAGATTCAAACCATCCGGATATTATACGGTAATGACTTTTTAAGATCTCGGACTTGATGAAATCACACCTTTTCATGACAAAGGGCCACGTCTATTGAGGCTTAGCTGCCGTACTTAGCTCACCTCATTTATACTGATAGAACGAGAAGAGTTATTGGATTGCTCGAGAAAATCTGTGAAGAGTTGTGTTGGTGCTGACATATGGCGATCTTTTGCCATGGAGGGAGCTTAGTACGGATATTATCCGGATATCCATACTGCGACGGCGAAATTCCCTTGTTTTTGGGACATTCCCTTTATGTCACTACATTTATGTGATTTCTAGCGTGAATTAATTTTAGTGACATAAGTCTTTAGTTCTTATATCGAGGAAGTACAAGAAAGATCGCTCAGGGGAGAATTGTCGGGATGAACCACAGCAAGGAGCTTGCTAAGTTGCTCAAGAGCGGCAATGGCGCAGTCGTGCTCCCCCTGGAAGACTATAGTACAGATATCATGCTGGATGAACTCTGTGGTATTGACGACAACACGCCTGTGAAGAATCTGGCCGACTTGCAAAGCGTTTTCAAAGCTGCAATCGACAAACTTCAAGCACATCGCGAGGTCATTTCCGCAAAGATGGTGGAAATCGACAAGCAGACGCGCAAAGCGTCAGTGAAATTCCAAGACAGCTTGAAAGAGCCCGAGAAGATGCTCCATGTATGTCGATGATCCCCGAAGTCATCGTATTGATGCGATTGTAGCTCATTTCTGCAGAGATGGACGAGCTGGAAGATCGGTTTACCAAAGTGAGCTCGTCCGCCGTCGTCATTGGCGATCGTCTGGCTGCAATCGACAAGGAGAAAAACCGCGTGCGTGAAACAGACGAGCTACACGAAGCGATCCTTTTGCTCAACACTGCGAATCCCCCCAAGACAACCAATAAACTCTACTTGACGCTCCGTGATCCCAACCAGCTCCATCAAGTCCGTCAACGTTACGTCTACCCTGACATACTTCTCTGCATTAGGCCTTTGCAATTGTCAAGAAACTTGGCGAATTCGCCGATGAGCTCACGTCGAACTCAACGAAACAAGCTGTGACTGAGATCGCGCGGCTGAACCAGAGCATTGAAACAGGCTTGCTGGACGGCTTTAGCAACGCACAAGAGCGAGAACTCCGCGGCGCGGCCAATTCGCAAGACATTGAGACTATGGCTCAATGTGCAGCTTCTTTGGTTGCTCATGGCTGCAAGGACAAAGTGGCCGATCGCTACGTGTGGAACATCATCAATGAGAAACTGACCAAGTCGATCGCGATCTTCTCGGCCGAAACTGATGGATGGACGTAGGAATACGCTGCATGACGACATGGAGGATCCAGCGCAAGCGATGGACTTCCTCTTGACCAAGATCCGCGCGATTTGCAAGAGCCAATTCGCGATCATCCAGCGCATCTTTGCGCCAGCGACGTGTCCATCCATTCGAGAAAATCTCCTCGAGCGAATTCTACATGATCCAGCCTTTGGTGTGCTCTCGCACTTGGAGAAACGCCTTCGTCCTGGTCACTTCTTCCACTTCCTTCTTGAGATCTCAATGGCTTTCAATGTAGATGACGATCACAAGACATACGTCGCGACGCTGAGCTGGACGTACGAGAAAACCTGCGGGCTTGTCCATGCAATCGGCGCGTTACCACTGGAGAATCAACTCGAAGCCGAGCGCATGCAGGCGTTCTTGACGCTCCAATTGCAAGTTTTATTCGGCGCGCATCGTCAGCGGTACACACACTCTCTCCTTGAGTTCCATGAGCTTGGATAGATACGTTGAGATCGAGCAGGCATTGCTCTCGGAAGGCTTTGAAAAGACGCTCGCGATGATCAAATGGCCGCCGATTCCATCGGGGAAGAACAAATACAAGCTCAAAGATCAAGCGGCAAATAAAGACGCCAGGACAATGCCGTCGTCGACGCCAGTCACGTCTCCAAAGGCAGACACAGCGCCGCCACCATCGACAGCAACGTCGGCAAAGCCAGAGCCGCCCAATTTATTCTACCAGACACTCTTGGCCATCTCGATGGACGACACGATGCCGCTCAAATTTTGCAAAGAGCTCAAGGTACCTTCCATAGCGTTGAAATGCATTGATGGCGAAAGGAATCGACTGCGCGATGCGATCTCGTGCTGCAGAAGAGCGAGCTGCGCGTGGATTTAATCGCCAAACTGTTTGGATTGTACTGCCAGGCCTTTGGCGACGACTATCTTGGCGTAATTCGTATCTTACACCCTTGGATTTGACTGCGATGGCGGTAGAAAATGACCAATTTGGCGCATGAACTCGTCCAAGAACCGCTCTTGTGTCTTGATTCCGCTTGCAATTTCTTCAACGTGCTCAAGGTAATCCTTGTTCCTCGCCGTCCGCTCCATGTCTCTGTTGTAGAGCTTGATGGGCCACGTTCAATTGCTCGACGCGCAATACAAAGCTGTCGTCGAGCCCTATTTATCGTCGGCGCCGACGCAGCAAACGTAGTTTGGATGGCCAGATATCTTCCTCTCATCTTGTTCTTCGTAGGATTTGCATGGAAAGCAAGCGCAAGACGCTCGAGCAACTCGAAGGTTTGATCGCGTACGGCTTGCAGAAAACCTTCCAAGCCGTGGAAAAGAGTCTTGTCGCGCTCCTGACGTTTGCATCCGCCATCATGCCATGGCATGCTCATGGAATTGCGTCGTAGAAATGGCCAAGACAAGAGTGACTTCATGGGTAATCACATGATTCAATCGCAGTCGAAAGCATGCTCTCAAGTCGTTCAATTCCTCGCGGCCATGTTTGCAGCAGCTTGTGAAGCTCTCGTACGTCGTCACATTTTTTTTCGTCACCGTTTCTTTCGTCACCGATGTATTTTGTCGATAGGATGGCGTGAATCGTGTCCAGTTCGTCACGAATTTGTCGTCGACGTTCAAAGACACGTACATTGGCCACTTGCAGAAATTCAAATTTGATGCCGACGGCGCATGTTTGCTCCTCACGTATGCCTTTGTCATCTTTATTCATCTTCTGTGGTCTTTCTAGCGACTTGGCGGCCTATCGACGAGTTTTTCAAGTGTGTCGCGACGATAAAATCGACGCCAACTTTGACCTGCTCCATGCGATCGCCAATATTTACGCGCTCCCTCGCGACAGTCTCGTGAGTTATGTCAGCGAGGGCCTTCAAAATACGTTGGGGAAGGCCACGCTCCATGCACTCATCCGTCGACGATGGGATTACAATACAAATGGCGAGAAAATTCCCATCTAAACAACATACAACACGGCGACGACGATGGCGGCAATCGAAGGTTCTAAAGACTGCGGGAATACAATTCGTTCTTGACAGCCGCGCTGCGTTCTTCGAGTCGTTTTGAATTCGGCGGATCAATCTTGATCGTGTAGTTGTATCGCCGACGGAAATCTTTCTTCTCGGTCAAACTCCGCAGCGCAAAGTAATACTTGGCGTAGACCGACCCGGAAATGTACAAATCCCATTGAATGTAGTGCAGGAAGAGCCGCTCGAGTCGATTGATGCTGTGCAGTGGGAACTGAGGATACACGTTGGAAATCTCGACGTTCCACGAACTCAAATCTTGCCAAACCTACGGGGAATAGGACAACATGGGCGAGCTACAGGGGCAAACGAGTACCTTGGACGCAAGCAAGAGACCACAGAGCACAATGGGCTTCCAGCTCGACCCAAGCAGTGGAATATTCGCTCGTTCCATCAGCCGTTCGATGTAAATGAGGCACACAATCGTGCATTCCGCGCTGAGTTGTGCTCGGTTGAACAGATTCTTGCAAAAGCGGAAGATTTCATCGACGGATGGAATATGTGTCTTGGACGTGACTTTGTCCATCTTGTAGAACGTCAGCGGGTGCAGCATCGGCACGCGGATGAATTGGTACTTGTACTGCGGAGACACAAAGTGTTCTTCGTCGAAAACTTTGTCTGGGCTCAATGCCAGCCCTGATAGAAGCGTGTGGCCAAGGAGGACGGTCGATGCATCAAATGAAACGCTATTGTCGGGATCTTCGTCGTTGATCGTTGACGATGACACTTCTCCTGACGCATTTGCTGTGTTGGACGAAAAGAGACCTACAGAATCAACCAGATCGAGCATCAGTTTTGAGCTACAGGCTACGAGATGTACCTTGAAACGCGGTGGATTTTGATTCCCGCATGCGTTTTTCACACCGTCGAATGTGTTGATACAGCACGACCGACACACGACGGAGTGAATCATCATAGTTTGGCTTGGCAACACTACTGGGAGGTGGAAGGGCTTCGCTGACGTCAACTCTTGCATCCGGCGCGCGATATTTGAGTCCGTTTGTGCTTAAACGCGGCGTGCAGACCGTGTGCGTGGGCTGGAAGAGCCGTGTTTCGTCTAGGTACACAGGGGAAATGATTTTCTTTCGTTCTAACGTACCTTCTAGGTCGAATTGGACGCGTTTGGGCGGCGGAGACGGCGAGATGGAGACGCTTATCACTGCTTCCCCACCCATGATGAACAAGAAGATATGACAAGAAATCCTGTCAGACTTTATATTGGTTGCAAAAAACTGTCAGAAACCCACCTCAAAGAAAATCAAAATATAAAGCCTTAGAGGTTTTCTTATTGAGGTTGTCACTTCAACTTGGTCCAACTCGCCGACGCTGCGAAGTTTGCTATGCTTTCTCCTTCCTGCTACCTTTAGAAGATTTCAAACTCGATGGATACAACGTGCAATGGCTGCAGAAGACGTCAGTGAAAGTCCGGGTCAAAGAAACGAAAGAATGGCTGCAGAATGGCTGATGGATGGTGAGGCTCCGGTGACGGAACATTACGGTACTTCATGAAGGAATGCGCAAAGATGGCAAGAAGGAGTTGATTAGAGTAGACTACAGAGGACGGACCTTGTCAAGACGAGATGGATTTCAAGGGTAAGCCTTGAATCGAGAGCCGTAGGATGGACCGCCGCCGTACCCGTAGCCAGAATAGCCACCGCCGTGGCCGTAACCCTGCTTTTCATATCCGCCTTGGTACTTGTTGCCTCCAGGGTAGCCTCCATACGGGACCGAGTCGTAGCCACCGTCGTACCCTTCGCCATAATCCCCACGAGGACTGTTGTAGCCACCATACCCACCTTCGTGGAACGAGCCACCACCATACTCCGTCGACTGGACACTCACGACGGCACAGCACACCATCGCAAACAAGAGTTTCACCATGTTGGGATCTTTCGACGCAAAAGCTACAATGACTCGGTTTACTATCGTCCGACGGCACAGAATCGGGCCACGTCGTCTGCTGTTCATTCTCACCAAGACTCATCGAAAAGAGACAAAGACTGGTTTACACTTGTCACCACCTCGGTCATCGTCGCAACCGGGTCGTGTATTCTGCTTGTTGTCGTCTCGATGCAACTCGTCGTCTGGGCCATCTCAACGTTGCTTGCACTGGGTGTCGCCCAGTCACCTGCCACAACCGCAACGCCAACTACAACATCCCCAACCTATGTGACGTCCACCCCACCACTCACACAAGAATCCGCAGTCGATGGCTTGACGACGGACGACGACAATCAACCAACCAGTGGTGACGACAATCGACTTGACGGTGGTGACGACAATCGACACCACGAATATGACAGCGGTGACCCCAGATCGTCACGTGGTTTGTATGCACGTCGGATGTTTGTTGACGGTGGTGACATAGGAAGCTACGCTGAAGGTCGTCGTCCTGACTACGATTCCATCGGTGGTCCCACGGGTCGTCCTCATGACGGTGGCCACAACGGTCACTACTACGGCTCGAACGACGGCTACGGTTAACAACGAAAGAATTGTGGCGGCGTGTTGTATAATATGGTGCCATTCACTCTAGATTGATGACACTTGCAGAGGAGGAATAGAGGCCCTTTCAAATTTGGGACTTCACCACGCAGAGGGGATGCCGGGACACAAGTTTATTGAGTTTATGTAATTTGTAAAGTGACCCTTGGGCTATCCCAAAAGGTTCTATCCTAATTTGTAACGGGAGTTGCTTGAGCACATTTTGATCTGATTGACTTGGCACGCAACACAACCTCCCTTTCATCCTGAAGTATTTCGACGACACGATGAGGCCCTATTTATATTGGAGCAAGCTTTCTCCTAGTAGCTCCAACATTCTCTGGTGTCATCTGATATGTTGACACTAGCACGAACTGGCCTACTTGAAATCGCGTATTTTGTCATAGTAAGCTTTCACGCTTTCGTTGGCCACCCGAATTTTGGCTTGTAATTCTCTCAATGTCATTTGTAGGGTGTCTACATACTTGACTGCTGGTGTTTCAGCGTCGGGTATTTGCCGGTGTTTCAGCGTTGGGTATTTGTAAGTCAATTGGTAGTCTTGGTATACTAGTATACTATTATTAGTAGCCAAGATCTGCCTCGAATGGAGTCATGCCAATTGTCGATTGGGTCGCATTATTGTATGAAACTCGGCCTAAGGTAAGTTTTCCACCCAGTTGATTGCATGTCCACTCGTATATTGACGTAAATATGTCGTCAAAATGGCCTTCATTCGTTCTGTTTGGCCGTCCGTACTTTGATGGTATGCTGTCGACTACTTTAGTGTAGTTCCAATGAGTTTGTGTAGCTCTGTCCAGAAAGATGACATGATCTTTGAGTCACAGTCAGATACGATGCTTTCAGGTAGCCCATGATGTTTGACATACTCGGATATGAACAATGCTTGTGCATCTAATGTAGTTTTAGTTGGTAAGAAATGTGCACGCTTTGTTAGTCAATCGACCACGACCATGATGCAGTCAGTTTCACTAACCAAAGGCAATCCCGAAACAAAGTCCATTCCAATAGTCAACCATCGCCCAGTTGGCACTTCCAACGGTTTGAGAAGTTCAGGCGATTTGCCTCGTCGAGATTTGTTTTTTGGCAACTCTCACATGTATGAATATACTTCTCAGTATCTCGTCTCATTCCTCTCAGTATAATATTTCCATGATTGCATCAATTGTCTTCGATACTCCAGGATGCCCGGCTGCTGGAATATCATGCATTTCGAAGAGAACAGTGTTAAGTAATTCTTTGTCCTCGGACGGTAGTACAATTAAATCCTTCCCAATCATGCCGCAGAATATTATGCATTCGCTGTAGACGTAGGTCTTAGGATTTTCACGGATCGGCTCTTTTGATCGTACTAATCTTTCTAAAACGTTGGCCATGTATTTCGCTTGGCTTTGCCTGATCATCTCGTTCATGTTCTTTGACAAGGCCTTAATGGCAAGCAGTTGATGTGCTCTGACATTTTCAAAATCCACTTTAAAGTCAGGGCGGCGAGATATGGCGTCTCTCACTGTATTCGATTTTCCTGAAATGTGTCGAAAGGTGAGGTTAAACTCCGCTCACAGATCGTACCATCTAAATATTCTCTTGTTGATGGATTTCTGCTTAAGGACGTGTTCGAGCGAGTGATGATCTGTTTCCACAATGCCACCACCTTCGAGTATATAATCTCTCCATGTTTTCAAACAATGTACTATCGCCAGCATTTCTTGTTCTTGTGTGGGATAATTAAGCTCGGCAGAAATTATTTTACGACGAGTAAATGCAATTGGTCTTTCTGTCTCAACCTCCCAAGACAGTGAAATTGGTATATTTCACTCCCAACAGCAAATTGTGATGCATCTGTACGCATGTAGAATGGTTTCGAAAAGTCTGGTAAAGCCAATGTGGGGGTAGAGGAGAGAGCAATCTTTAATTGTTGAAATGCCTTTTGTGTCGCAGGGATCCATGCAATGACTTTCGTTCCCCGCTTGACTAAATCGAATAGTGGGACGCGGATCTCACTATAATCCTTGCAAAATCTCTGAACATAGGCGGTAGTGCCAAGAAATGATTGCAAATCCTGCAGTGCGAGGTTCTGGTCATTCCTTTATGACGCGCACCTTATCAGGGTCAATGCGTACTCCACGGCGGCCCACAAATTCACCAAGGCATGGTATTTGCTCACTGTATATAGTCGATTTTGACAGCTTCAAATAGAGCTTTCGGTCTCTGCACCTCTGAAAGACACGCCATAGTGCAGTCAAGTGATTATTAATCTCCATGTTTTGGGTAAATACGTGGACATTCTCAAAATAAGTTGAAACATCAGCATACAAATCGCTGAATAACTTTGATTAAATGTGGCTGGTGCATTATTCAAGCCCATCGGCACTGCCAAGTATTCAAATTATCCATCTGGTGTTTGAAGAGCTGTTAAAGGAATATCCTTAGTTCGCATGCGTATTTGGTAATAGCCTGATAATAAATCAAAACACGAAAACCATTGTGATCCTGACATGCGATCGAATATTGCGTCTTTTCGTGGCATAGGACTTGTTTGTCGCACAGTCATTTGATTCATTGCGCGGTAGCCGTGCACAATTCGCCACCCCACCGGTTTGTTAATACAAAAGGTTGGGGCTTCGTGTGGGGATGTGCTCGGTCTAATGAGTCCTACTCTTGGCATTTCATTTACCCACTCCTTTACAGTCTTTTCCTGTTCTGGTGACAATCTCCATTGTTGTCGAAAAATTGCTCCGGCTCCAGGTTTTAACTCCATCTCGTGGTCGTCGTGTGATGGTAATCCATGTGGCAATTCTGTTCTGAAAATTTCCTTACACTCACAAAGTAAATCATAGGCTGGGTTGTTCTTGAAAGATTCGAAATCCGTAGCTAATTGTCTCTCGGATTTATCTTGGACTTTACTTATTGAGTTGAATTGCCCTTCAATGTGGTTGTAGTACTGATTGATCTTGGTTGGTGTCAGTACGACCATTAATTCAGCCTTATTCTTTCGTAATATAGGTGCTGTTCTGCGGTATATAATAACTTTTGTAACTCCATTGACTTGGGAGTAATGAAAGCTCTTTCTTTTGCAATGGTGTAATTGTATGCGATTCTTCATCCGCAAATATCCTTTTCCCAAATTCATTTTGTTGTTTGGATTGCTCAAATGTGGGCATTCGTCAGTCCTTTTGATTTCCTGCACCACTTCGTTTTAACTATATATTCGGCCTGTCTCCTAATCAACAATTGGTTTCATCTTACGATTCCACGGAATTCCTATAAGTACATCACAGTTGTTTGGGATGAAGCAAATTTTAAAATAAGACTCGTAAGCTCCATATCATCCACCCATACTCTCAGTTTAATTCTTCTAATACGAATTTGTTCACTTGTGCCATTTCCAAAAGTTACTGTGAAATGACCGTGGTCTTCTACAAAGTCCATCCATTCTGATTTCTCGACAAACGATATCGAAACACCACAAAAATCAGCTCCATCGTCAAAAAATGCCCATGGCTGCTGAATTTCTTGGTCTCTTGAGCATGCAATTTGTTTAATAAGGTATCGTGCATTAGATGCACTATGATCGGTGATTCCGGTGAAATATCGCTTATTATTACATTTGCGAGGGTCAAACGGAAGTCCCTCGTTCTTCTGTAAATGTATTTTGTCGGCTGGTTTAGGACCATCTGCGCCACTAGACGACCCTACTCTTGTAAAGCCTTTGAGATTTCGAATAATTGTTGCATTTGACTAATTGTATCCATCAATTTTGCTTTTTTTTCTAAATGTACCCCGTTTTTAATTTTGATTGGCTCAATCAAAAGAACAAAACCTCCTCTATGATTGGATAGTTCTGCGCCTTTTAGTTCGTTCTGGGTGACGAGAAATCAGACGCGAAAAATGCCACCAGACTCGTCGAAACCAAATCTTTACTTGCAGTGCATGCATATTTCATTTTCACAACTGCTTGAGAGGACAACTAGTTCCTCAATTGCATTGAGATGCCTAGACCAAGTGTGCCAACGATTTACCGACCAACACAGCTGTTAGATGTCAGACATGAATCTCGTGAGTCTTAAACTGTCAGTGTTGGCTGAACTAGAGGAAGAAGGTTCTCAACAACTGAACAAAGGGCAGTATTATGTGATTCACTGTGTGCTAGAGGTTAGACAGTTGTTCATAAGTTTCGGCTAGGATGTGATGGGCTTGACTGTGTTGAGCTTTGTGCTCCTCACTTTCGAATTGTCCCTGAGCTGAGCCTTCCCTCAACTCAATACAGTTGTTTATCATTCGAGTCAACTTTGTTATTCAACAACAGCGCACAAGACGGTCGACCAATCTCTCGTACGACGAGAGAATAGCCATGTACGAGCGCCTCCTATTCATCGGCCGGCGAAATACCTCTCAAGGCCAGGCAACACATTGCCCTTGCGTTGATGTAGCCTCAGGACGTTGTCACGCGTATGGAGCCGTGGACAGGACTCCACCAAGGACGGTGCGTTGGTGGCCGCTCTAAAAATCCATAAATATATTACTTATGGGAATATCAATATTAACAGGTGAATTTTATTAGGAGTTTCCGGACCAAAGTTTAAATGGACCGTCGAAGAAGCCATCAGAGGAGTGGACCACGAAGACCGCCAAACACTGCGCAGGCTTGCCGCTACCGCCAAGATCCCGACGTCGACTCTCTTCCGACGTGCCAAAGACAACCCAAGCTTCAAGACTCGACCAACTTACATCAAACCACTCCTTACCGACACGAACAAGGAATGAAGACTTGGTTTTGCGCAAGCTTTTCTTTCACCTTCGTCACATGGTCACCGTATCTTCTCGAACATGCACAACTTAGTGCATGTCGACGAGAAATGGTTCTATGTAACGACGGTAAAGAGAAAAGTTTATGCGTTTGCCGATGAAACTCTCGCAATGCGTCATGCGAAGTCCAAGTCCTTCATCACGAAGGCAATGTTCTTAGCTGCTATTGCTCGTCCAAGGTACGACCATCACCGAGGCACTTTCTTTGACGGGAAGCTTGGTATTTGGCCGTTTGTTGAGCGAACGTTGGCGAAACGAACAAGCAAGAATCGCCCCAAGGGGACGGTCCCCTTGGGGCCTCGCTTGCAGAGAAGTAAATTGGCGGAGTTGGGCAGCAGGAACAAGGTCTTGGAGCTTCAACATAATTCGGTTAATTTTAGCCAATAGAGGCTCGTGATTGGCCAAAATATCCTTGACGGCCAAGTTAAATCGGTGGGAGGCACAACCAATAAAGTTGACACCAGCTTTTCTTGCAAGGGCAATGTTGGTGCTACAGTTGTCACCAATAAGAGCGACCACATTGGACCATGATTTGCCATACAACTCAAGAATAAACACCATAAACTCAAGATGGGCATCCGATGTCATGCGAGTCTCGTCGTTGATTGGTGAAAATGCCAGTAGAATTTTGTTGAATCCCAAAACAGATTTCGAAGAAAAGGTTCCAAAGATGCCCACATAGTGAGTCGAAGCATGGGATCACCCGTCGAAAACCAAAGCAAAGTCCTTTGGGATTAGATTGGTGATCTTTCGCTCCTGACAATGACATGACAGTGGATGGAGCCCTTAGGGCATGGCAGATTCTTGTGCTCAGCCTGGAGACTACATCACGTAAAAATACTCTGCACAACTTTGTTCAAAATTATAATCAAACTTGCAACTAGAGCGAAGATGACGATCTCTTCCATCGCTACAGATGGCATTGAAGACTACTTTTGGTGCCAGACTGGCCAAAGAACACTCACTACTGGGCTCCTGGAGCCCAGAAATCTCCAGCTTGTTTTTCTCTCGTAGAAATCCCTTCGCGCCATGAAATTCGCCAAAAGAACGTGTTCAATGAAAGGAAAAATCATCTCCAATGCACTATAGCGGTTAATTCACGTGACTGTCGTCCACAGTCGCTCAGATGTGTTAACAAGATTAACTGTAAACTGATTGGAGGATACCTCATTGCTTATAGAACTTTGATTGGATAAAAATAAATTAAGCTTGACCACAATATGGTATACTTTAATCAAGTTAAAATGATATCCGACCATCTCGATGATCCCACACCGAAGTACTGTACAGTTAATCATGATTGTTTGACGACGGGGAAATTTTTTATCCTTCGTTTACTTGGAACTGGTCCTTAGGACCAGTTCCAAGTTGGCTGCGTCTGATTTTTCGTTTACTTGGAACTGGTCCTTAGGACCAAGGAACTGGTCCTAAGGACCAGTTCCAAGTAAACGAAAAATCAGACGCAGCCAATCAAAATCGCTCCCGTCTGATAGAATTTCCATTTTGACTTTATCAGGTCAGAGAGAGGTCATAATCGTCTGATATAGCCTGACACTCCTACTATTGGTTGAAAGTGTTTCTCCTTTCAGCCATTGTATGTGTTCCTCAGTCACTCTGAAAATGCTCCCATCACAAAGTCTGTCTATCTTGGCTTGCGTGGAGATAGCTTGCTATTGAAGGTCCTTTATTGTCCGTGCCTTGCATTATCTTCGACTCGCAGTCATCGTTGCTGGCTCTGACGACATGAGCTCAAAAACAGCGAATCAGAGCGCATAATAGTATTGACCAATGACATGACACACAAAAGTATTAGAGAGATGAACTGATTTTGCGTCTCTTTTCAATTTTACTTGGAGCTGGCCCTTAAATGTGATATCATAGATTCTCTGGTCGGCAAAAGTGACACCCCTCCTATACGAAGTCGTTTTCAAAGCAAAAACCTCAATATCATCGTTGTCACTTCCAATGGAAAAGACTTTTGTGGCATTTGGCAATTTGATCATCAAGCTTTGTCAAAGAAAATTTTCTAATCACTGTGGGATAAAGACCACACATATTCCATTCAGGATAATCGCCTCTGTTGTCCTCGTCAATTCCCATTGAATCACTCCGTGTATCTTGCGAAATTTGTTGTTCAAGTGAGTTCGTTCGTTGCTCAGTGCGAGCTTGTTGTTCCTCTAAAATTTGAAGCGTATGTCCAAATTGAACCATACCTTCGTCAAATTCCATTTGAGCAGACATTTTGGTTAATTGGTCAACCACCATGGACTCGTCGCGTCTATTTTGGGCTGTTTGCTTTTGCAAGTCGTTCGCCATAGAGAGCATTTCATCTCGTTGGCGTCGACCGACTTCAAATTCATCTTTGACTGCTTTAGTTTGCAAACTCCTGGTATTGTCTTAACTTCTCAAACCCGACCAGAGAAATCGCTAATGTTTGCTGCCACTTGGCATATTAACTTTTTCTTGCTTGACGTAAATCCATCTTCATAGTCAATTCCTTCCGATACATCTTTTTCCTCCATTGTGCCAAATTTGACGTTTGTTAGGCTACAAAGTTGTATAATAAGGTGCCACTCACTTTAGATCGATGGCACTTGCAGAGGAAGAATAGAGGTCCTTTCAACTTCACCACGCAGAGGGGATGCCGGGACACAAGTTTATTGAGTTAACGAAATTTGTAAAGTGACCCTTGGGCTATCCCAAAAAGTCTATCCCAAAAAGTCTATCCTAACGTTAATTTGTAACGGGCATCGCTCAAACACATTTTGATCTGATTGGCACGCAACAAAAAAGTTGCACGCTCTTGGCTAATACCACTTGCGAATAAAGTCGACAAAGCTGGCACTGATCACTCGATGGAATGCCGCCGTGGCATGGCGCGCACTGTCAAATACGAGGTACTTGTCAGGGTCTGCACACAAGTGAGTGCCGTTGAAGCAGGGATCAAAGAAGCCATGCTCAAAGCCAAATGCAAGAGGAGCAGCCAGCACCGTCGCGACCAGTGCAGGGAGTTCGTACAAACCCAAATTGGCAGAAGGGTAGCGTTGCTTAAACTTGTCCGCCAGCTTGTGCATCTGAAGGCTATGTTCGACGAGGAATTGAGATTCTTGGAGAGGTTGAACGATCGACGCGATGTTCGTTGCGCCTTCCTTCGCAAGCGCCTCCCACTGATTGTAGATCGACTCCGCAATGTCTTCGCCCGTCCTGTTGAGACGAAGATCGGTGTTCAATCTATCATCGTTGAAGCCAATTAAGATGGTGAAGAGCGTGCGGTCGTGGCTGGACCCTTTCGTCTGCTTCAGATACGACGACACTTGTTCGACCACACTCGGTGGCTTGAAAGTCTCGTTGGCACCCAATACATACACTGCTGGAATCTTGGAGTTGTCCGCTGTCGCCCCAGCAACTGCACGATTGTCCAGGGTGGCATTCAGAGCCGCAGCAGTCAATTCAATGTAGGTTGGTCCATTGCTAAAGCGTCCATTGTAGTACGGCGACTGAGGTATGAGTCCTTTCGTGAGCACGAAAGCGCCATTGCCAGTGTCGGTGTCAGAATCACCAAAGCTGACGACCTTGCGAATGTCAGTGTACTTTGCAGTCGACACGATGGCGAGAGCGGCCACGACGAGCGTTCGAGCAAAGGACGCCATACTTGGGACTTGGCAATGCGCAACGCAAGGCAAATTCGAGAATGCCGTCGATCACAACTTGGATGCTTGCCGCAGCCATAACTTTCGCTTGTGACAATACAGTATTTATCCAATCTGCTCCGCCGCGATCATATACAGCCTGTATATGATCGCAGCGGAGCAATAATTACACCCTAGAGACTCTCATGTTGAAGCAGCCCTTGTCTCTATCGCCGGCGTGTCGGGAGTATGCGCCAACGGGAAATCCATGGCAATGAGCACCATGGACCATGCCGACTATGCCGCGCTTGGCCGCGAACCAAGTTCAACAGCGTGGCAGCCCGTGCACGAAGATTTCCACATTGCGTGGTCAATCGCGTGTCACGTGAAACTGAGCGGCGAGTCGGACCTGCGAGCGGGGGAAGGAGTCGAACAAACCAAAAAAACGTCTGGGGACCACATCAGGTGTCGAGAAGTCGTCGGATCAAGAACAAAGGATCGTGGGAGCGTCGCACCCAAGCCATTGGCAGATGGAAGAAGGTCATCCACGTTAAAGAGTGCGGTGGATTGCAACTCAGCGTAATCGGGAACTGGGTAAAAGTCTAATAGAATGCTGAATAGTCAATTAGAATGCTGAATAACGCAAATTGAGTAAATTTAAGTACGAATTGGGGTGATACACCGCACTTCAGAGGGAAAACAGATTGACAAAGTCACGCATGCGACAGAAATAGAGTCAGCAGTGGTGGTACTTACGAAAACAGTCAGTTTTCAACTTCAATCAGGCCAGAAATTCCCTTGTCAAGTACATTTTGTGACCCGCCGAGCATAGACCAGCCAATTCGGTCGTCGTGGTCAAATAGTGTGAATACAACCCGGAAGCATTCTATTTTGGTCGTCCGTTTTTTGACGACAACAACGCTGGCAGCGTAGTTCATGCTTTTGATGACAATGCTTTCACACTATGATCGACAAACTCTTCGTTGAGCAAATAAACTCGGGAAATTTGACACACATTAGCAATCGCTGTTATTTACCCAATTGTTGTTTCGAAACAAGGCATATAAGATGCCATGGCTAGTAGTCATTTCAAGATTTCACAGCATCAGAGGCAGCAATTTACTTTGCTGTACAAAGACAACACCAGGATATTCCTTGTTTATGTGGAATTTATGATGAATTCTGCTTAGATCAACCGCCTGATGCATGCCCTTGAATAAATTGGTGGAGTATATTAGTCCACATTTGCTGGCTGAAGTAGGCGGAAGCATTCTATTATGGTCGTCCACATTTTGAAGCTGGCGATCACAGCATGCAAACAAAATTCTTGGATTTATCGATGAAATTTACATACCTCAACATCAAGGTCTAAGCAGGGTCTAGCGACTCAAATACTTTATTCAAAGCTAAACATCGGATGGTGGAGCTAAATACGAGCCATCACAGATCCCACATAAACAGGGAATATTCCATTTGTCGTCCATGTAGTGCAATGTCAAAATGCTGCCTCTTTGGAGGTCAAATCTCGCTACGACGACCAGGCGTGGCGCCTTATCGACGTACCACGTTTCAAAGCGACAATTGGGCAAACAAGAGTGATTGATAAAGCGTGCCAAGTTTCCACAGTCTTTTGCGTCAACATATGAGGTTCTTGTGATCGCAGTACATCCTAAAGCCGTCGAGACGCATGAGTAGATAGTTGAGTTTCTCGCATGCACGCGCGATAGGGTACGCTTCCTTCTCGATCACCGACCACGACTTCTGCGCTCCAGTAATCATTCCAGATTGACAAACGAGCATTTCGTGCTGATGTTCGTGTATCGCCTTCTCTTCGTCAATCTTGTCAACCTGCGTAACAATAATAGACCATCCTCGATCGCTGGCATCCGTGAACAGGCACAGTGTGGCGTCAGCACGTGGGTGCGACAAGTCCACCACCGCCCGCATCTTGGACTTCACAGCATCGAATGCAGCTTTTTCACCTTCAGTGAGCTCGATCTTGATGCCCGAGGCGATTCGCTTCTTCTTCGCTTTGCCTTCAAGAGCGTTGTTCAGCGCTTGTTGCAATGGTTCCACCGTCATCGCATATTCCGTAATCGAGTCGCGGGTCCAATTCGCGGCGCACACAAACTGTTGCAGGTCGCCAGCGTTCGTGGGGTATGGGATCGCGCAGAGTTGTTCGATTCGTTCCGGGTCTTGCTTGACTCCTTCACCGCTCAGTATTCGTCCGCACCACTTGACTTCTTTCGTGAATAGCACGGTCTTCGACGGCGATAGCTTGAAACCATGACGATCCACTAATCCAAAGAACTTGTGCAGTGTTTCGAGATACTCCTCTGCGTTCTTGGCAAACACTCGGATATCGTCAATCCAGACAAGCAGGTGCTTCAACAGCAGAGGAGCGTAGCACTCCTCGCTCGTCGCTTGCACGTATAAAGCTGAGTCGACGTGGCCTTGCATGACGCGATCAGGTGTGTAGACACATCCGTTCAGCATGAATGAGAGCATGTCGCGACTGTCTTCGTGTAGCGGAAACTGCCAGAAGCACTTGGGTAGATCGAACACTCCCATCGCTTGCATTCCCTTGAGATGTTGCGTAATTGTCGTTTGAAACGTGCCCGCTTTCGGCTCTGTCTTGCTGTTGATCACTCGATAGTCGTTCGTCAGCCTAAAATGTTTCAATACATCATCGTCAGTCCATTTGTCCGCCGTCTTCAGTGACTTTCTTCCTTCAGGCTTCATGACTGGGTTGACAGGACTGCACCACGCTGACTGCTGGTTGCGCTTGTTGACTCCAGCGTCCAGCAACTCTTGAGCAAATAGCTGCAAAAATCTCTCTTCCAGCGGATTGTTCTTCCTTCCTTTGCATCGGTATGGAACTCATCCGGCTTTGGGTGTCACCCGCAATGGCTTGACCTTCGCAGGGGGATCTGACCCGTTGAACTTGATTCTCCAGATGTCGTATTCGATCAGCACTTTCCACATATGCGCAGCCAGCTCTTGTGGGAAACCGTTCTTCACAGCACTCACCACCATCTCCTGCAGAGCTTCTTCAAGCTTGTTCTTGGCCGCGGGTAATCGCAACTGCATCGAATAGACTCGCACGTTCTTGACTCGTATGTTTCTTGTTCGAGACACTCGCGTATCGCCATCTTGACTACATAGGTCCGACTCGCGCATACCGGCGTCATCAAACATCCACCGAGACACACGACTACCGCCGTCATGACTGCTTTGGCCCGACTTGCGCGTATCGACGTCATCAGTCTTCGAGCAAGACATACGACTACCGATGTCATGACCTCGAGGGCCAGACACTCGCGTATCGACGTCATCACTCGGCACACGAGACAATCGCATACCGACGTCATGACCACTAGGGTCAGACATACGCGTATCGTCGTCATCGTGTTCTTCTCTTCGAGTCGACTTCCACATGCGGTCTTCTTCTTCTTCTTCGACATCGCTGGTCGACTTCCGCGCACATACTATGCCGGCGTCAGACTCAGCACCCAGATCGTCACCGTCCGCTTCACGCTGCTGAATCGTGACTTGTTCCAACCACCGATCAATATCGAGCCCGATCGATTTGAGTATGTCGTGGGAAGCTAGGAATTCGTTGCCTTCTTCAACAATGTAGCACACTCGTCTTCCAGGGATCTTGACCATTCCCGCTGCTGTTTGCAAACTGAGTCTCAGTTCGACGTAGGACTTTGTTTCAAACTGCATGTCGTTGCATCCTGTTCCACTGATAGGTTCAGCCAGCGTCACAATCTTCACACTTGGTCGCTCCTTGATGAGTGCGTCCACCATTCGTCTTGGAATGATGTCCTGGTCGGCGCCGGTATCTGGACAGTAGGGCACTTCAAGCGCATCGTTCAGCACGATCCATCGCTCTTCTTCCTCTGTTTCGCTCGTCACAGCGGCTCTTGCCTTTAGCCAAGCGCGCTGAACCTTCGGCTTCTTCTTGTAGTTCCGCTTGAATCGCTTTATCGCATTCCTTCCTTTGCGGTACCCTCTGAGTTGTGAGTTCGGACTGTTTTCCGGGCACTCGTTCGACTTGTGTCCCGGCTTCTGACATGCATAGCAGACTATGTTGCCTTCGCGATAACCAGGCTTGTCTGTTCTCGCTTGCGTGTCCTTGGGTCCGTACTTGTCGTTCCTAAAGGGTGAGTTCGAGTTGCCTGACCCGTGGCCACCAGCGGGGCCACGGCGACCAGGACTTGCCGAATTTCGGTTGTAACGCGTGTTCTCCCAGACTCTTCGTCTTTCTTCTGCGCGCTGCTTGCGTTCTTCATGATCACGGAGTAAGTCGTACGCTTGCTCTTCAGCATACTGGCTTCCGGCTCCGACGACTCCCTTTTCGTCGCCCCAACCCGTGACTTTGTCAAAATGCACCTTGAATGGTGTTCCTCGTCGTCGTTTGACATCGCTGTTGGTCCACCCTATCGGCGGGCTCCGCTTCTTGCTGACCAGGCCTTGTTGTTGCGCTAGTCGGTCCGACGCTTCGATGCGATCCATTTGTTCGCGCACAACTTTGGCAAATTCGACGATCGTGGAGACTGGTTCACGCTTGATCTGATCGCGCACCAGATTTGACAGTACAGGTGGGTCGATTCGGTAAACCACTGCTTTCAAAAACATCTTGAGACTTCCCTTCACCTGGAGGTCTTCCTTCAATGCGTATCTGTCAATGACGTCGTTGACTTGCATCATGAATAGGTCTAGACGACTGGCAACCGAGCCTGTAGCCGGCATGCGCAGATCGTGGCAGTAATCCTCTAGGTCAGCTTCAGTAATTCCAAATGAATGAGACGGTGTGCTCAGAATCTCCTCGGTCTTCTCACGCAATCGCTCTTCCGTGATGTCGGGTTCGAACCAGATCGTTTCACACATGGCGCGCAGCAGGCTCGGATCGCATGACTCGATGTATCCGACCATTTGACTCTTCGCATTGCCCGCATGTCGACACTTGTCTCGGAGCAGCCGTTCGTACTCCAGGCGCTTCTTTTTCCATTCGACTAGGAACTTGCGATCAAAGTTCGTGATCCGCGGGTGCTTGATATCTGTAACAACCACGGTTGAATACATTCATTGATTGCGTCGCATGAGTTCTTTGTTCTTGCGCTTTTGCTCCGCCTTCTTCGTTTGCGCTTTCTGATACGTACGCTCCTTGTATCCATCGGTGTCTTCGCCGCTGAGGTATGTGACGGAGGAATCTGACTCTGCGCGACGGAAATTCGGTCCATATTTCTCGATCTTGCGGCGTTCACGTCGTTCTCGGTTGATCCGATTCTGCTCCCGCATTTCGAGGTGCTTCCGCGTCTTCTCATCCAGGTCGCGGTCATCATCTTCGTCTTCGGAAATGTAGACATTGCTCATGTCCTTGACTTCGCCATCTGAACCGTCCGCTGAGCTGTCCACTGAACCGTCTTCAGAACTCGCTTCGTCGTCCGCGTTGTCTCCTCTTGCCTCATCTTCTCGCTCGGCTGTCGCTTCTTCAGGTTCACCTAGACCGTCATTGCCTTGCGGCAAGACAGTCCCAGAGTGTTCCATCTCCGTGCAAATTTCAAAATGTCCTTCCTTGTGTTCCTCTTCGGTTCCGGTTGGATCCATCGTATCCGGATTACCAAATGTGCTCGGTACACTATCACTAAAGTATACTTTGTGCGGTTTCCTTGAAACCACCGCGTTTCGTCAACTCAAACACACAGATAGGGGAGTGCCGCCTCCTGTGAATATGCACTTGATTGACTTGCGCAGTAGCTAGCAAAACACAAACTGAGATTAAGATCTAAATCTCATCTTCTCTCCCTTGACTTGTTGAACTCTTGATTGTCTTCTCCGACCGTACGGCAGTCTTCCGGCTGAGCCTTGGTCGTTGAGTCTTGGTCTTGATCTTGAAGTGACTTCAACGTGCAATTCACTGGCGGCAGACACTCGGCTGTTCAAAGAACAAGCCTGTGACGTGGCGGAGCATGGCTGAACCACGCCACCGCACATATCAGCAATCAATGAACGAGCGTTGGAAGTCGGGACGTCAGCATCTCCAGGCCAAAACATTGTTCCCCCCAAGTTGTACTTCTTGATATAGTCCAGCTTTTGAGCCAAACTCTTGGGCCCTTCGTACGAGATGAACATCTTGGCATGTGGGTCGTAGCTGTACGTCACACCAAGCTTCGCGTCGTAAAACTCGGTCGCACCAGCTTGGGAAAACGCCTTGTAGTCCCAAACACCAGCACATCAGACCCAGAGACCCACGAACCCTTGGTCGGAGGAGTAAAGCTGCTGTACAGGCCAGCCGTGTTTTCAAACGATCGACCGTACGCTTGAATTCCCAAGACGATCTTGTTGCTCGGACAACCACCTTTGATGTAATCTTGGACGGCAGTGTGGGCAGAATACTTGAGACCAGCAGGATGGTTGGGGTCTTCGTACAGGTTGGCTTGGTGATCAGTGTAGTTGCTCCAACTGCCAGCTAAATCGTATGCCATGATATTGATATGGTCCAATTGACCGCAGATCGAAGTAAAGTCCCAGTGGCGGTAAATTTGAGGGCCAGCAGGAGATGCCACACTCAGTTCTGCCTTGAATGGCAGGGTCTTGAACTCGTCGCGGATAGCTTTCAACAAAAGCACGTAATTCGCCATATCGTCAGGGCGGTGTTGTACAGGAGGTGAGTCATTGCCGCCTTCCACTGGGTATTCCCAATCAATGTCGACAAAATCCAAGCCCAAGTCAGTCATGAGCTTCACAGCGCTCTTCGCAAATGTTCGGCGGCTTGTTTCGATGCTAGCAATCCCGCTGAATAGGTCACTCATCGTCCAACCGCCAATTGACAGCCCAAACTTGGTGCCTCGGTTTTGGAGCTTCTGCTTGAATCCTTGGCCAAAGTTGCCGTACAAGCCATTGCCTTGATCGTTCCAAGAGTCACCGTGCTCAGGCCAGCGCTTTTGAACAGCAGCCCAACTGTCATAGATCGTCACCGTGCCGTCTGCGGTCGGTTTGCCAAAGGCATAGTTGACGTGGGTAATCTTGGACCAGTCCAAATCGAAGATGCCGAAATTGCGAGCGTAGATCGCCCACTCCATGTAGTAGACGACATTCTTGTAGGCAGCTTCAACAGGGGATATCATGGCCAAGGCCAGGGCAAGAAGGGCGGACTTTGGGATAAGCGTCATTTTTGCTGAAGTGGGCAAATTTGAGAATGAGGATTTTCCTGGGCGGTTGGGACGCGGTTTTGGCAGCGTTTGCTGGTTCGGCCGAATCAGTTGAAGCTCCGATTGCTTATGGTTGGCATTTCCTTTGACAAACATCCAGAACTTGTTTGCAGAGTACGGTGTTGTCTTTACTTTGTGTCGAAAACAAGTCTGCATCGTGACGTTGTTACATTTGATTCAACTTGATTGTGATGGCAAAGTTAACTCCACCTCCAGCTTTGCTGGTCATCCAACGCTACGTGAACTCCAACTGTCCATGGATCTTATCAATCGGTGGTTTATTGTACAGCAAAATTGCCTGATTCATATACTGCTCGTTCAACTTTCCAGTGACAAAATGCCATTGTGCGCTGGGAAATGTGGCTGAGACGAGAATGTTCATGGCACAATTGAGGAAGCTGAATGATGGGGGAAGTTTGAGATTGCGAGTGAAGGGCGTCAGATCAGAGGCAGGGGGCAGGACGAACTTACAGCTCCAGATATCCGCGAGCGCTTGTCTGATTTTGTGGTTTCAGCAGGTTCCTAGAGGTGTTCCTATGATCAACGGTAGAAAAACATCGATGGTGTTCGGAGCAGGACTCTCGGAACAATTTACGTCATCGAAAGACAAATTGCTCGATGGTAAGACGAATCAACAATTGCATCCTTGTAATGTACACGGGTGAACATATGCGGTGGTCAATTGAGCTGTATCAAGAGTTGTCCGATGATATTTGGTTCCACAAGGAGAGGCTAACACCCGTGGAACTTATGCACTAGCCATCAAACCTGCCTGCGTATCCTACCCTCGTTACTGCCCCATGGACACAGAACTTTGACGATAAAGCTGGCGTTTTAGTTCGTTCTTTGTACAATAGACTGATGGAGATTTTACGACCTCGTATTTGTGATGATCGATACTATGGTATGCATACAAGTAGCTGCTCCATCGGAATCGGGTCTGATGTGAATCGAAAAGATATTCGGAATGCAGAGAATCGATACGCATGCCTTGGACTCAGAACCCATGACGGCCCTAACACAAGCATCTGAGCCCCGGAAGTCGATATTATTGTACTTCTTTAGAATTGCTTCAACGGTTAAGGTTGTTCAACCACCACCACAATGGATTGTCTTCAATTATGGCCCACAGGTGCTTGGAAGTCTACTGTAGCAATGTTTGATGCTCGGTCACTGCAATTGATAGTTAGCACAGGCGTAGATTGCACAATTAGTGAAGCCAACAATCTCGTACGTCTAATCTTTACTCTGCGATAGTCTCTGAGTTGTAGCATCTCTTCACGTGTTCAGAACGAAGTCGACTGTATTTTCTCGAATTGTTGGCAGCTTGGAAAAGCCCGATGGCTTTCCTCTGGTCGCTTGGATTATGTAAAACGTCGTCAATGTCACAACATCGCGAAATAACTATTAATAGGTTGGGTATGTCATATGTTGCTGCGCCTTGTCGTGTTACAAACTCTACCGTGGTTGTGTTGATAACTGCTGTGTGAAGTGCGCACTGGAAATACTCGCAGCCAAATGAAACCAACAGACGAGCTAGATTGTGCAATGTATGGTCTTCTCTTGTGAGCAGGGTATGGAGCTTAGACCACATTCGAGTTGTGATATAGACATTGGTACAATGTACAGAAAGTCGTCCACGAAAGAGTACGACATCTGCTCATGTCCAATGCCACTGTCGATCTAGATCCAGCTTGTTGAACTTTGCTGATTCACAAAGTACAGTACGAAGCGTCCTTCGTTCCGTTCGTTGAGAATCCCCCCACTAGATCATTCTTACTTTTGCACCATGAAAACCACTGCTCTCTCGCTCCTCGCTTCCTCTGTCATGGCCAGCTCAGTCGCATGGGACAACAACCAAACCGAACCGTCGTTGTCATCGTTTGAACTCGGGGCCCCTGTTCGCGACAATCAATCGCCACCATCCCTGGAAGCCCGAAGCAAGGCATTGCCGTCTCATACGCTTGTTGGTTATTGGCATGACTTTCAAAATCCTGCTGGTCCAACCTACCCCTTGAGCCAGATCAGCAAAGACTGGGACGTCTTTTTTGTCGCGTTTGCTACTAACAATGGAAACGGCAACGTTGGTTTTGATTTGGATCCAGCCGCCGGCTCGGAAGATCAATTCATTGCCAACATCAAGAGCCTTCAAGCTGCTGGAAAGACCATTGTTCTCTCCTTGGGTGGTCAAAACGGCTCTGTCACTTTAAGCGATGCGACTGAAACCACCAACTTCGTCAACAGCGTGTTCGGTTTGATCACGAAATATGGATTCGACGGCATTGACTTGGATTTGGAAAATGGAGTCTCTCAAGGCCTTCCGATCATTAACAATTTGATTTCCGCCGTCAAGCAACTGCGCCAAAAGGTCGGATCGTCGTTCTACCTCAGCATGGCCCCAGAGCATCCTTACGTTCAGGGTGGTTATGTATCGTTTGGAAGTATTTGGGGGGCTTATTTACCGATTGCGCAACGAATTGACCCAAATCCACGTTCAGTATTACAACAATGGCGGCTTCACCTACTCCGATGGTCGGACATTGAATGAGGGCACAGTCGACTGTTTGGTCGGTGGCAGTGTGATGCTCATTGAAGGATTCAAAACAAGCTTTGGTACTGGATGGGAGTTCAAGGGACTGCGGCCTGACCAAGTGTCCTTTGGTGTGCCATCTGGTCCGTCTTCGGCAAACCGAGGGCAAGTCTCGAATGAAGTGGTTCGACGGGCGCTTACTTGCTTGGTTCAAAGTGTCGGATGTGATACCGTCAAGCCTCCATCTGCATACCCGACGTATCGTGGAGTTATGACATGGTCAATCAATTGGGATAGCCATGACGGCCACGGTTTTTCGAAGAATGCCCGCTCTGTCCTGGATGGCTTGGGCGGCGCGAACTCTCCTCCTCCAGTGACTACTACCCCAACGATTGTCCCAACGTCCAAGCCTTCCACTTCGCCAACGACCAACCCTACGTCGTCGCCTTCGCCCACTCCGAGCCCTTCCCAAACTAGCACAAATCAGTGCAATGGCAATCACAACGTCTGCTTCTGGCCACTGACGCAGCAAGTTCTTCCTTACTCTCAAAGCGATTGTGCGAAATTTGGATCTCAATTCGTGTGGTGCTCATAGATTGTTGTCTCGGCAAGTTCTCTGTCTATAAAATAATATAAACATTATTAGAGCATCTCCACCACTTAGGGCATATGCTCAATTTCCACTTCAGAATTCTGCACTAGGATGGCTAAACCCAAGTCAAATTGAACTCGTAGGGTAAACCTGTGTCAAATCTGGCTTGGATATAGCCATCTTGGGACGAGGTCAAAGTGGGAATAAACCCGAATCCCGATCCAGAATTTGATATTGGCGCACGTCCGAACAAAACGACATCGAGCTAAAAACGTGTAGAAAGCAGCAGCTCTACTCAGTGTCTGGCCAGGTTGTGATGTAAACAAGTCGAAAAGAGGTCCGAACTATGATCCTGCCGAGAACCACATTATTTGAAAGGATTAGATCCTTGTTTCTATTGGAATAAATCAGGTGTCGGATTGCTTCTGGTGTTGAGTGAGACCATTTCACGATTGGGATTTTGGGATATGGCAACCATGCAGGTCGATTTATGCACACCTCTGGTGTAGAAACCCAAATGCAAATCCAAGTAAAACTGACAATATGGCTTTTCGCTTTTACCCTTCTGGTGGAGATGCTCTTACTACGACTAGTGATCAATACTACTCCATCCAACTTCCGAAGTCAGGTTTTTATTTTAGGAAAATCCAATCTAACACGTCAGGTTTTCCTTCTATTGGTCAAAATGAAAATAGATCAGCATAGTCCGGGTAAATCTTTTTTCACGAATAAATTCTTGCACAATTTTTCTTGTTTTTCCAGTACCAGGAATTCTACTGGCATAAGTGGTTGGATTTCCAGGAGGAGGGGCACAAATATTTTTTTTTCTTCCAAATTTTGTTTCCAAATTTGAACAACAATTTTTTTGCATCGACCAAGTATAATTCCAACACGTTCCGTTACATTTGGGACACCATCCTTCAATAATTGAGCATAAATCCGTAAAATATCAATTCTTTCTTCGCTTTTTAAACTGCGCCGTCTCTCAGCTTTAACGAAGGCAATAACTTCTTCATAGCTTGGAGCCATCCTCCACCACCGACGTCACAATCGCACCCGAGTCCAACCACTTTGATATGAGAGACAGTGCTACTTTGTCTACCTGTATAAATTTATAATGGGTGCAAAGTCAAAAGTTTAACAATTTATAAAGGGTATTTAATGTAACGATGCAAAATGACAACCATTCCTCTTTCTTTTTACGTTATCTCACAAGATATTATGTTTTAGAGCATTTAAGTGTTAGAAACGAATCGTCCGCAAAGAATTGAGTCTAGAAACATAGGCAAAAACATTGAGCGAAAATTTTTCTTGATAAAAGTTCCCCAGTTCCCTCGATGCTTTCGACCGTTGTCAGCATTTCTCTGAATGACATGCTTTACTTGTGGAAGCTAGTGCTAAAGATAGCTTGAACTTCATACTACCTATCTATACTACTTTTATAACCAATCACGTTATCAATTCTATTTATATTACAAATTTCCGTTGCCGTGCCCGTTGTCAACTCACCCCTACAATACAGCGATCCGGGAAATATAAGACCACAGGTGATTCTTCGCTGATTGGTCAATTTCAAGCTGAACACGGACTCCATATACCGTAATAAAACCTGTTAATTGCATATTGCATTTGGAAGAAGACAAAGAGACTTGTTTTATTAGATAAGTGTGCAAGACTTCATATACTATGAAAATTGCTAGAGATGTAGAATTACTCATATGTGTCATGTAATCGATCAAAGTCTTCAGAAAACAAGGAAAACTCTATAATTTTATAATTGGTGCATTCATTTCGAGGATGTGTCATTGAATCCTTTAACAATGTATCATCCCATTTGCATATCGTTTCTTTGGAAAGAATGCCTGTATTTTCAACAACAACTTACCCTTCTTCTACGACAGCACTTATAACCTTTAGCTTATGTAGGAGCACCGTAGTTTACTTGTGTTTGCGCGTTTATCTGGCCATGAAACTATGGTTGACCTCCTGTCATATTTATTTCTTGTTAAAATAAATATGATTTATTTTCACGGTTCAATAGAGGGGTAGGGTTTGTTGATGGTCTTATACTACTCCATCCAACTTGCGAAGTCAGGTTTTCATTGGAAGAGTCATCAAAAATCGAGGAAATTTTTTCTCGTCATTTCATTGGTAGAAATGAGTTCAGCAATACAAGGCGATTCGTTTGCCGCCTTTATCGTGAAATTTGGCGCCATGGCACACAAGAAACATGCAACGAAACATATATACTTGATTAAAGTATAGGCAAGTCATTGCATCATTTTCCAACGAAAATGAAGGAGCGCAAGATCCTTTCTGAGAGTTCCAAAGTCGCAATTTATGCACAACTTACTATGAACGCGTCCAGTGGTAAGCCGAAGTATGGCGAAATAAAGCGTCTTGCGGGAGTCCATGGTGTTTGCGAGCGCACCATCATGCGCGTATGGGAAAAGGGGGAATCCAAACAATCGTTTGCCATCAGACGCAAGAAGCGACGAACAGAAAAGGATGTGCGAGAGTTTCAAGTGCGGGTTTCAAAGCTATCACCGATAAAACGTCAAGACTTGGCAACGATGGCAGCT
This sequence comes from Aphanomyces cochlioides, assembly GCA_019828595.1. Taxonomy (NCBI): domain Eukaryota; phylum Oomycota; class Saprolegniomycetes; order Saprolegniales; family Verrucalvaceae; genus Aphanomyces; species Aphanomyces cochlioides. The sequence goes on along the minus strand of JAHQRK010000036.1, from coordinate 131,345 downwards.
GCTCTATCCATGCCAAAGTCAACGTTGCACGTGAGGATCAAGAACGGCGAGCTTGTACAAGGCAAATCGAAAGCACGTCCATTGTTGACGGACGAGAACAAGAAGGCTCGACTGAATTACTGCCTGTCCTTTTCAACGTTGTCAAACGGTGATGCTCAGTATGATCAATTCACTGACCATGTCTTTCTTGACGAGAAATGGTTCTATATGCGCAAGATTAGAAACAAAATTTATCTTGCACCCTGGGAAGATGTACCAAATCTGCCGGTAAAGAACCAGCGCTTCCTGCCAAAGGTCATGTTTCTCACTGGAATTGCTCGCCCACGTACTGTGAATGGTGCTGCGTTCGACGGCAAGATTGGTGTATGGCCGTTTCTCGAGGCTGTGCCTGCAAAGCGTTCAAGCCGTCTACGCCCTGCTGGTACCATTGAAATGAAAGCGATCGCTGCGACCAAGGAGTCCTACAAGAAGCTCCTGATTGACGAAGTTTTACCAAGAATTCATGCCTTGTTTCCATCAGACACGCGTATGATCTTTGTTCAGCACGACAATGCCTCGCCCCACGGCGTTGAGACCGACTCGGATGTCGTTCAAGCTTGCTTGAAGAATGGGCGCGAGATTGTCTTTGGAATGCAACCTCCAAACAGTCCCGACTTAAACATATTGGACTTGGGTATCTTCAACGCAATGCAAGCGAAACAGCTCAAGATGCCGTCGACTACAATGGACGAGCTGATTCGGAATGTGAGATCTGCTTTTGATGCCTTACCAGTTGCGACTGTAGAAAATGTATTCATTACACTCCAGGGAGTGATGCAATCAATCGTCGAATGTGATGGTGACAATTGTTACAAGCTCAAACATGTCAACAAGCCACGAAAGCGTCGCCTTGGTCAGCTTGATGGCCCATTGAGCTGGCCAGCTGAAGCTCTTTTGTCTGCCTCTTTGCAAGCCGTTCATATTTGATGTTGTCCAATGTCGAGTGGTTGCAAGTGATGTTATGGATTTCTTACGCAAATTTTTTTTATTCAAGTGGATGTGGACAATCCTAAGGATAAATTGGCGTGTTTACGTGTTGTTCAATTATATTTGGAAAAAAATGGATTTAAACGTGGGAAACCAAGTGGAAAAATTGGATATCATTTGTCATTGGAAAGTATCATTTCAAAAGACATTTATGTATCAAAAATGTTTGGAAATTTTTTTGGATCAAATTCTCCTACAATTATTTACATGGATGAATCTTATAGCCACCACCATTATTCACGACACAAGGACAGTTTATATGATCCCACTGATAAATTGGATTTACAATCCAAGGGAAATCACAAAGGGCAAAGATATTGCTTTATTGCAGGAATACTGGATGGTGGATGGGAAAACAATAAATTACTTGGTCTGGATATTTTTGTTGGTGGTGGAAAAGGAAAAAGAACTCCAAAGGATTATCATGGGATGTTCAACCACAATTATTTTGTTAATTGGTTTGAAAAATTATTGCATGAAATGAACGAAATGAATTTATCAAACGCAATTATTGTCATGGACAATGCAAAATATCATAAATGTCTACCCCTTGATACCCCTCGGTATAATTGGAAAAAATTGACATGGAAAATGCTTGTAAAAACTTGAGAATTGATTTCAATCCTGGTGAAATTAAATCAATTTTGTGGTCGAAATTGTCTGACCATGTGAAAAAAACGTGGATCCTGTGATTGTAAATATGGCTCGTGAACATGGCCATGAAGTAGTTTATACTCCCCCTAGATACTCCGATCTGCAACAGATTGAATTGGTTTGGAATATTGTAAAAGGAAAAGTTGGCCGTCAATACAACGATTCCACTACCTTCAAGGATGTTTTGATTCGTTTGGAAGAAGCTTTTGACTTGTTGACCTCTGCGAACATTTATGATTGCATTATCGCCTCGAATAAAAACTTGGAACAGCTGCATGATCATATTCATGCGCTCGACGAAAAAGAAGCACCAAATCAGTATTCCGACGCTGAACGCGATAGTTTTAGTGATGCAAGCAATTCTGAAAGCGACTCAGAGTCTGAGGATGAGACCAACGTCGAGGAAGAGTTGTCTCCAATAACTGCATAATATATTTTCTTTTGATAATTGATATCTTTGGGCAATATTAATATATAGAGTACCTGTATAATCATGTCTTACCCCTGAGTTCTGTGAATTTATATGAGACATGCCAGTTCCCTCGATGCTTTCGACCGTTGTGAAGAAAAAACACGTATTGTCCGCCCAAGAGAAGCTCCTTGTGGTCAGATGTCACGACTACTTCAAGAGCCAGAGAGCTGGTACCGTGGGACATACCATGCCTCTGCGTGACATCGTAAGTGAATGTCTTGGCTTCGCCAAATCAACCATATCAAAGATTATAAGTGAATGGAACACTTACAACGATCCCTTCTTTGGCAATGGCAAACCCCTTGTCCGTGGCCAAAGACCTCGATCTATTGCTGACGACTACGCCCCTGAGATTCACTCTTTTATCTTGGAACAAAACAACAGCTGTTTGCCTGTCTCTGCAATATCATTGTCGAATACTTGCGAACTCAACACTCCATTGATATTCCAGTCCGAACAATGAGAGTCGTGTTGAACCGACTTGGCTACAGATTTCAAGTTGGCAAATCACGATTTTATCTCGCTGAGTCTGACGAAAATGTTGCATTTCGCACTAATTATCTCCGAAAGAAAATGTCAAACCGCACTCAATCTGGGAATCCAACTGTGCCAGAAGTTTTTATTGACGAGTCCTACTGTAACTTGAATCACTCACCCTTGAAGACATGGGTGGACCAATCAAAACAAAGGAAAACAAAAAGTGGTAAAGACCCTCGCATGCGTATCGTTGGTGCTGGAATAGTGTCCTCGACTGTGTCTGGCGTCGTCTCTGGCCGTTTTGTCGAGGAATCGCTTGTTATGTGGCCTTCAACACGCAAATCGAAGAGAAAAAGTGGTGGTTCTATCCCCGATGATGACTACCATGGCAATTTCAACTCACAGCTTTTCGAAAAGTGGTTTAGACAACTGTGTGTCACATTGGCTGCACTGTATGGCAGTTGCATTATACATATGGATGGTGCGAAATACCACAAGAGAAACACGAATCTCTGTCCGAAATCGACTGACACTAAGGCTGCTATTCAACAGTGGTTGTCATTGAAGGGAGTGTCATATTCGCCGCAAATGGTTAAGGCTGAGCTATTGTGTCTGGTCAAGGAACACAGAGAAAAGTCTGTATATGCTACTCAACTTATAGCCTCTGAATTTGGCCATAGATTGTATTTTACTCCTCCATACCACCCGGAACTTCAACCCATCGAAATCATATGGGGAATTGTAAAAAATTCGATCGCGCAAAGACCATCCAAGAACATGAAAGAGCTGGAAAATCGGCTTCGCGAAGAGTTTGACGGAGTGACATCCCAACAGTGGATATCGCCATTTCGTAAAGCACAGTCATTCGAAGATCGCTACATGCAGGTAGCCGATCAAACACCACTTGTGGACAACTCGGATGCATCTGGTGACTCATCAAGTGACAGTGAGGGTGACAGTGGGTAAAAACATAGGATAAAACCTCTAAGGTAAACTTTTTCTTAGACGTTTTTATTTGCTCGAACCGTGACTTTTAACCAATTAAATCGCTTGAAAATTACCCTAATCGCTACTCAAGGGTGTCGAGGAAAAAAGGAAAAAGTAATTTGTATTTTGTCCTCATTTCCATACAAATATGCTTTAATAAATCTTTTTTTCACGTAAAAAATTGGCTGATTTTTTTTATTTTTTTAATCATTCAAATTCGTTAAATAGTTCTTGAGATTCACGTCTTTCAAGTGGTGCCCGTTCCCAATTTGCCCCGACAATAGTACTTCGTAGTACTTCGCAGCGTCACGATCGAGGTAGAATTGGCCATACGTGGAGAAAATACAGAAATAAAACAAATTCTACGAAAAATACAGGGCAATTTATTGAGTTTTAAAGGTTCTACAGGAACTAGACAAGATTTTCTGTCTAGATAATTTAGGCGAAACGACAACGACGTCCGACATTGATATGATTGGCTTCTATTCGATACAGTTTAGACAAGCAAACACAACTTGTAGTGTTCATTCAATCTTAAAGTCGACCCTCGCGCTTTCTCTTGCGCACTTCTTTCAACAAAGTAGAGTAGGTGTGAGTATGTCCAGCATACGCAATTTCGAATTGATCAAAGTCTTGATATTTTGTCAAATGCCATCGCCAAGGCGTGCCTTTCAGAGTACTTCTTTCGATCGATTTTTATCATTTCCTTCGTGAAGTCTTTCAATGCTCGATGAAGACCGATCTTTGGGTTTGGTGTGAGGCATTGATCCCAAGCCATCTTACCAGAGTTTGCTCTAGGAACACCTTTCGATAAGAACTGCTCCTGTATTGTCGTCTGGCGCATCTTCGACTGAGCCAAGCCGTCCTTTTGTCCTCTTGGAAGACTAACCATTTCACGACGAGCAAGCTCCAATTCTTCGCGCAATACAGCTTTGATTTTTTCCACTAGTGCTTCGAAGTTGTTTAATGAGCACAGGCCATTCGAGTCGCCAGATGTAATCGCACGGATACGTAGCAAATTTCTTGGATCGATCTCTTCGCTAATGCTCTTTGTAACGAGATATTCGCAACATGTCTTCGCGTCGGACCTCCGACACCATGCCATCAACTCTCTGAAATTGAATCGTCTTTCAGACGATTCTAACACACGAAAAAAGCAACCACCGTGTCGCATACTGTGGAGGGAAATACCAATCGGTAAGGTCGGGGCAAGCTCAACCGTCGAATGAACCAAGCGGCGCAAGAAGCCTTGCTCCAATGGCTTGTACCAATCAAGTTTCAATCCATGCTCTTGGACTTTGTAATTTGGAAAGACAGATGCATCTCTGGACACGTTTATGCTAGTCTTGGTGACATTATCCAAGTACGTCTGATATATCGAGCACACTCGCAAGCACGGAAATGATATTTCGTCAACCAGGTGATACACCTGAGATTCTTTCTCAACGCTTGCTTTTTTGTGCCATCTCAAGCGAATTGACACGTTCCACCATCGTCTACACCAAACGCAACATCGTTCCATCGTAGAGCCAAGACTTCTCCAATCCGAAAGCACCCAAGAAAGCAACAACAAAACAAGAGCTGCAGCATGCTGCAAACAAAGGGCCGCTCTTCGCCAAAGCCGTTCATGAGTGTAGATAATTCGTTGACTGTGAGTGGATGCGCATTTCTCTCTTCGTCGACGTTGTTTTGTTTGTTGTACTTCTGTAGACCGACAACATACTTCTTCGCTTCTGCATGTTGCGCGGGATTTGGTTCGACATTGTTGTCCTTGAAGAAGGACACCAGAGATGTTTTCGCAGCGTCCACTGTTCGAGCCTTCTTGCCGCTCGTGTAAAGCTCGTGAAAAAAGTCGGTACAAATGTCTGTTGTAGCAGAAAGCGCACACAATCCATCGTGTCTATCTTTGCAGAATCACATAAATTGCTTTTGATACGTAGCATACGTGCGTTTCGTGGACGCGCCATGGAATGAGTCTCGGATGACGGCCTTCGGTGGTGGGTCTAGCATGGCAAAATGAAGATGCTCTGAACTGACCAGAAATACATTGACCAATCATCTCTCGTACATGTTAAATGTTAACGATATGTGTTTCGAGCGACAAGTCCAACGCCCAATCACATTGCACGCGTACTAAACTGGCCAATAATGTGATCGTCCGTTGTCGGTCAGCGAATCAAAACTAAAAAAAACTGTCGGATATTTGTCGTACCAGTATTTTATGTATAGATAAATACTATTAATAGTAGTAGTCGCATGCGACAAATTCGTCCGACATTCGTTTGATTGGTTGATATCTCCATGATTTATGGTGTTCATTGAAGATTGCTCACTCTGAAGCCGTCGAGTCAGACGGCATTTGCACATGATGGAGACGAATGGCACAATGTATGCTTTGGAATTGAGCATCCCCAGACAAATGAAGAAATGCTTTCGTCCTCTTCAAAGAAATCAAGGAGAACAAAGCCATCCCCGCAAGAATAGCTCTCGGGGCCAGAGCTCTCAAATTTATGTCCACAAACCGATGAGGATGAGTGTGTTTACTGAGCTCACGATACCACATCCTTTGAAGATTCAATTTTACTTTAATGAATCACGAATACAGCTTGTTTTCACATTTTCTCTTCCTCACCTCACGCAAGATCGACACATACGAGTCAGTATGACTAGCATAAGCAGCTTCAAAGTGGTCGAAACAACTGAACTTTGAAAAAGCTTTTGCAATTGTTTGGCGCTCAGAGTACTTTTTTCGATCTTCACGCACCATGTCCTTTGAGAAATCTTTCAATGCCCGAGTTCTACCATGCTGAGGATCTTGGTAAAACCACTGACCCCAGACTTCTCGAGCCTATCGTGCCGTTGGAATCGTTTTGATTGCAACAAACTCTTGCATTGTCGTTTGACGCTTGATTTGGCGATTGTCTGAGGACGAGCATCGACAAACATTGCATGGAGCTGCAGGAAACGAGTCATTGGGCACATTTCGTTGAGTGGGCACAGACTGAGTCACAGTTGCTTTTGCCACACGCAAATCCCTCAGTAGATTAGTTGGGTCGATCTCGTTGCTCAGGCTACGTGTAACCAAGTACTCGCACAACGTTTTGGCGTCGTCCCATCGAGACCAGGCCATAAGTTGACGAAACGTAAATCGCATTTCTTGTGAAACGAAGACACGAAAGTAACTTCCACCTCTTCGCATGCTATGGAGCGACACACCCGTAGGATTATCCTGGCATCTTTCAACAATTCCATCCAAAAATCGACGGACCAACGTTTGATCCATACTCTTCCCTCAGTCCAAACGTATAATTCCTTGATGCATTGTGGTCGAGTTGGGAAAGACAAAATTGCTGGGATCAATATTATGGCCAAGTCGAGACATCGCAAGCTGATAATCCTCAAAAAGACCACACACTTTAAGACACGGGTAAGCCAACTCATCCACTATGTTGTACACTTGGCATTCTTCATCAACGGAGGCCTTCTTATGCCACCGCAATCTGACTGAGAGATATCGACCGTGCTCATCCTTCTTTAAAGACACGTCGTTCCAACGGAGCGCAAGCATTTCACCAATTCTGAAACGGCCCACGAAGCAACAGGAGAAAAGAAAGCGATACATGTATTCAGTGACCCCAGGAGCATTTTCAGAGATGCGATTGATAACTTCAGAGAGCTCAAAGACACTTATCGGGTGTGCTTTTTTCTCGTCGTCGATGTCGTGTATTTTGTTGTATTGTGATTGGAAATCGTAGGAACAGATTGCCTACATTCGATTTTGACGAATCAAAGTAACTTTTAATTTTAATTGGCTGAATTTGAATTAATTTGAGATCTCGCTGTTGCGCCAAGTTGAAACTTTGCGAGCACCATCCCGGTGAGCAAACACCATGAGCTTGTATCCAGCTCAGACGTAACGTGTACTATTCTAATGCCGAACGAATCGCTTTTTAAATGAATTTAATACACTATCACGATTGTGTGTCGCGAATAACGTTACCTGTTTCATGGCAAAGGTATCAGCATTGCTAGATAGCGTCAAGCACCTTACTCTGGGGGGTTGCTCAATACTGCGCACATGCATAGAGATATGAAATGCAGTCTGACGACGCAGTTTGCATTACCACGGTTTGACTCTGTTCATACTCGTCTCATGGTCTATTCATCACGAGACGAATATGAACCAAGCCAAACAGTGGTTAGATTATACACCTACAACAAAGGTGGAGCTACGGTATCCTATGTAATGTTTGGTTATTTAGTTATTGAGGAATGTTAAGGTCGGAAGCGAGATACGGCAAGTGTCCTTTGTTTGAGGGTATCAAGACCATGATCGTACCGGTATATTCAAGTCTTTCTCTCTATATCGAGCTTCAGCTGTCGCCTAAAGCTTCTTGCGACTTCGCATTACATAAGTAGAAAGTGCGCATGCATGCCGTGCCGCTCTTACCGGCTCGTGATCTTTTGTGCACGCTCAAAACACTCGATAGATGATACCAACAACATGATTGGTCAATATAATGAGATTTTATAGATGTATGATTGGTCAATGAAACGTAGGAATTTCGGTCCTACAATTTGGCGAAAATTTCAGTCAAAACGAAATTCATACTTTAATCAAGTTAATGTGTGAGGTATTTTTTCGAAAAAATGGAAAATATCAGAATATTGTTCCTACGATTCGTCAAAATATCAAATATAACTCCTACATTTTCCGACTTATGTATTTTTGTAAGCCCACGACATATCGTTTCGTTGAGTCCTCCTTTGCAGGGTTGAGAGCAACGCAATTGTCCTTAAAAAACGCAACCAACGCAGTCTTTGCAGAGTCGACAGTACGCGCTTTTCGTCCTTTAGCGTACATGCTGTGCAAGAAGTCGGTACAGTCGTCTGCCGTCGCCTCGATGGGATTGAGACCTCCTTTGACATCATGACAGAATTGCGAGAATTGATTCTGATATGTTGAGTACGTTCGACGTGTCGATGCTCCATGGTAAGCGTCTTGAATCGATTGCTTTGGCGGAACAAGCGCCATCGGTTGCCACACTCAAAATTCAGCAGTGAAATTGTGTGTGAAATAGTCACAAAGGGAATTTTTACCAATCAAAATTTAGATATGTGGTTAGGTCAGCATAATGTTGACGTACGACCAATCAATCTCCCAACGGGCGTTCGATATATCTTTTCAACCAATGAAACCACATAAAATGTCGGACTTCCAATGGCGTGTCTTTCATTTGTCGGATTTTTGTCGGATGTATGTTTTATGTACAAATCAAAGTGATTTTCTTCTTTTTTTTGCAACAGCCAATTTTACAAGAAATTACAGGACAGTGTTCTGTGAAATAGAAAGTGAGAGTTTAGACAAAACGCTTTATCATTGAGCTCAAGGAATAACAACTTAAACTTATCTTGCGGAGTGTAAGCAGGCATTGGCTTTTGGCAATCGATGATAAAGGCACTTTAATTATTGTGTTCACACAAAAAATCGTGAAATCAATGCTCTGTTGGCAGTACATACAATTTTGTTGTAGTTGAACAGCAGCTAGAACTAGAAAGCTAACAGTAGACAAGCAATGAAGTTGCTGGCATTCTTTTATTAATACAAAGTCACTCATTGTCATCGATTATCCCTATCTGGATTCGAACACACATTGTATGGTAGTATAAGTACATTAAAAACATTAACAATTTGAGCTCGAGAGGACGCCAATGTGTTAGTCATGAATGATGTACATAATGACGGCATCTGTGTTAGGAGTTTCATCACACCAAAATACTCAATATGATTGGTCATAAATCTATTTTGACAGACATGAAATGTTCAGAGAACATAGCAGCTTCTTGCAAAGATTTAATTCCATTCTTTGAAACACAAGAGGGTGAATGCTTTCTCTGTGTTTATCGCCCACAATAATAAATATAGTCGTATATCTTCCTTCGTCGCCCTCCCTTAAGATCTCTGATGAAGATATCTCTTTCACAAGTCTGAATAAACAATGACATCAAACTGCATTTTCGTAAATTTTCCCTTCAACAAAGCTTTGCAATTCTCAACACTTCTGCTGAAGTGTTTCTCAAATTGATCGTGCGATCTACTATGACTATTACCACCGATACCGATGCTTAAACAAATCACAGAACTACGAGAAGCTTTGTGCCATTCATTTGGGCACCTGAACTTTATTATTACTCACAACACAGTTATGTTCATTAGTTTAAAATATGCCGTGCTGGTGAATTCGACCAAATTCATCTAGTTCAGCAATGAGGAACAGCAGAGGCAAACAATTCAGAAAAATCGCAGCAAGCCACTGGCACATATTAAATAAATTTCGTTAGAATAATCCTCAAACACATAGAATGCCTTATGAAATTTTGATTGCTCGAGCAATGCAAAGTATTGGAGTGAAGAGCGATTGCATTTAAAAGTTTTTCAACTTTGCTTGATGCTGCTCAGTACTTCTAGCTTTATAATATTGGCCAATCAGCCGAATGTAAATAAATGTGATGGATTCTCTAACACAGTTGTCTGGAATCTTGCACTTTCCGGATACATATAATGAAATCAAGTATAAATTTATCATTGAACATGGATTCCAGGCATTTGTGTTGGAATCTTTAACACACCCCATACAAAAATAAGATATTCTTAACACAGATGCCGCAGATGTCGTAATAGGCAGATTTCGCAAATGACTTACTTTCCATACAATCGGGAAAAAACCTGGCACAAATTATATTTCTGCAGAAACCTCACAATAAATGATATTTGTTGTCACGGAAACCCTCAAATGTGTGGAATGCTTGCCACTCCACAATTCGCCAAAGAGCACGACACAGAAGAATCAATGACCCTCAAGATGACAACACCGGCGACATCTCAATCAACTGTGTCCAAGGTATGCACTTCTATATCGAGATATCAAACTGATGGTACGGACAGGGCAAACAAGGCGATGAGAAGCGCCGCAACTGGACTGAAGACGAAGACATCGTTCTCCTTCGGCAAGTGGCTGCCGACCTCCCGTGTTTGGCCCCTTATGGCAAAATTTTGGCTTGCTGGGACACTGTTGCAAAGACCCTTCTGTCTAGTGGATGCTTAGCACGATCCATCGGTGGTCAAAAGGCTCAAAACCGATTTTTCTTTCTTCTAGACGAGCATCGCAAGTATGATCTGAGTTCTGCTCGCAAGTTTGGAGTAGATGAGACAACGAGCGAGAAGATAGATCTCCTAGATGATCTACTCGTGATGTATGATGACAACAAAATGGAGCAAGAAAAAAAGTTGAAAATCAAAGAATGGAGTGCCAAAAAAATGAATTGTACGGCGCTGCTATACGAGAGGCCGCACTTGCTGGAATGAAAAAGAGAAAGTCGTCGGCTGCTGAAGCTAAGGCTACAAGCAAGCAGAGTATGATTGAAGCCCTTGTATTGAATTTTGAGGCTGACAAAGAAATCAAAAACACAAACTCTGGCATTCAAAAGGTCAAAAATGGAAGCCGAAATACGAGATCGTGCCGATGAAAGAGCCGCACAAGCCGCGGAAAAAGAAGCCGAGCGTGCTCACCAAATTGAAATGGCAAAGATTGAAAGTCAGAAGTTTATCACGATGATGAAAATGGTACTAGACTCTAAGGATAAGACTACGTAATACAGCATGTTATGATGAATTGTGTAATATCCTAGATACGACTCAAGTGACGGAGGTGGGCAATCAAAGAACTTGGAAATTTGGTTTCCTCTGTAGTGACAGCAATGTAAATTGGTGAGAAACATTGACAGGAGAACCATTTTGCCCACGGACGAAAGCATGACTTTTTGCTGCATTTTATACGTGATAAAAGCCCACATTGTTTTCAGACGTCCAAAATTCCATTCCACACTCTGTCTAACAGAGCTCATGTACGCATTAAATTGAGCTTGAACGTGGGTTGTATTGCTGCCTTTGAATCCAGTCGTAAACCATTTTGATATTGCATACGCTGGGTCGCCGTAGATAATGTACCCATCAAAAAGTCTATCATTTTCATCGAGAAACTCAAGCAACTTACTGTGTCGAAGCAAGGCCGTGTCATGACGACTTCCTTCTAGAGGGCCAAAGAAGTGAATGCTCAAGCCATCAGGTGCAGTGAGCGATTGATAGTTCAAACAGTGGCGTCTTTTATGGCCACTGTATATAATTCGTTGAAAGATGTTTATATAAATTTTGATTATTTATTGAATTTGACATAATATTTTTTAAAATAAAAAAATAAAAGGGAACGCACCATTCGCATCGATGCGGTAGCATTCCACCTTGGACCTATCGATGAATCCCATTACGTTAGACAATGGGGCCCCTTTGGCTTCAATTGCTTTGGCATACATGTTAAGCCGCGACCGAGTAACTGTTCGATCAAAGTAAATTTGTTCAAGCCACTGGTCATGCACGAAGTTGACCATAAACAAGAATATCCGACACAATTGCGGCTCGGAACGGCCAAATTTTGTGATCATTGGATAGTAAGTAGTCGGGTATCGTAGACGCCATAACAATATACACAAAGCTTCTACGCATTGTATTCGATCACGATTGCTTGTTATCACAACATTTGGTATCTTCAGGAGAGCCACCAATTTCACCAAGCCATCCTTGTTAAACCGACACGACCTCACACAATCTGCTCGATTCATTGAGCATAAATCAAAGACGACAGAGGGTATCAGAGGACGCTCAACTTCAAAAGAGGCAGTCAAAGCCATGAGCACGAACTGTCGATTCATTCCCTTTCCATTGCAGGTCAGAACATACTGCATGATGCCGTCCAAGTTGCAATCCTCGACGTCTTCCATGTTCAATGGAACAACAAAAATGCACTGACGTCAGTAGATTGTTCGGATAAGAGAATAATATCCGAATTTAAATTGTGCGGAAACTCGACTGTGCGAAATTGGAATTTTGAGACTTACCTTACCTTCCACACGTACGCTAAAGGAATGGAATCCACATTTGCGAAGTCTGCCTATTAGGCAGATTATGTTTATGAAAAAGTCAGGAAGATCAGATGCGGCTCGAAAAGGGCTAAACTATTATATGCGTCACATTGTGCATGCTCAACACTCTACCTCACTCAACGCAGGTCCCCTTTGCGTAAGGAGGGGCCCAGTCACAACTCCCTATGGATGCTTACAGTACGCGCCGTCACTATACGAAAGGTCATAAATTTATATCTTTAAGATCAAATCAATTCGTTTTGAGTTTCAAGTTGAGACTACTTAATTCTATACTATTGGCTGATATCGTGTCAAAAGAAAATACATTAGAGAGATTCTGCAAGTCTTCCATCCAGTTCCCGTTTAGTGAATAGTGACATAAGTGACAAAACCGGAAGGCAACCTCTGAAAGGTTATACTTCAGAGGAACGCAACCCTTAGAAAACCTATATGTCCAATGAACTGGAACTTTTCAGTTCCGCCTCACTGCTTTTGACCATACAACCAGCCAACATCTCGACTCCTTGGATGGGCGGCCCAACTCCCATGAAGCGCCGCAAGTTTACGGATGACGAAGACATCATGCTTCTCCAATAGGTCAATGCCGAGAGACCATTCGAAGCGCGTCAGGGTGAAATAACCAAGGTATGGACTTCTGTTGCATGCGCCTTGAACGAACATGCCGACTTCAGTCGACCTTGCTTCGACTACGAGAAAGCACAGCACCGTTTTGGCATTCTGATTGAGAGTCATCGGTCCTTCAATCGTGACTCCTCCAAAGCCTCCTGCTTTGATGAGGCTTATGGGGAAAAACTACAGCTCTTGGATGAGCTACTTAGTGCAGTCGACGATGCCAGATCCGGATGGTAATGTATTATTCGGATATGTTGAACGGGAACTGCACTGGAGCCTTGCAGAAACGAAACTCATCCTTGGCCCCTCAGTTGCCGTTCGCGCTGTGTTTGTCACTTCTTTCTCTTGCTGAGGGGAACGGGAGCTGGATGGATGACTTGCAGAATCTCTCTATTGCAAAATTACGAATAAATTCCATTTTCTACCTATGACGTCTCTATACGAAAGGGGGGAGATTTTCGCTCACTTCGTTAGTCATTTCACAATTTCACCTTCGCCAAGCACCACAATCCATTGCGCCACACCCAACAACTGTCACTCTGTTATCCATATGCCTCGATGAGAAAGATTTACCGAGACGGAGCGGGGCATGATGCTCGCTCTACGCCAGCAAAATTTCAGCTATCCCAAGATAGCACAACTCGTCGGAAAGAGCCAAAGCGCAATATTTCAGTTCTTGAAGGATCCTGAGTCATATGAAGCCCGTGCATACCGACCAAAACCAAAGCTCATCATCGATGGATCGCTCCGTTAATTAATTCGCCATGTCTCGACAACTGGTGCCTCAGCTGGAGCTTCAAAAACTGACCTCAATATTGACGCATCGCTACGTACGGTCCAAAGAGCGTTACACTCATCCAAGTTCTTGTCATATGATACACGTACATCCACAGTGTGCATACGCCATACTACCACCTGCGAAACAAGACCAATTGGGGAGCCATCATATGGTCCGATGAGAAGAATTCAATATGGATGGACCAGATGGTCTTCAAAAGTTTTGGCGAGACATACGGCAGCCCAGACAGAAGTTTATTAAGCGTCCAGCTGGCGGTGGAAGTGTGATGGTTTGGGGGGCTTTTTCGTCCATGGGGCGCAGCGAGCTTGTCTTTCTCGAAGGGACTCAAGACAAGTATGCCTACCTTGCACGACTTGGGGATTATCTGTTCCCCTTTGCCCATGAGTTCCATGGTGACAACTTTGTGTTTATGCAAGATGGGTGCCCATATCAAAAGGCGAATGTTTCACGGAATTCTTGCATGATAACAATGTTACACTTGTGAACCACCCACCCTACTCACCCGACTTGAATCTAATCGAGAACATATGGGGGGTCATGGCACAGAAGGTGTATGCAAATGGACGTCAGTTTCGACGCAAGTAGGCGCTGATTTCTGCGATCAAATCAGCCTGGGATGACATCAGCCCTTCACTGCTTGTAAAGCTGTCAAACTCAATGCACGACAGATGCTGGGCAGTTATTGATGCCAAGGGAGCTTTGACTAAGAATTAGAAGTCTTTTATTTCTTCTTAATTCTAATATATGTGGCTTTTGCATTACCTTTCGTAGTGTTGTCACATTGTATTTTCTATATTTAGTCATAGTGGTACACTTGAGTCGTCTTTCTCATGTAGTTTGTCAAATTTTTACCATCACTCTCGACAGTGAAATTCTCGTCGAAACCCCTTCGACGAGAATAAATGTTTGGGGTGCGCCGGGGTCGGAGTTGCGGTTCTCCGCAACCACATAGTGCGGACTTGCGAACAAAACCTTTATCTGTATGCATTTTTCAAGTCAGAGTAAAACGTGTTTAAACAGTGTTTTTATACAGAATTTTGTTCAAAAGTTTCGTGATACATACATATCGTTATTTATATGTGAACAGGAAAAGGCTTAGGTTTTTTATGACTTATATGTCCTGGTAAGGTCCTGGAAATTCCTTCTAAGAGTAACTGACTCCTTTCCAAACAGAAAGTCTTGAAAAAAAACATTCCACGTGGGGGAGGTATTAAATATCCCACCCCTCTTTTTAAATTTCTAGTTTGAAAACAAGACTCTTGCGCCAAACCGCCATCTCAATC
The DNA here is from genome assembly GCA_019828595.1 of Aphanomyces cochlioides. NCBI lineage: Eukaryota > Oomycota > Saprolegniomycetes > Saprolegniales > Verrucalvaceae > Aphanomyces > Aphanomyces cochlioides. The sequence continues at coordinate 116,038 of JAHQRK010000036.1, read as the reverse complement.
AACCTAAATGTCCACTTGGACACTGAAATGGAGTCGTGGCCAATCAAATTCCAGTGATCTTGGTGCCTCTGACAAATTCAAAAGAGGTACGGCCAATCAAATCCACTTGTTGGTTGTCAATATATTTCAATATTGTCCAATAGAATTTTGTGCGAACACCAGGCTCAAGTGTACTTGACGCCCGGTAAATAATAAAGGAAATCTTAATTAAACACTACATGTGCAAGCCATAGGAGCTAAGATGTATTTTAATAAATGGTTTATCATTTACTCTAAATGATAAACCATTTATTAAAATACAAAAGTAAATGATAAACATAATAAATGGTTTATCATTTACTCTAAATGATAAACATAATACATCTTAGCTCCTATGGCTTGCACATGTAGTGTGCTTCGGTTGCACCCATTGGAAAGAACCACGAACGCCAGAGAAACTCATCGAGTACCTCTGGTAGGGTGTCCTTGACAACACCATGCATGGCTTTCATGTGGCGCTTAACTCGAGTTTCCCAAAAACCCTCGATGGTCTGCGTGTGAGCTCCATTCGAGGGGCGCATTCGAGGGGCTAACAAAATTTTCTGAATGATTTACCCATTGATGGGAGAAGTTCATTTCTATTGAAATTGTGAGATTATCATCGACATCAAGCATACCTGACAGAGCCCCTCGCCGCCAATCTATGATGAGTATTAGTCAGATAATAGATGAACTTTGTATTTTCATATCCGATTCAGTTAGCGCTTCGGAGCAGTCACAACACATTGCGTACACCTTTGTTGCTGTATTCTTGACCACATAAGTTTCGCGAGCAGCTTTCGTTACCGCTTTTAGGAGGCCTAACAATAGATGAGGCGCACAAGTTTAGTCAAAGGTGCTCTGCATTTGTCGAGTTCAGATTCCTTCCGAACACTTATCAGCTTGTTAACGCATGCGGACTTGTGGCGTCGCCAACGCCCACCTTTAAGGCGCATGTTGGTCGCGCATGATGAACAAATCATCATGGAGCGGACCAAATCAACCTCGATACACCACTTCACGCAATCGTCAAGCGTTGTAGTCGCCGCCGTGACATTGGAGAACGAGAATTTCTCCGCAATAGACATGTCGTATCCACTCATGATCAAAATTTGAAGTGAAAGCGGGCGCCAAAGTGACTTGATCACTTCAGTTAGTGGAGGCGGGAAGGGCTTCCCGCCTTGATTTTGGCGCTCAAATATATTATCCGGATTTTTCGGATAAGGTGTTGAATAAATAATTTTTCATTTATTATTTTACTGGGCGTCAAATGCACGCGAACACCCTGCACACATTGAATTACAACTCTTTTTAGCATTATTATCCAATGAATTTATTCAACGCAAAGCCAATCAGGACAGAGAAGCTCGTCAATCTACCAATCAAATATTGTGCGGACACCCATCGCACCCTTGAATTTCAACTTCCCGTATCCAGCAGTCCTTTAAGTCACAATCCAATTTGCTTGTGACCCAACAAATTGACGCCACTGAAAATCAAGAAAAGAACATTCCAGTGATCCTTCCTGACGAACATGGTTTCTACAATTGTACCAAATGCACCGCCAAGTACAAGAAGGACAACTCAATCCGAATGCATTGTATGAGAAAACACTTCCTGGTCGTCAATTTTACAGCCAAAGCCACTCAAGAAACCAAGAGAGAAAACGAGAACAATCGTCGCCTGCGTGCTAAATTCAAGCGACAAGCCATTGCTGGTCTTCGGAAACTTTCGAAAATCAAGAATGAGCGCAAGTTGTTCACTATCCAAGACGCAAAGAGCGGTGGCGCTCATCAAGCCATTAACCCAATCGTGCAATTGCGAGTTCGAACATGCCAGACGCAGGCCGTGGTGTGTTTGCCTCAGTGGACTTGCGCAAGAATGGCGTCGTCACAATTTATGATGGGGCGATAGTCTTCGAGGAGCCATGCGACGGAAAGTACGCCATCAAGTATGACGCGGGGGGTCTTCCAGCGTGGATTGATGGCCTTCGCAAACGACATTTTTTCAAGAATTGCGTCTCAGTTCAACACGGTAAGGTGATCGTCTGTGAGATGAAAAATTGCGTCCACTTCGAGCTACCTCGCGTGTCTCTGGGCAGTAGTCTGTGGGTCAGGTGCTTGTACATTGTACGCACGCAATCGAATGACGGCATATCCATGCTCTCGAGCAAATGTATTGATAGCAACGTGCGCTTCTTCAGGGGTCGAAAATGTAGATTCAGGAGGAACACAAAAGTCATATATTGTCGGAGTTGTTTCAAGTTCCTTATGTTGTGGCGTTGGTGGCAATGTGTGCGTTGTTTCAAGTACATCATGCTGAGACGTCGCGGATTCAGCGCACTGCAGCGTTGTTGATTCCTCATGCGGTGGCATCATATCATCTCTCCAGATAATCCTACAATGAAGTATGGATGCCAGCACGTCTAAATTTAGGTTGAACGGTTGAGTATATATAGCTTGCAAAATTGGTATTATCTCCTTCATATTTTCAACACAGAGTATGCCATTTGTTGTCCAAGATTTCCGCTCGTGTCGTGTTTGGACGAGTTGAAGCCGATAAAAGACAGAGAGAAAATCCAAACATGTATTGATGTATTAAATGTACGCTATTTACATTCTGTAGCTACGACCATATGTTGTGAACAGTTCCTCACCGGCCTTCACACGCTTCGTAATTTTGATTGCAAGAGTGTTCCCGTCTTGATATGTAGTCGCAGTTTTTGTAAAAATGCGCTTCTCGATCTGCACGATTGACAAATGAGCCGACTCCCTTACCATTTCGAAATTTTCGCATGCGCTGGCGTCGCTCCAAAGTCGTATCCGATTGTGTACGACGGCTCTTGAGGATCTTGAAACACAATTTCTCCATCATAAGTTGTGCCAGCAAGTAGATCCACACAAACAAACACACCAGCGCCAGCACATTCAATCTTCGATGAGCCAGTCACAACAATTGGTCTCTCGGCTCCATAGCAGCCTCGCTTTCTTGCATCACGCCGCGAGAGCAAACGACGAGGAGGAGTGGCCTTGAATGAACTAATCAGCAGTCCGACTGCCATTCGTTTGTCTTGAGCTCGAGCGCGTCGACTTCTCGCATTGACCTTCTTGACTTCGTCTGGTACAATTGGTGTGAAACGTACCCGCATCTTGTGTTTGCGTGAGCAATGCATCCGCATGGAGTTCGACACTTTGTACCGAGCACCGCACTCGGGACAAGTATATTGCCCGTCGTCATTTTGGAGGAGCAATTTAGATAGCATTTCTTGCCTTTGAGAGGAATTGACTTTTGAATTGAAATGAGTGGCTACTGTGTGAAGTTGCAGTTTAGCTTGTGTCGTCAAATCGCACGAGCCATGATTGGTTGATACATACATGACTTAATATCGCTTATCGTACTTTAATTGGTTGATAACCATGCTTTGTTTGTATGTGACTGACTGCACCTCATTTTGTTGGTAGAAGCTCAGTGACACGTCGAAAGGGCGAAAACGCTCTTAGACACGTCGACTCGACTGGGGAGGAGGGGAAAGGCACGACAGGTGTAGACGGAGGCGGCTTGGGGTGGAGCCGCTTCGTCAGTAGCGCTGTAGAGAGTGGTCTAACACTTAACACGAATGTATTAAGCACTAGGGCGTTAAAAAGGAAGTCAACTAGCTACCGTAACTAGCTGCCGTTCTTGAACCTGGTCTGGTTTTCCTTGCTACAGTGTAGGCATATCCAGAATCCCTGTGACAATCCCCCCACACTGAGATATCAACGCCCTAGTTGACGTGAGAGAAGGCCAGTTAATGTCAAGCGGTCCTCAAGCACCAGTAGCGTCGTCGGAGGCCAAGATCAGTGGAAATCAGGCAACAGCGGCGTCGACCAAAGCCAAGAACAGTAGAGATGGGGCATCTTTGGCGTCGGTTGAAGCTGAGAACAGAGGAATTCATGCTCCGTTTGCGACGTCTGAACCCAAGGAGAGTGAGAATCAAGCATCAGTGGCGTCGGCTCACGCTAACGTCAGGTTCGAAGAGGCTTCTAAAACAATTGCAGAGTCAGTTACGGCGTTGTCTAGTGCCACGAAGGCACAAGACAGAGCAATGATGGCTCATGCCGCGTGAATGCTGGTGAAAACGCGTAGATTTGTTTGTGTGGCATTCGAATAGACTGTATAGTGTGTAGTTGTTATATGTGTAGGTAAATGTGATGAGTCTAAATGTTGGGACGTGTAAAGGTCGTGAAGATGAAGAGAGAGGTGGAAAAAAGAGGGTAAGAGAAGGAAAGGAGACGAAAGTGTGAAAAAGAGAGTCCGGTCAACCGGAATCGAACCGGTGGCCATTTGATTTCTGAAGCCATACTGAATCCAATACAACTTTCCACTACAGATAGAAGGAGCAAACTTAACGCTGAGCGCAGCCATTGCTTCTAATGCGACCGGGCTTTTAGATGACGCCGATTACGCCCACCATGGTCAGTCGTTCACAGGCTATTTCGTAATGATTACTTAGATAAGCGGATCATTCACCAGTTAGAGGTCAAAGCGAAGCGCTTGTCGAAAGAAAACACAAAACTGGCCTCTGACCTTACCATCACCGCGAACAAACTGCAGGAGCTGAAGGCGGCTAGTGAGCTTCGTCTCGAAGAGCTCAGTGCGAGAGTGGACTCCCTTGGCACCTCGGTATGTTATGAATTTTGGAACTATCTTGGTCAAAGAGTGTTCATCCGCGGAGATCCAGCACCACTCATACAATCATTTCTAAGGAATGACGCCATGATTTCGGGTGGTTTTGAGGCGCAACCAACCTTGCCGATGCCTTCAGCAGTGATTGATTTAGCTGATGACGAAGAAGTCAAGGAAGATGTCGATTATGATGTGGAAACGGAGTACCACCCCAACTCCAAACGACGACTGGCTGTAGGTGATTGCATCGCGCCAATTGATCCACAATCCCTTGGCGACACCGGCCTCAAAAAGTATCGTAAGGACGCCCCCCCTGATGGTGCTAAAGGGAAACGGGACTGTTCTTGGGCCCCATTAGAATCGAAAGTCTTGTACGAATCAATTGTGGCAAAGAAACCCTGGAAACGTTTCCGCAACGTGCCTTTCTTTATCCCGCCATCCCTATCATCCAACGAAGTGGAGCAATTTCGTGAGTCGCTTGTCAGTTTTTTCGACCACAAGGGAGAATATCTATGGCAAAGATTTTTTATTTCCTGGATTTTCCGATATCAAGAATCGAACGCTTGACAATATGGTGTACAAGCTGGGGGTACATCCGATCAATTTGCTTTTGCGCGCCACTACTCACCAAACAGCACCCCTTGTCGAGCGATTCAAGAAACAATGATTTGGCGATCAAGAAATACATGAACAAGACTGTGAAACCTTTGATGCGATATCCAACTCCTGTTCAAGCCGATGTGTGGTGGCGAATCTTGTTTCGGATGCTACCCGTCAACTCTCGCTTCTTTTTCCTTCAAGACACCAACCCTAGCATTATCGAATGCTCCTTCCTGGTTGCTCAGCCGTCGAAACGATACAACACATCCTGTTCGACTGCAAGTTTGTCAAGCCTGTGTGGAATTGGCATCAAGCAGCGTGGCGGCCGTTTGGTATTCCATTTACATGGAATACGATTATCAACCTCGACGAATTCGCGGTTTCTGAAGAATGGGTGTCTCATTTTTCAGTGATTCGTCGTTTGTGGGTCCTTCTCGTTTCATCTTTGCTACGGGACTTTTGGATTCATCGCAATCGAACCAAGTTTGAAGGCAAAACAGTGCCATACATCCAGGCGGTCAAGGAAGTATCTCTTGTTTCGTGGACCGCAAATATCAGACGAATGCTCCGTGATCCTACAATGGACAGTGATGAAGCAATGCAAGTCTCCGAGATAGTCGAAAAACTCAAGTCTCATACCAACTACACTTGGTTTTGAGAGAAGAACTTGCGAGCGACACTTGTGTAAAGAAGTCTCAAGATTTCAAGACAATGCAAGAGCTCAATCGAACTCACGCAACGATTCAAGTGGCTTTCGAGTAGAACTTAGTAGTCCTTGTTCCCCATTGGGTCGTCTAGGCAAATATTTATAGGGGTTAAAGGTCAAATATACCCCGATTGTCATTGAGCTATGACCGGACACATACGTCCTCCAGCCACCGACCTTTCACACACTATTTTAGTCATCTACATACACTACCAACTGGCATCATCAACCACATCCTACACCCTGTATTCTTATAGTCCTCACTATCTTCCAGCCCATTTTCAGAGACTCGTCTCTGCCATTTCATCTACAACATCGCATTCCATCCACCTTCTTATTTACAAACACTCTTACCCTTTACCAAGCTCTTCGCTCTGCCTCATGCAGTGTTGTAGAGAAGTCTCCGTACCAACGTCGCACCGTGGCCACACAGCACGCACCAAGTTAGCACGATGAATCCTCGTGCTGTGTCCCCCCAAAAAGAATGTATATATGACTTGCCAAAATATGAGTGACTAAAACAACGACACAACAAGAACGGAATGTATGCGTGTGCGATTGGTAGACTCTTTTTCCTCCTCTCTCTGTGTTGAAGCCAAACGTCGTTGCGATTTGTTTTTGCAAAGGGATTATACCTCAATTCAGAGGTTGGAAAGTATGAGGCTGTTCATTTTGGACAACCAACATAAACTGTTTTATCCTCCAAGAAGCAACCATGTTTAAATAACGTGTTGTTCATTTCGATCAATGAATTAGCGAGGCATCACTTAAAACGTCAACCCCGAACTACTTTGAACTGAGCCGTCACAGACATCCGAAAGGCAAACGTAGGAGCTGTGGGGCATGTATGCTCACTGGACCTTCAAAATGGCACTTCTATGCTACTACGTGGAGGAGTTTTTGTCAGAGATTGACGAGCGACAAAAATACTGGCACGACAACGTATGTAAGGGAATGTGATTCCTCTTGATTGTAATGTCTTTTGGGGTGCATCCAATGTGTCCTGCACATGAAATAAACAAGACAGAGCAATGATGGCTCATGCCGCGTGAATGCTGGTGAAAACGCGTAGATTTGTTTGTGTGGCATTGGAATAGACTGTATCGTGTGTAGTTGTTGTATGTGTAGGTAAATGTGATGAATCTAAATGTTGGGACGTGTAAAGGTCGTGAAGATGAAGAGAGAGGTGGAAAAAAGAGGGTAAGAGAAGGAAAGGAGATGAAAGTGTGAAAAAGAGAGTCCGGTCAACCGGAATCGAACCGGTGGCCATTTGATTTCTGAAGCCATACTGAATCCAATACAACTTTCCACTACAGTCAAACGCTCTACCAACTGAGCTATGACCGGAGTTTCCAATTTGCCAGCTACCCCGCAGTACCACTGTCCAAAACTGACAACATGGCGACTACCCGCTCTTCCAGCCGTGCTCATGCACACAAGCCCTCAGCTTTTTCTGCCTCTCCCTTTCGCAATACCTCGGACGCTTCTAGTATCATGGAGGTGATTGTTGACGATGATGATGACGATGAACCTGACTCAATCATCGACAAAACTCCGCCTGCTGCTCAACCGCCCATACGTCTTGCTACACTCGGTGGTCGCGTGCCATTACCAAGCGCTCGTACCAGCGACAAAACTGTCAACAAGGATAATGTTTCTCCGATGCCTGATGAAGACATAGAGGATATCTCCAACAACAACCAACCACATACCCCACCGATTACTCAAGCCACTGAGCTGGAGCCGCGCTCTGAAGACCAATCGATTCGCGACACCAATGTTGATGTGGAAATGGAGCCTGAAGCTCAAATCGATGCCTCGCCTCCTGCTACAACACGCTCCGTGCCAATACCACCCGAGTCGAACACCTCGACCAAAAAGCCAAACGAATGCGTGTGGGAATTCCAAGCCAAGCAGAGAGCTAAATCTGCCAAGGCTCAGCGGAACAGTGACGTCGGCCATTATCGACCAACTATGGCCGAGCTGGCGTCCTTGTTGCAAAAACGCGCGACAGGATCTCTCACGTTTGACGACACTTTGCCCATCCAAAAACATTCCCCCAGAGATGTTGTTGGCTGGCTACAAATGTCCACTGGCCAATACACCAAATACATCGACATCTCCAAGGCAATGACATCTCTATTGTTTGACAACCAAGCGCTTGATTTGGACGATGCATTTGTCGATGTCATCAAGTGCGAGAAAGATGTCTCCAATCGTCTTCTCAAGTGGGGCATAGCCTCTGAAGATGCTCTTAAAAAGCTGCGTGGAGTCTCTCTCAAGATCCAAGTGGCAAAGGATGGCAGCTCTCAGAGATTTGTCATGACTGAGCCCCATATACTTGATGGATATTTCATCGATATCCCATCTGGTCTCCAAGGACAGGATGAAGAACGTCTCATGTTCAGCATCATGTCAAAGCTTGAGCCGCGCTTTTTGTGGGGCTCATACTCCACAGTTTCCTCGACGACTGGCTTGGCTAGCTCTCGTTATCGCTTGTATTTTGAAGGGACAGCTATACCCGAATCTATGCACAATGACGGTCGATCAATTGAAGAATTCATTTTCAAGGGTCGGTGCCTCCGCGTGTTTGGTCAAGGATGGTTTTACCGTGACAAGAAGCTCGCGCGCCTTGACCTCGATGTAATCGCCACCCAACATGGACTTCACGCAACCCCTCACCGCCCACGGGGAGACGCCGCTGTCTCGACATCCACTGCCAAACGGCAGAAAACGACCCGAGACAGCAACAAGGAATGGACTGAAGTTCAAACTACAGGCAAAAGAAAGAAAACCCCAATCTCCGCTGGCTCAATCCCAGCTCCTGATCGTCCTTGGATCTCCCCGAACATGTTTGCGGCTCTGGACGAACGCGCTAATGTTGAGCCCGAGGAACACGAAACGACAGTTGGCAACACCACTGTCAAAGTAATTGTTCCAAAGCTGACACTCAAATCTGGTGACAAGGTGCACGTTGCCGCTGAAGAGTTCATTAGCGGGATCAAACCCCACGAGGGCTCAATCCAAAGGTTTGAGAAGTCTCTCGATGCCATACTTGCCGAGCTCAACGACCTTGACACCAAGGCTCAAAACGCACCACAACATATCCCGGCCCAAGTTAAGGAAGCGTTAGCGCACGATTCCTTCAACTTATTGAAATTGATTACGGACGGGCGTGTTGACACGATCTGCATCCATCTAGAACGTGCGCCAATCGAATTTGGACTGCAACTGCACCAAATTTTTGTCTCCAATCGTGACAGCTTCGAATACTTTGTTCGTCTTCGACTGCTTAATCGTTGGCTAAGAGCGTCTGGTGGTGGCACAAAATCTTTTGGTCAGCTCTACGAGGCAACATTCGGCACTCCAATCACTCACGACCACGTGATCTCGGTGTTCAGTGACCAGAAGATGGTCAACAACCTCCCACTCATCGAGGCAATCATCACCGATGATGACATCGTCCTCAACAGAGTTGAAGTCGAAGAAGTGCTGGCCATTGCAGAAGTATTGATGGCAGTTCATGCTCCACTATATTTCAATAGCGATGCGGCAATTTTGGCCTCAACAAAAAGTCCAGTGACAGCGTTACCCTCTCGCCTTGGTAAACGCAGTCTATCCTCCGAAACGCTCATGTCACTCCTGATGTACACCGACCTTGGCCTCCACATATGGAACAGAATGGAATTCATGTACACTGGCGACGGAGAATCGATGTGTCACATCATGACAAAAATCCTTCAACTACACGAAAGCAACGATTTGGATATCACTCTCCACAATCAAGTCATGTTTCACCCAAGCGAACCTACTTTAATTCACGGCGACCTAGCGGATCTCACAACGATCGCTTCCCGTGGCTAAAGTGGTCGCGGCTGGTCATTTTGTCAAGCTCCCCATACTTGAAGTGACGACGAGCAACCTCAATGGGCTGAAAGAAAACGGACATCTTGTTGCACGGCGTCTTCGGAAACCGACACAAGCTGTTCTCTTTCAAGAAACGAAACTCAACAACGCAAAACATCTTGACACTTTCCACACTCACCTCGACAACGAAGTGGGTGTTAGCAAGTACAAACTTTTTACCAACGACTTACGAACAACCCGCACGGACAATTTGAACAACCGTCGATGTGGCGTTGCATCATACTTTCACGAATCGATGCCTGGATTCTCAAGCCTGGTGCACTTATCACAACACGATATCCCTGGCCGTTATATTGTGATCAAAACGTACTGGGATGAAACCCCAGTCTACATCCACAACATTTACGCGCCAGTTACCCCTCAACATCGGGCTGAGTTTCTTTGACAGTCTCCCTCGCGCTTTTGAAGCTAACAGTGTACACCTGGTTGGGGGAGATTTTAACCTTCCTGTCAACGAACACCTCGATGCTTCCAAACCACGGCAAGATCACACCTTTGGAAAAGTCGAATGTCTTGCCTGGCTGTCACAACTAGGAGTCATCGACGCGTGGCGCCTACACCACCCTCACGAAAGACTGGCAAGCGGTCCAGGACGAAGCAATCGTCTGGACTACTGGTTCATTGACCAAGATTTAGTTGCCCAATCCTACCAAAGCTCAAAATATGCCACTAACAGCTTTGCCGGAGATCACTTGGAGCACACTGTCGTTCTCTCTACAAGTCATACACCCACGACCCGTGGCTACTGGAGGCTGCCGAGAGAGCTACTCAAAGACCCGCTCGTCATCAAAGCCATACGAGAAGAGGCATCACACCTCCTCTCTGAGATGCGTGCGGACGAATCGACAAACATGGGAGCCGTCTGGTATGGGTGGCTTAAGCGAATCAAACGACGTTTACAACAATGTCATCGCCACCACCTCCAATCCATGCAACACGAGCTCAAAAGCCTAAAACTGAGACATATATCTGCACAACGATCATACGAAGCTGGCTTGCTCGACGAGGCTGCCGTTGATGCTACTCGGTTGGCGCTGGAAAACGCAAGAATCGAATATCGCCAATACCGCATGGATCAGCAATTCGATTTTCATGCAAATATCAACGAATGCGGTACGAGCCACTTCTTTCGAAGGCCACAAGGACTCAAGGTTCCTATCACGACGGTCAACGTCGATGGCATTCCCGTGTCTGATCCTACCACTATCAAAGAGAGATTCACTGCCCATTGGAAGGCAATAATGACTACCACTCGTGGCGAACAACCTCGGCTAAACCGGGCGAGGCGGAGGGCTGTCATACGGTTTATCTCCCGCAAACTCAATGATGAGCAACGCGAGGAGCTAGACAGACCTATCACAGCAGCCGAGCTGTGTAGTGCTCTCAAGACAATGAGTCCAAACAAGTCTCCTGGTCCTGATGGATGGCCAGCGGCCTTCTTCCAAGTAGCACCCGAGGCTTTCTCCGAAATCCTGGTCAGGGTCTTCAACTACCAACTTCACCACCACGGTAAACTACTCCTTCAACAAAGGCGTAGTGCTGTGGCTCTGCTCTTCAAAGCTGGTGATCGAGGCGATCCTGGAAACTACCGACCTATTGCACTCATGTCAGTGGAGGTGAAGATACTATCCCGTGCCCTCGCTTATCGCCTGGCTACAGTAGCTCCTCATCTCATTCACCCAAGTCAAGCTGGCTTTGTCCCAGGACGACGGCTGCATGACCACGTCCTGCTTGTGCAAACTTTGCAAACGTTTTGCACCAACGAAGATCACGACTACTATGCAACATTCCTTGACTTTTCGAAAGCGTACGACATGGTGGATCGAGAATTTATGCTTGATGTGCTGAGAGAAGTCAACACTGGTGATGGTTTCATTGCGTGGGTAGCTCTTTTGTACGACTCACCTTTGGTCCAGATCATCTTCAATGGCGAGCTTGGCCCTAAGATCCGACCTACCCGAGGCGTCAAACAAGGCTGTCCTTTATCATGCCTACTGTTCGTCCTATACCTAGAACCTCTTGGTGAGATGCTCCGAGCGTCCCCACATCTTGGAATCGCTCTCCCCCACGACTCAGTTATTACGAGTATATTCTTTGCCGACGACTCGACGTTGTTATCAAACTCGCTGCAATCTGCTGTGGAGCAAATGGCAATTGTGGAAGAGTTTTGCACGGCTTCAGGGGCCCGTCTGAATCGTTCCAAGTGCATGACCTTGGTTCTCAACGACCATCTCGATCAAGAAGACATCGAAGCAGATGGTTTGCTCAATATCGTACCAACTGGTCAGTGTACGAAATATCTTGGTATTCTCTTTGGCCATCGACTTTCGGCTGACTCCCAACTTCAAAAACTCAACGACAAATTCATCTCGTCCTTTCAACTATGGGGTAAACGAGCAAGGACATTGCAGGGCCGAAAGCTTATTGCCTCCACGATGTTGCTATCTATGTTGTGGCATGTAACAGCCGTTGTACCTGTGCCTCCTGCTATGGTCGTTACGTGGCAACAAATGTTAAACAAGTTCATACTTTGCCGCAAGACCCAGCTCGATGAGAGTTACCGTCCCTCAATCCATAGAAGGTGGCAGTACGACAAGCCTTTAGGCTTGGGAATCCCCCACATTGCATCGAGGCTGCGAACACAACGCCTTCTTCGTTTACAGCTCTTTATGTCTGCCGATTCTCCTGGTGAAATCCTGGTGTGGAAGAAACTTGTACAGCGACAATTTAGCCGCACAATACATCAGTTATTCCGAGACAGTCACCCATTCGATTTTCTTTCATACTACCCAAATGCAAGCTCCAAGTGGCTTTTGCTTCGCGAGCTCCATCCACTGTGGCTTGATACTTGGAAACATTGGTCAGCCACAGACATGAGTAAGCGAATCGGCGTGCCTCCAAATCTCGACACGGTACTGAACCTCCCGGTATGGCTCACAGCCTACGACGCAATGCACTTCGGCTCTGCTAAGATGTTAGCAAATGTCGTGAAAGATGAAGACATGCGTCTCTGGTGCCGCCACGGGGCCAAAAATGGTCTCAGATGCCTGAAGGATTTCCTGACCCCACATGGTGCTTGGCCAACAGAGACCATGTTCGTGAACCGAATGTCGTCGAACAATCCAGCTGCCCAAGTTTGTCTAAACCAGGACGGAGTCATGGACTTTGCCACATTGCCCCGCACAACCGACATTTACAATCAACTCACACGAATCTTCGACAAAGTTGTTCGATCGTTTGACATTCGGCAAGGGTCGCCACTGCCCAATGTCCCGACTTGTCAACATCCGTTTACAGCCAGAATCAAGGATGCTGATTTACCTTTCGAGTCGTGGCCCAAGAAAAACGTGGTGCATTTAGCTTACCACGCCCCCCAGACTGAAGCTATACATCCTATGAAGACTACGACAAGAACTGACAAAGACATAGCAAAGTATATCCGTCTCATTCGTACTGTGTGTAATCTACCTCCACCTGTTCAAGGCGATGTATGGTTTCGATTGCACATGAAGATGTTACCCGTCAACTCGAGGTTTTCCTATATGCAGATCCAAAACCCTGACGCTATTTGTTGTGTCTACGAAGATTGCTCGGATGTTGAGACTTTTCATCATGCCTTCCATACATGTCATCATGTACATCAAGTTTGGATGTTCCAAGAGCGAGCATGGAGTGCTTATGGTGTTAAGTTTGATTGGGCAACCACCACGAATATCAGTCGCTTCAAGACCAATACGCGAGGAAAACACCTGCATGACGCATTATTCAAATTATGGTCCCTCCTTTGTGCTTCCATCACGTACTCCTTATGGACTCAAAGAAATGCAACCAAGTTCGATGGCAAAAAGCCTCTACCGATTTTACTATGGAACGAGATTATATTTGTCAGTTGGACAGCTTCCATCAGGCGAACAATTCGTTTGCTCTCGCCTGACGACTTCGACTATCGAAACATCATCGAAGCGGTCTCAGTCCTTTTCTCTCAAGCTGGATACAACGAGCTATTCGACAAATATCCCATGTCTTTTCGAGTTGAACACCAGTAATTTGATTACAAGCCCCAGCTGTATTCTTGACTTGGTATCCCAGCTGAATTTTTTTTTTTTTTTTTTTTTTTTTTTTTGATTGGGAATCCTGGCGACCATCACTCACGATCCGCGCAAAACATTTCACTGCCCAATCAAATCGTGCCTGACTCAAGTGTCGCAACTGAGAATAAGTTCAGTGAGAATCTCAAAACAATTCTCCAAGACTCACTTTTGATTTTACCCAAGACAACAACAATGGAAGCTTCAACGATTTTCACTGCCGATAGCGTACTCCCCGCGCAGACGTCGAGACCCATAACTACACGAGGTGTGGGGAGCTCGATGTCTCCAGGGATTACTCTTGAGGGAGTGGATGGAGTTGAGATTTCTGTACCTATGACGCAATCATCCGACACTCGTCCTTCAAGTCCAGTTACAACTGAAGAACACCAATTTACTCCTGATATGTCCATTTTGAACTCGAGCACCCGCGAATTTGACCCCTTGGGCAATGACAATGGATCTCCGCTACCATCCCTCATGGATCTATTGGACGATGTTTCTGTTCCAGCCAGGCCACAAACGAATGCGACAACGGCTGATGCCCCAACCAACCGCCCACGCACTCTGCGAATTCCAACCGACGATGATGACATCGATGAAGTGTTGTTTATCGATGACCACCGCGAAGTGGCATCAATGCGAAATCGAATTTCAACTATTCAATACCAAGTCAACTGGAAGTTTCAACGCCCGGATGGACTCGACAAAGACTGGTTCGACGAAAAAGACCTCAGCGGGTGTCAAGAAGCCGTGGCGATGTACCAACGATGGCGACAAGCTGGAGCCCACTTCCTCACGAACACTGGTCTCGCCCCAACGCTTGCTGAATTTCGAGCGATGGATCCTCTGTGGCTAGAAATTGGCAACAACAGTGACAAATCTTGTCTTGCGGCTGCAATCCGAATCGTTGCTACCAATTTGAATGTCTCCAATTTTGAGCTCAGCGAAGAAGTCATTTCGGGTTTCAAAGAGGCCCATGGAGTTCCTCAAGACGCGGGCATTCCCCCTTCCAAGATGCATGATTTTCTCAAGCTGGCATACACACATGGATTCCACTACAACGACGCCATATTCTCCCGTCAACTGCTCAAGCAATCGGTGGGTGATCCAATTCGTGATATCTGTAGAGCGATATTGGATGAGCCTGACGGAGAATTCTTGGTTGTTTCTGTCACTGATTCAACATCCCATTGCTGGGTCCTCGCCAAGCGATACAAGCGCTGCATAGACCGAAGTCTATGTATGATCCAAGACAATGAAAATGTATACCCCCTGGGTCAGATGCCAAGAGTCAGTTTTATCCGACATATTCGCCGTGTTAGCTTACAAACACCGAAGAAATCGAAGTCCCAACGTCGAAGCGAATCAAGAAAACGAAAAGCCAAATTGATTTCCAATTCAGCCTAGCAGTTGGAAATGGGATGAGCCTTCGGGCAATATTAGTTTGTAGTTTACATTAACTACAAATAGACTCCCCATTGACATTGAGCTATGACCGGACACATACGTCCTCCAGCCACCGACCTTTCACACACTATTTTAGTCATCTACATACACTACCAACTGGCATCATCAACCACATCCTACACCCTGTATTCTTATAGTCCTCACTATCTTCCAGCCCATTTTCAGAGACTCGTCTCTGCCATTTCATCTACAACATCGCATTCCATCCACCTTCTTATTTACAAACACTCTTACCCTTTACCAAGCTCTTCGCTCTGCCTCATGCAGTGTTGTAGAGAAGTCTCCGTACCAACGTCGCACCGTGGCCACACAGCACGCACCAAGTTAGCACGATGAATCCTCGTGCTGTGTCCCCCCAAAAAGAATGTATATATGACTTGCCAAAATATGAGTGACTAAAACAACGACACAACAAGAACGGAATGTATGCGTGTGCGATTGGTAGACTCTTTTTCCTCCTCTCTCTGTGTTGAAGCCAAACGTCGTTGCGATTTGTTTTTGCAAAGGGATTATACCTCAATTCAGAGGTTGGAAAGTATGAGGCTGTTCATTTTGGACAACCAACATAAACTGTTTTATCCTCCAAGAAGCAACCATGTTTAAATAACGTGTTGTTCATTTCGATCAATGAATTAGCGAGGCATCACTTAAAACGTCAACCCCGAACTACTTTGAACTGAGCCGTCACAGACATCCGAAAGGCAAACGTAGGAGCTGTGGGGCATGTATGCTCACTGGACCTTCAAAATGGCACTTCTATGCTACTACGTGGAGGAGTTTTTGTCAGAGATTGACGAGCGACAAAAATACTGGCACGACAACGTATGTAAGGGAATGTGATTCCTCTTGATTGTAATGTCTTTTGGGGTGCATCCAATGTGTCCTGCACATGAAATAAACAAGACAGAGCAATGATGGCTCATGCCGCGTGAATGCTGGTGAAAACGCGTAGATTTGTTTGTGTGGCATTGGAATAGACTGTATCGTGTGTAGTTGTTGTATGTGTAGGTAAATGTGATGAATCTAAATGTTGGGACGTGTAAAGGTCGTGAAGATGAAGAGAGAGGTGGAAAAAAGAGGGTAAGAGAAGGAAAGGAGATGAAAGCGTGAAAAAGAGAGTCCGGTCAACCGGAATCGAACCGGTGGCCATTTGATTTCTGAAGCCATACTGAATCCAATACAACTTTCCACTACAGTCAAACGCTCTACCAACTGAGCTATGACCGGACACATACGTCCTCCAGCCACCGACCTTTCACACACTATTTTAGTCATCTACATACACTACCAACTGGCATCATCAACCACATCCTACACCCTGTATTCTTATAGTCCTCACTATCTTCCAGCCCATTTTCAGAGACTCGTCTCTGCCATTTCATCTACAACATCGCATTCCATCCACCTTCTTATTTACAAACACTCTTACCCTTTACCAAGCTCTTCGCTCTGCCTCATGCAGTGTTGTAGAGAAGTCTCCGTACCAACGTCGCACCGTGGCCACACAGCACGCACCAAGTTAGCACGATGAATCCTCGTGCTGTGTCCCCCAAAAAGAATGTATATATGACTTGCCAAAATATGAGTGACTAAAACAACGACACAACAAGAACGGAATGTATGCGTGTGCGATTGGTAGACTCTTTTTCCTCCTCTCTCTGTGTTGAAGCCAAACGTCGTTGCGATTTGTTTTTGCAAAGGGATTATACCTCAATTCAGAGGTTGGAAAGTATGAGGCTGTTCATTTTGGACAACCAACATAAACTGTTTTATCCTCCAAGAAGCAACCATGTTTAAATAACGTGTTGTTCATTTCGATCAATGAATTAGCGAGGCATCACTTAAAACGTCAACCCCGAACTACTTTGAACTGAGCCGTCACAGACATCCGAAAGGCAAACGTAGGAGCTGTGGGGCATGTATGCTCACTGGACCTTCAAAATGGCACTTCTATGCTACTACGTGGAGGAGTTTTTGTCAGAGATTGACGAGCGACAAAAATACTGGCACGACAACGTATGTAAGGGAATGTGATTCCTCTTGATTGTAATGTCTTTTGGGGTGCATCCAATGTGTCCTGCACATGAAATAAACAAGACAGAGCAATGATGGCTCATGCCGCGTGAATGCTGGTGAAAACGCGTAGATTTGTTTGTGTGGCATTGGAATAGACTGTATCGTGTGTAGTTGTTGTATGTGTAGGTAAATGTGATGAATCTAAATGTTGGGACGTGTAAAGGTCGTGAAGATGAAGAGAGAGGTGGAAAAAAGAGGGTAAGAGAAGGAAAGGAGATGAAAGTGTGAAAAAGAGAGTCCGGTCAACCGGAATCGAACCGGTGGCCATTTGATTTCTGAAGCCATACTGAATCCAATACAACTTTCCACTACAGTCAAACGCTCTACCAACTGAGCTATGACCGGACACATACGTCCTCCAGCCACCGACCTTTCACACACTATTTTAGTCATCTACATACACTACCAACTGGCATCATCAACCACATCCTACACCCTGTATTCTTATAGTCCTCACTATCTTCCAGCCCATTTTCAGAGACTCGTCTCTGCCATTTCATCTACAACATCGCATTCCATCCACCTTCTTATTTACAAACACTCTTACCCTTTACCAAGCTCTTCGCTCTGCCTCATGCAGTGTTGTAGAGAAGTCTCCGTACCAACGTCGCACCGTGGCCACACAGCACGCACCAAGTTAGCACGATGAATCCTCGTGCTGTGTCCCCCCAAAAGAATGTATATATGACTTGCCAAAATATGAGTGACTAAAACAACGACACAACAAGAACGGAATGTATGCGTGTGCGATTGGTAGACTCTTTTTCCTCCTCTCTCTGTGTTGAAGCCAAACGTCGTTGCGATTTGTTTTTGCAAAGGGATTATACCTCAATTCAGAGGTTGGAAAGTATGAGGCTGTTCATTTTGGACAACCAACATAAACTGTTTTATCCTCCAAGAAGCAACCATGTTTAAATAACGTGTTGTTCATTTCGATCAATGAATTAGCGAGGCATCACTTAAAACGTCAACCCCGAACTACTTTGAACTGAGCCGTCACAGACATCCGAAAGGCAAACGTAGGAGCTGTGGGGCATGTATGCTCACTGGACCTTCAAAATGGCACTTCTATGCTACTACGTGGAGGAGTTTTTGTCAGAGATTGACGAGCGACAAAAATACTGGCACGACAACGTATGTAAGGGAATGTGATTCCTCTTGATTGTAATGTCTTTTGGGGTGCATCCAATGTGTCCTGCACATGAAACAAACAAGACAGAGCAATGATGGCTCATGCCGCGTGAATGCTGGTGAAAACGCGTAGATTTGTTTGTGTGGCATTGGAATAGACTGTATCGTGTGTAGTTGTTGTATGTGTAGGTAAATGTGATGAATCTAAATGTTGGGACGTGTAAAGGTCGTGAAGATGAAGAGAGAGGTGGAAAAAAGAGGGTAAGAGAAGGAAAGGAGATGAAAGTGTGAAAAAGAGAGTCCGGTCAACCGGAATCGAACCGGTGGCCATTTGATTTCTGAAGCCATACTGAATCCAATACAACTTTCCACTACAGTCAAACGCTCTACCAACTGAGCTATGACCGGACACATACGTCCTCCAGCCACCGACCTTTCACACACTATTTTAGTCATCTACATACACTACCAACTGGCATCATCAACCACATCCTACACCCTGTATTCTTATAGTCCTCACTATCTTCCAGCCCATTTTCAGAGACTCGTCTCTGCCATTTCATCTACAACATCGCATTCCATCCACCTTCTTATTTACAAACACTCTTACCCTTTACCAAGCTCTTCGCTCTGCCTCATGCAGTGTTGTAGAGAAGTCTCCGTACCAACGTCGCACCGTGGCCACACAGCACGCACCAAGTTAGCACGATGAATCCTCGTGCTGTGTCCCCCCAAAAAGAATGTATATATGACTTGCCAAAATATGAGTGACTAAAACAACGACACAACAAGAACGGAATGTATGCGTGTGCGATTGGTAGACTCTTTTTCCTCCTCTCTCTGTGTTGAAGCCAAACGTCGTTGCGATTTGTTTTTGCAAAGGGATTATACCTCAATTCAGAGGTTGGAAAGTATGAGGCTGTTCATTTTGGACAACCAACATAAACTGTTTTATCCTCCAAGAAGCAACCATGTTTAAATAACGTGTTGTTCATTTCGATCAATGAATTAGCGAGGCATCACTTAAAACGTCAACCCCGAACTACTTTGAACTGAGCCGTCACAGACATCCGAAAGGCAAACGTAGGAGCTGTGGGGCATGTATGCTCACTGGACCTTCAAAATGGCACTTCTATGCTACTACGTGGAGGAGTTTTTGTCAGAGATTGACGAGCGACAAAAATACTGGCACGACAACGTATGTAAGGGAATGTGATTCCTCTTGATTGTAATGTCTTTTGGGGTGCATCCAATGTGTCCTGCACATGAAATAAACAAGACAGAGCAATGATGGCTCATGCCGCGTGAATGCTGGTGAAAACGCGTAGATTTGTTTGTGTGGCATTGGAATAGACTGTATCGTGTGTAGTTGTTGTATGTGTAGGTAAATGTGATGAATCTAAATGTTGGGACGTGTAAAGGTCGTGAAGATGAAGAGAGAGGTGGAAAAAAGAGGGTAAGAGAAGGAAAGGAGATGAAAGTGTGAAAAAGAGAGTCCGGTCAACCGGAATCGAACCGGTGGCCATTTGATTTCTGAAGCCATACTGAATCCAATACAACTTTCCACTACAGTCAAACGCTCTACCAACTGAGCTATGACCGGAGTTTCCAATTTGCCAGCTACCCCGCAGTACCACTCTACGCTATCTGACAATATGGTTGCTACCCGCTCGACCAACCCTCGTGCCCCATCTTGCTCCTCCGCGTTCTCTCCCTCGGCGTCCAGCCCCAGCGATATGGACGTCATCGTCGTTGCTGACCCATCCCCAAGCGATACCGACATGGCGTCGTCGTTGGAAGAGGACGTCGACGATGCTTCCAACGCTTCGCATCATGACGCGTCTACGAATCCGCTCCCTACTCCAACGCGCGTTCCGTTTCCACGTCAACGTGCAACCCCTTCGAAACCGCGCCGTTTTGAACCCTTGCCTGTGACTCGCTCGACGAAGGCTTGCGATCCCGCGAATGATCCAACGACCTCTGACACTTGCGACGAAGCCTGGCAAGACGGCGTTCCAACCTCGGAAGATGTGCTCATGACGTCAACGACCTTGCCCGAAGAATCTCCATCAACCACGTCCATCGTGAGTGATGGTGGCTTGCCTGGCAAGACTCCGTTGGGTTCTGTTCCTTTCGAGAATGTTCTCTCGACGAGTGATAGTGGCTTCTCGAAGACTCGCTCAAGCACCGACGTCAACATGACGACAGGTCAAGGAAGATTCGAGAACAGTCCATCCCTGAGTGAAGGTCCCTTCTCGAAGAATCCCCCGAGCGACAAGTCCACTCTGGCGACAGGTCAAGATCCCATCGAGACTAGTCGCTCCATGAGTGATGGTCTCTTCTCGAAGAATCATCGGGCAAGATCTGGAACAATCGCGAACAACCCTGTGGCCAGTGTTGGTCATGGGAATACTCAAGACCAAGTCACCCATGGAAGCTTCTCGAAGTCCAACGCGAGTGAAGGTCAAACGTGTGACTCTGTCCACCATGGGACAGGGTCCGGACAAGACCAAGCCTCTGACGCACGCTTGAGTGTTGGTCTGACGCACGACTCGGACTCTCACTCAGTCCGCCAGCCATCGTCTCAGGCTTCACCCGGATCGCATTTGGAAAACATTTCTCAATCTGGCGGAGCCCAGACACCTGGCCGTGGCCAACCCAACAACCGCCAGGCCCCCAACGACGTATGGGCCTTCCAAGCGCAACAGCGGTCTCAGTCTGCCAAGGCCATCAAGACCAAGGACGTTGCTCCTTACCAGCCCACGATGGAGGAACTCGAACCCCTCCTTCGCAAGCGTGCTGCTGGAACCCTCACGTTTGAAGACACCCTCCCGATCCAGAAGCACTCGGCGCGCGGCATCGTCGGCTGGTTGCAGATGCCCACGGGTGCACACACGAAGACCATCGATGTTTCAGCTGCCATGGCATCGATCCTTTTCGACAACCAAGCCCTCGGCCTCGACACTGCGATTGCTGACATTGTGAGATGCGAGAAGGACATCCCGAACCGCATGCTCAAGTGGGGTGTTGCCTCTCACGAAGCGATGACGAAGCTGCGAGGCATCGCGTTTAAGATTCAAGTCGCTCGAGATGGCTCGTCCCAACACTTCACGATGAACGTTCCGCACGTCCTCGGCGGATTTTTCATGGACATCCCTCAAGGCCTTCAAGATCAAGACGAAGAGCGCCTGATCTTCGACGTCATGACCAAGTTGGAGCCACGCTTCCTGTGGGGCTCCTACCCCAACGTTTCCTCTTCAAGCGGTATGGCGAGCTCTCGGTACCGCCTTTACTTTGAAGGAACCTCCGTACCAACGACCATACAGCGCGACGGCCGTCTCGTCGAAGAAATTCTTTTCAAGGGCCGTTGTCTCCGCGTGTACGGTCAAGGGTGGTATTTTCGTGACAAGAACTTGGTTCGTTTGGACCTTGATGCAACGTCCCGCCAATATGGATTGAACAAGCCAGCTCCCAGCCCAACCAACCCGCCTTCTTCGACTCCCAAGGCGCCAAAACGTCGGAAAACTGCGCAAGCCAACCCTCCGCAGTGGACTGGCGTCAAGGCGTCGAGAGGCAAGCGCAAGAAGACGCAACAGCAAGTGGATTCCCCCGAGCATGGCCGCTCTTGGATTTCGCCCAACATGTTTGAAGCCCTCGACGAACGTGTGTGTGTCAACCCCGAGGAACACGTTGCTCAGTTTGGCGATTACAAGATCTCAACGATTGTACCCAAGCTGGACGTCTCGGATGACCCTCCCCACCTCCCTACGTCCGGTCAATTTGTCGGCGGCACCAAGATCCAAGATGGCGTTCCCAAGCGCATAGAAATGTCTCTTGACGAAATTCTCGCCGAACTACAAGACCTCGACACCAAGACAGCCAAAGTTCCATTGCATCTCTCAACCCAAGTCGAAGATGCAGTGACCAACAGCTCGTTCAACCTTGCCCAACTCATCAACGACGGCCGCGTCGACATGCTGTGTAGCCATCTCGAGCGTTCCCCGATTGAATTTGGCTTGCAACTGCACCGACTTTTTGATGAAGACCGTGCATGCTTTGAGTACTTTGTGAGACAACGCCTCCTCCATCGGTGGCTTCGAGCGACTTGGGGTGGAGACAAACCGTTCTCCCAGCTGTACTCATTGACGTGGGGTGTGCGTATGACCCGCGAGCACGTTCAAGCCATCTTCAGCAACATCGAGCTATTCAAGAACATCGACTTCATCGATACTACCATTGACGGCGACGAGATTTCCCTCCACCGCGGCGACCTGGAAGAAGTGTTGGCTGTGGCAGAAGTTCTCTTGGCCATTCATGCTCCAACGTACTACAACAGTGATGCTGCGATCGTGGCCTCTACCAAGTACCCGGTCACTGCACTGGCTTCTCATTTGGGCTCCCGCTGTTTGTCGGGCGTATCGCTATCTGCCATATTGCTTGACACGAGCTTCGGCCTCTTGATTTGGAATATCATGGAAACGTTGTATGCCGGCGAAGACGAGAAGTCGCGATACGTCTTGACCACGATCCTGGAATTCCATGAGGCTGGCTCCCTGGACCCCACCTTCGACAACCAAGTGATGTTCCAACCCGACACTCAGACACTCATGCTGGGAGATGTTGCGAACGCAACGTCTGTCGCGTTCCGTGGCTAAGGTGGTCGCGGCCGGTCTCTTCACCAAGTTCCCCATACTCGAACTGACCACTGCCAACCTCAATGGGCTGAAAGACAACGGACATCTTGTGGCGCGGCGACTCCAAATTCCGACCCAAGCCGTTTTCTTTCAAGAAACCAAAATCAATAACATCAAACATCTCGAAACCTTCCAACTCCACCTCAACAACGAAGTAGGCGTTGGCAAATACAAGCTCTTCACCAACGATCTCCGCACTGATCGCGTCGACTCACTCAACAATCGGCGCTGCGGTGTGGCATCGTATTTCCATGGATCCATGCCTGGATTCCTCGACCTGCAACACTTGACCACCCATGACCGACCTGGAAGATACATGGTTGTTCGAACTCAGTGGGACGGCGTTCCTGTGTACTTTCACAACGTCTATGCCCCGGTTATCGCTCACTCTCGAGCACCGTTTTTCGACGATCTGCCTCGCGACTTTGAAGACGACAGCATTCACTTTGTCGGAGGAGATTTCAACTTACCCCTGGAGGAGCATCTGGACGCGACTCGACCTCGCCAAGACCACAACGCTGGTAAGGCGGAATGCATTGCCTGGCTTTCAGCACTTGGTGTTATCGATGCGTGGAGGATGCACCACCCCAACGAGCGCGTTTACAGCGGCCCTGGTCGAAGCAACCGCCTCGACTACCTGTTTGTGGACCAAGATATCGTCGCTCAAACGTACGCACGTTCAAGCTATTCCCCAAGCAGCTTTGCAGGCGACCACATGGAACACAAAGTGGTCCTCTCCTGCGAGCAGCGAGCTCCCGACCGAAGTTACTGGCGCCTCCCCCGTGAGCTCTTAAAGAACCCTCAAGTAGTCGCAGCGATCAAGGCCGAAGCCAATCAACTTTTGGACGAGATGCGCGCAGACGACACTCAAAACTTTGGCGCAAAGTGGTACGGCTGGTTGAAGAGAATGAAGAAGCGTCTCCAAGTCAGTCATCGCCAGTACATTGACTCGATGAAGTACACACTCAACAGCCTCAAGATGAAGTGGCTTACTTCCCGCCGAGCATTCGACATGGGACTCGTTGAGACATCCATTGTTAATACCGCCCGTCAAGCCCTTGACACTGCCCGCAGCGAGTACCGACAGTTCAACCTGGATCAGCAATTCGACTTTCACGCCAACGTCAACGAGCGAGGTACCAGTCACTTTTTTCGTCGACCCAAGGGGATCAAAGTGCCGCTCTCGTCCGTGACAATCAACGGTGTAACGTCGACTGACCCGTCTGAAGTCAAGGCTGGTTTTACGTCTCATTGGAAAAACATCATGGTCACTCCAAGAGACCAACCACCGTTGAATCGGGCCCGTCGCCGAGCTATCATTCGAGCCATTACTCGACGTCTCACTCAAGAACAGCGCGACGCTCTGGAAAGTCCTCTCACGGCGGAAGACCTGTGCGGCGCGCTCAAGTCTATGAACCCGAACAAGTCTCCTGGTTCAGACGGCTGGCCTGCAGCTTTCTTTCAAGTCTCCCCGGACGTATTCGCCCAAATCCTGCTCAAGGTGTTCAACTACCAACTCACCCATCACGGTCACCTCCTGCTCCAACAACGCCGAAGTGCAGTGGCGCTCTTGTTCAAGGCTGGAGACAGAGGCGACCCTGGCAACTATCGGCCGATTACTCTCATGTCGGTTGAAGTCAAGATTCTATCGCGGGCGCTGGCCTACCGTCTTGCACAAGTTGCCCCATACCTCGCTCACCCAAGCCAAGCTGGTTTTGTCCCTGGCCGTCGCTTGCACGACCACGTGATGCTGGTACAAGCATTGCAGACTTTCTGTACCAATGAAGACCACGACTACTACGCGACGCTTCTCGACTTTTCCAAGGCATACGATATGGTTGACCAAGGCTTTCTCTTCGACGTACTCAAGGAGATGAACATCGGTCCCACATTTGTGTCTTGGGTTCAGTTGCTTTACAATACGCCTCTGGTCCAGATCATTTTCAACGACGGTCTTGGCCCAACCATACGGCCTACCCGCGGAGTCAAGCAAGGTTGCCCCCTATCGTGCATGCTCTTCGTACTTTACCTCGAGCCACTCGGCGAAATGCTACGCGGATCTCCTGATTTTGGTATTCCCCTTCCAAATGGAGACTCACTGACGAGCATCTACTTTGCCGACGACACGACTCTACTCTCGTCATCCCTCCAAGCGGCGGTCGAGCAAATGGCAATTGTCGAAGACTTTTGCTCTGTGTCTGGAGCTCGTCTCAACGTTGCCAAGTGCATGACTTTGGCGCTCAACAACAATCTCGATATCGAAGACATCGACGATGGTGGCCTCTTGAACGTCTTGCCGAGCGAGAAGCCAGTGAAATACCTTGGTATTCTCTTTGGCCACCGACTGCCGCGCGATTTTCAAGTCCAGCAACTGAACGACAAGTTTCTGGCTGCGTTTCAAACGTGGGGAAGTCGTGCGCGAACCATCCAAGGCCGCAAACTCATCGTATCGACCATGTTGTTGTCGTTGTTATGGCATGTCACGGCTGCAGTGTATGTGCCTCCAACGATGGTTGCCGTTTGGCAAAGAATGGTCAACAAGTACATCCTTGGTCGGAAGACGCAAATCACCGACCATCATCGCTCAACTATTTGCCGCAAGTGGCAGTTCGATCAAAAACTCGGCCTCGGTATTCCGCATGTGGCTTCGAAGCTTCGGACTCAGCGACTGCTGCGGCTCCAACTCTTGATGCAGCCCAATTCACCCAACACATTTGCCCCATGGAAGTTGCTTGTCAAGAGACAATTTTCCCGTGTCATGAACAAGCTGTATCGCGACACCCACCCGTTCGACTTTCTCACGTACTTCCCCAACCACAGCTCCAAGTGGTTGTTTTTGTGGGAGCTGCATCCTCTTTGGCACGACATTTGGCATCAATGGGCCGCCACACCTATGGCCAAGCGAACCGCTTCGCCACCAAGCCTCGAAGAACTTTTGAACCTCCCCGTGTGGCTGACATCCTACCCCGCTCTGCAAGTTGGTCCTGCGGGTGCTACATCAAATGTCGTGAAGACTGCTCTGTGTCGTCGATGGTGTAGACATGCGTCTCAAAACGGTTTCCACTGCCTCAAAGACTTCTTGACACGGCAAGGGACATGGCCTACAAGAGCTGCGTTTATTGATCGACTGTCATCCAACAACCGTGCGGCACAAGTGACGTTACAAGCGAACGGCACGATGGGATTTGCAGCACCCGAACGTGCTGGTCAAGTTTATAGCCACCTCACCAAGATATTCGACCAAGTCCTCCGCACGTCTGGCGTTCGAACTGGAACTGCTTTGACCGATATCGATACAACAAGTCACCCTTTCAAGGCACTTTTCAAAGATCAATTGCTATCCTTCGAGCGTTGGCCCAAGCGACTCGTATCACGTTTGGCGCATCACGCCCCTTCGGATGGAAAACCGCACCCAGTGGCGACATCGTCCCGCGTCGAGCAACAAGATATTGCGACCTACGTGCGACTCATCCGCAAAACATGCCGTTGGCCGCCTCCCCTCCATGGCGACGTTTGGTTTCGACTGTTGTTCAACATGCTGCCTGTCAACTCGCGCTTGTTCTACTTGCAACCTCAGCAGCCAGACGTAATTTGCTGTGTCTATACCAATTGCGACGCACCGGAGAACCAACACCACGCCTTCCACACCTGCTCTCGCGTGTATCCCCTTTGGCGTTTTCACGCGACCGCTTGGCGATGCTTCGGTGTCAATTTCGATTGGACTGCCATCACCAACATCGACCGCTTTCAAGTCAACGAACGCGGTAGCCAGCTTCAAGACATACTGTTTGTGCTCTGGGCTCTTCTGTGTGCTTCCAACCTTCACTATATTTGGACAACGCACAACGCCGCCAAGTTCGAATCGAAGGAGCCGCCTCCGCCAGAAATTTGGCAAGAAGTCAGCTTCATCCGATGGCATGCATCGATCCGCAGATGGCTTCGCCTCCAAGAAGTTGACAGCCCTCAACGAGTGGAAGCAATTTCAGCAATCAATACTTTGCATAGACAACCTGTCTATCGCCCACTGGTAGCCAAGTACCCGACTTTGCTCGCGCTCCAACCTTCAACCCCAAATTAACAAGCCCCAAGTATTTATTCAAAAGTCAAAAATCGCTGTACTCCAAAGCCCAAGGTAGAAAATCTGCTGAAGCATTTGGAAGTGGGATGAGCCGTTAGTAGGCAATATTAGTATTAGTAGATATTGAAAGTCTATTAATATACCTCCCCATTGCAGTGAGCTATGACCGGAGCATTCCCCCTTCCAAGATGCATGATTTTCTCAAGCTGGCATACACACATGGATTCCACTACAACGACGCCATATTCTCCCGTCAACTGCTCAAGCAATCGGTGGGTGATCCAATTCGTGATATCTGTAGAGCGATATTGGATGAGCCTGACGGAGAATTCTTGGTTGTTTCTGTCACTGATTCAACATCCCATTGCTGGGTCCTCGCCAAGCGATACAAGCGCTGCATAGACCGAAGTCTATGTATGATCCAAGACAATGAAAATGTATACCCCCTGGGTCAGATGCCAAGAGTCAGTTTTATCCGACATATTCGCCGTGTTAGCTTACAAACACCGAAGAAATCGAAGTCCCAACGTCGAAGCGAATCAAGAAAACGAAAAGCCAAATTGATTTCCAATTCAGCCTAGCAGTTGGAAATGGGATGAGCCTTCGGGCAATATTAGTTTGTAGTTTACATTAACTACAAATAGACTCCCCATTGACATTGAGCTATGACCGGACACATACGTCCTCCAGCCACCGACCTTTCACACACTATTTTAGTCATCTACATACACTACCAACTGGCATCATCAACCACATCCTACACCCTGTATTCTTATAGTCCTCACTATCTTCCAGCCCATTTTCAGAGACTCGTCTCTGCCATTTCATCTACAACATCGCATTCCATCCACCTTCTTATTTACAAACACTCTTACCCTTTACCAAGCTCTTCGCTCTGCCTCATGCAGTGTTGTAGAGAAGTCTCCGTACCAACGTCGCACCGTGGCCACACAGCACGCACCAAGTTAGCACGATGAATCCTCGTGCTGTGTCCCCCCAAAAAGAATGTATATATGACTTGCCAAAATATGAGTGACTAAAACAACGACACAACAAGAACGGAATGTATGCGTGTGCGATTGGTAGACTCTTTTTCCTCCTCTCTCTGTGTTGAAGCCAAACGTCGTTGCGATTTGTTTTTGCAAAGGGATTATACCTCAATTCAGAGGTTGGAAAGTATGAGGCTGTTCATTTTGGACAACCAACATAAACTGTTTTATCCTCCAAGAAGCAACCATGTTTAAATAACGTGTTGTTCATTTCGATCAATGAATTAGCGAGGCATCACTTAAAACGTCAACCCCGAACTACTTTGAACTGAGCCGTCACAGACATCCGAAAGGCAAACGTAGGAGCTGTGGGGCATGTATGCTCACTGGACCTTCAAAATGGCACTTCTATGCTACTACGTGGAGGAGTTTTTGTCAGAGATTGACGAGCGACAAAAATACTGGCACGACAACGTATGTAAGGGAATGTGATTCCTCTTGATTGTAATGTCTTTTGGGGTGCATCCAATGTGTCCTGCACATGAAACAAACAAGACAGAGCAATGATGGCTCATGCCGCGTGAATGCTGGTGAAAACGCGTAGATTTGTTTGTGTGGCATTGGAATAGACTGTATCGTGTGTAGTTGTTGTATGTGTAGGTAAATGTGATGAATCTAAATGTTGGGACGTGTAAAGGTCGTGAAGATGAAGAGAGAGGTGGAAAAAAGAGGGTAAGAGAAGGAAAGGAGATGAAAGTGTGAAAAAGAGAGTCCGGTCAACCGGAATCGAACCGGTGGCCATTTGATTTCTGAAGCCATACTGAATCCAATACAACTTTCCACTACAGTCAAACGCTCTACCAACTGAGCTATGACCGGACACATACGTCCTCCAGCCACCGACCTTTCACACACTATTTTAGTCATCTACATACACTACCAACTGGCATCATCAACCACATCCTACACCCTGTATTCTTATAGTCCTCACTATCTTCCAGCCCATTTTCAGAGACTCGTCTCTGCCATTTCATCTACAACATCGCATTCCATCCACCTTCTTATTTACAAACACTCTTACCCTTTACCAAGCTCTTCGCTCTGCCTCATGCAGTGTTGTAGAGAAGTCTCCGTACCAACGTCGCACCGTGGCCACACAGCACGCACCAAGTTAGCACGATGAATCCTCGTGCTGTGTCCCCCCAAAAAGAATGTATATATGACTTGCCAAAATATGAGTGACTAAAACAACGACACAACAAGAACGGAATGTATGCGTGTGCGATTGGTAGACTCTTTTTCCTCCTCTCTCTGTGTTGAAGCCAAACGTCGTTGCGATTTGTTTTTGCAAAGGGATTATACCTCAATTCAGAGGTTGGAAAGTATGAGGCTGTTCATTTTGGACAACCAACATAAACTGTTTTATCCTCCAAGAAGCAACCATGTTTAAATAACGTGTTGTTCATTTCGATCAATGAATTAGCGAGGCATCACTTAAAACGTCAACCCCGAACTACTTTGAACTGAGCCGTCACAGACATCCGAAAGGCAAACGTAGGAGCTGTGGGGCATGTATGCTCACTGGACCTTCAAAATGGCACTTCTATGCTACTACGTGGAGGAGTTTTTGTCAGAGATTGACGAGCGACAAAAATACTGGCACGACAACGTATGTAAGGGAATGTGATTCCTCTTGATTGTAATGTCTTTTGGGGTGCATCCAATGTGTCCTGCACATGAAATAAACAAGACAGAGCAATGATGGCTCATGCCGCGTGAATGCTGGTGAAAACGCGTAGATTTGTTTGTGTGGCATTGGAATAGACTGTATCGTGTGTAGTTGTTGTATGTGTAGGTAAATGTGATGAATCTAAATGTTGGGACGTGTAAAGGTCGTGAAGATGAAGAGAGAGGTGGAAAAAAGAGGGTAAGAGAAGGAAAGGAGATGAAAGTGTGAAAAAGAGAGTCCGGTCAACCGGAATCGAACCGGTGGCCATTTGATTTCTGAAGCCATACTGAATCCAATACAACTTTCCACTACAGTCAAACGCTCTACCAACTGAGCTATGACCGGAGCATTCCCCCTTCCAAGATGCATGATTTTCTCAAGCTGGCATACACACATGGATTCCACTACAACGACGCCATATTCTCCCGTCAACTGCTCAAGCAATCGGTGGGTGATCCAATTCGTGATATCTGTAGAGCGATATTGGATGAGCCTGACGGAGAATTCTTGGTTGTTTCTGTCACTGATTCAACATCCCATTGCTGGGTCCTCGCCAAGCGATACAAGCGCTGCATAGACCGAAGTCTATGTATGATCCAAGACAATGAAAATGTATACCCCCTGGGTCAGATGCCAAGAGTCAGTTTTATCCGACATATTCGCCGTGTTAGCTTACAAACACCGAAGAAATCGAAGTCCCAACGTCGAAGCGAATCAAGAAAACGAAAAGCCAAATTGATTTCCAATTCAGCCTAGCAGTTGGAAATGGGATGAGCCTTCGGGCAATATTAGTTTGTAGTTTACATTAACTACAAATAGACTCCCCATTGACATTGAGCTATGACCGGACACATACGTCCTCCAGCCACCGACCTTTCACACACTATTTTAGTCATCTACATACACTACCAACTGGCATCATCAACCACATCCTACACCCTGTATTCTTATAGTCCTCACTATCTTCCAGCCCATTTTCAGAGACTCGTCTCTGCCATTTCATCTACAACATCGCATTCCATCCACCTTCTTATTTACAAACACTCTTACCCTTTACCAAGCTCTTCGCTCTGCCTCATGCAGTGTTGTAGAGAAGTCTCCGTACCAACGTCGCACCGTGGCCACACAGCACGCACCAAGTTAGCACGATGAATCCTCGTGCTGTGTCCCCCAAAAAGAATGTATATATGACTTGCCAAAATATGAGTGACTAAAACAACGACACAACAAGAACGGAATGTATGCGTGTGCGATTGGTAGACTCTTTTTCCTCCTCTCTCTGTGTTGAAGCCAAACGTCGTTGCGATTTGTTTTTGCAAAGGGATTATACCTCAATTCAGAGGTTGGAAAGTATGAGGCTGTTCATTTTGGACAACCAACATAAACTGTTTTATCCTCCAAGAAGCAACCATGTTTAAATAACGTGTTGTTCATTTCGATCAATGAATTAGCGAGGCATCACTTAAAACGTCAACCCCGAACTACTTTGAACTGAGCCGTCACAGACATCCGAAAGGCAAACGTAGGAGCTGTGGGGCATGTATGCTCACTGGACCTTCAAAATGGCACTTCTATGCTACTACGTGGAGGAGTTTTTGTCAGAGATTGACGAGCGACAAAAATACTGGCACGACAACGTATGTAAGGGAATGTGATTCCTCTTGATTGTAATGTCTTTTGGGGTGCATCCAATGTGTCCTGCACATGAAACAAACAAGACAGAGCAATGATGGCTCATGCCGCGTGAATGCTGGTGAAAACGCGTAGATTTGTTTGTGTGGCATTGGAATAGACTGTATCGTGTGTAGTTGTTGTATGTGTAGGTAAATGTGATGAATCTAAATGTTGGGACGTGTAAAGGTCGTGAAGATGAAGAGAGAGGTGGAAAAAAGAGGGTAAGAGAAGGAAAGGAGATGAAAGTGTGAAAAAGAGAGTCCGGTCAACCGGAATCGAACCGGTGGCCATTTGATTTCTGAAGCCATACTGAATCCAATACAACTTTCCACTACAGTCAAACGCTCTACCAACTGAGCTATGACCGGAGTTTCCAATTTGCCAGCTACCCCGCAGTACCACTCTACGCTATCTGACAATATGGTTGCTACCCGCTCGACCAACCCTCGTGCCCCATCTTGCTCCTCCGCGTTCTCTCCCTCGGCGTCCAGCCCCAGCGATATGGACGTCATCGTCGTTGCTGACCCATCCCCAAGCGATACCGACATGGCGTCGTCGTTGGAAGAGGACGTCGACGATGCTTCCAACGCTTCGCATCATGACGCGTCTACGAATCCGCTCCCTACTCCAACGCGCGTTCCGTTTCCACGTCAACGTGCAACCCCTTCGAAACCGCGCCGTTTTGAACCCTTGCCTGTGACTCGCTCGACGAAGGCTTGCGATCCCGCGAATGATCCAACGACCTCTGACACTTGCGACGAAGCCTGGCAAGACGGCGTTCCAACCTCGGAAGATGTGCTCATGACGTCAACGACCTTGCCCGAAGAATCTCCATCAACCACGTCCATCGTGAGTGATGGTGGCTTGCCTGGCAAGACTCCGTTGGGTTCTGTTCCTTTCGAGAATGTTCTCTCGACGAGTGATAGTGGCTTCTCGAAGACTCGCTCAAGCACCGACGTCAACATGACGACAGGTCAAGGAAGATTCGAGAACAGTCCATCCCTGAGTGAAGGTCCCTTCTCAAAAAAATCCCCCGAGCGACAAGTCCACTCTGGCGACAGGTCAAGATCCCATCGAGACTAGTCGCTCCATGAGTGATGGTCTCTTCTCGAAGAATCATCGGGCAAGATCTGGAACAATCGCGAACAACCCTGTGGCCAGTGTTGGTCATGGGAATACTCAAGACCAAGTCACCCATGGAAGCTTCTCGAAGTCCAACGCGAGTGAAGGTCAAACGTGTGACTCTGTCCACCATGGGACAGGGTCCGGACAAGACCAAGCCTCTGACGCACGCTTGAGTGTTGGTCTGACGCACGACTCGGACTCTCACTCAGTCCGCCAGCCATCATCTCAGGCTTCACCCGGATCGCATTTGGAAAACATTTCTCAATCTGGCGGAGCCCAGACACCTGGCCGTGGCCAACCCAACAACCGCCAGGCCCCCAACGACGTATGGGCCTTCCAAGCGCAACAGCGGTCTCAGTCTGCCAAGGCCATCAAGACCAAGGACGTTGCTCCTTACCAGCCCACGATGGAGGAACTCGAACCCCTCCTTCGCAAGCGTGCTGCTGGAACCCTCACGTTTGAAGACACCCTCCCGATCCAGAAGCACTCGGCGCGCGGCATCGTCGGCTGGTTGCAGATGCCCACGGGTGCACACACGAAGACCATCGATGTTTCAGCTGCCATGGCATCGATCCTTTTCGACAACCAAGCCCTCGGCCTCGACACTGCGATTGCTGACATTGTGAGATGCGAGAAGGACATCCCGAACCGCATGCTCAAGTGGGGTGTTGCCTCTCACGAAGCGATGACGAAGCTGCGAGGCATCGCGTTTAAGATTCAAGTCGCTCGAGATGGCTCGTCCCAACACTTCACGATGAACGTTCCGCACGTCCTCGGCGGATTTTTCATGGACATCCCTCAAGGCCTTCAAGATCAAGACGAAGAGCGCCTGATCTTCGACGTCATGACCAAGTTGGAGCCACGCTTCCTGTGGGGCTCCTACCCCAACGTTTCCTCTTCAAGCGGTATGGCGAGCTCTCGGTACCGCCTTTACTTTGAAGGAACCTCCGTACCAACGACCATACAGCGCGACGGCCGTCTCGTCGAAGAAATTCTTTTCAAGGGCCGTTGTCTCCGCGTGTACGGTCAAGGGTGGTATTTTCGTGACAAGAACTTGGTTCGTTTGGACCTTGATGCAACGTCCCGCCAATATGGATTGAACAAGCCAGCTCCCAGCCCAACCAACCCGCCTTCTTCGACTCCCAAGGCGCCAAAACGTCGGAAAACTGCGCAAGCCAACCCTCCGCAGTGGACTGGCGTCAAGGCGTCGAGAGGCAAGCGCAAGAAGACGCAACAGCAAGTGGATTCCCCCGAGCATGGCCGCTCTTGGATTTCGCCCAACATGTTTGAAGCCCTCGACGAACGTGTGTGTGTCAACCCCGAGGAACACGTTGCTCAGTTTGGCGATTACAAGATCTCAACGATTGTACCCAAGCTGGACGTCTCGGATGACCCTCCCCACCTCCCTACGTCCGGTCAATTTGTCGGCGGCACCAAGATCCAAGATGGCGTTCCCAAGCGCATAGAAATGTCTCTTGACGAAATTCTCGCCGAACTACAAGACCTCGACACCAAGACAGCCAAAGTTCCATTGCATCTCTCAACCCAAGTCGAAGATGCAGTGACCAACAGCTCGTTCAACCTTGCCCAACTCATCAACGACGGCCGCGTCGACATGCTGTGTAGCCATCTCGAGCGTTCCCCGATTGAATTTGGCTTGCAACTGCACCGACTTTTTGATGAAGACCGTGCGTGCTTTGAGTACTTTGTGAGACAACGCCTCCTCCATCGGTGGCTTCGAGCGACTTGGGGTGGAGACAAACCGTTCTCCCAGCTGTACTCATTGACGTGGGGTGTGCGTATGACCCGCGAGCACGTTCAAGCCATCTTCAGCAACATCGAGCTATTCAAGAACATTGACTTCATCGATACTACCATTGACGGCGACGAGATTTCCCTCCACCGCGGCGACCTGGAAGAAGTGTTGGCTGTGGCAGAAGTTCTCTTGTCCATTCATGCTCCAACGTACTACAACAGTGATGCTGCGATCGTGGCCTCTACCAAGTACCCGGTCACTGCACTGGCTTCTCATTTGGGCTCCCGCTGTTTGTCGGGCATATCGCTATCTGCCATATTGCTTGACACGAGCTTCGGCCTCTTGATTTGGAATATCATGGAAACGTTGTATGCCGGCGAAGACGAGAAGTCGCGATACGTCTTGACCACGATCCTGGAATTCCATGAGGCTGGCTCCCTGGACCCCACCTTCGACAACCAAGTGATGTTCCAACCCGACACTCAGACACTCATGCTGGGAGATGTTGCGAACGCAACGTCTGTCGCGTTCCGTGGCTAAGGTGGTCGCGGCCGGTCTCTTCACCAAGTTCCCCATACTCGAACTGACCACTGCCAACCTCAATGGGCTGAAAGACAACGGACATCTTGTGGCGCGGCGACTCCAAATTCCGACCCAAGCCGTTTTCTTTCAAGAAACCAAAATCAATAACATCAAACATCTCGAAACCTTCCAACTCCACCTCAACAACGAAGTAGGCGTTGGCAAATACAAGCTCTTCACCAACGATCTCCGCACTGATCGCGTCGACTCACTCAACAATCGGCGCTGCGGTGTGGCATCGTATTTCCATGGATCCATGCCTGGATTCCTCGACCTGCAACACTTGACCACCCATGACCGACCTGGAAGATACATGGTTGTTCGAACTCAGTGGGACGGCGTTCCTGTGTACTTTCACAACGTCTATGCCCCGGTTATCGCTCACTCTCGAGCACCGTTTTTCGACGACCTGCCTCGCGACTTTGAAGACGACAGCATTCACTTTGTCGGAGGCGATTTCAACTTACCCCTGGAGGAGCATCTGGACGCGACTCGACCTCGCCAAGACCACAACGCTGGTAAGGCGGAATGCATTGCCTGGCTTTCAGCACTTGGTGTTACCGATGCGTGGAGGATGCACCACCCCAACGAGCGCGTTTACAGCGGCCCTGGTCGAAGCAACCGCCTCGACTACCTGTTTGTGGACCAAGATATCGTCGCTCAAACGTACGCACGTTCAAGCTATTCCCCAAGCAGCTTTGCAGGCGACCACATGGAACACAAAGTGGTCCTCTCCTGCGAGCAGCGAGCTCCCGACCGAAGTTACTGGCGCCTCCCCCGTGAGCTCTTAAAGAACCCTCAAGTAGTCGCAGCGATCAAGGCCGAAGCCAATCAACTTTTGGACGAGATGCGCGCAGACGACACTCAAAACTTTGGCGCAAAGTGGTACGGCTGGTTGAAGAGAATGAAGAAGCGTCTCCAAGTCAGTCATCGCCAGTACATTGACTCGATGAAGTACACACTCAACAGCCTCAAGATGAAGTGGCTTACTTCCCGCCGAGCATTCGACATGGGACTCGTTGAGACATCCATTGTTAATACCGCCCGTCAAGCCCTTGACACTGCCCGCAGCGAGTACCGACAGTTCAACCTGGATCAGCAATTCGACTTTCACGCCAACGTCAACGAGCGAGGTACCAGTCACTTTTTTCGTCGACCCAAGGGGATCAAAGTGCCGCTCTCGTCCGTGACAATCAACGGTGTAACGTCGACTGACCCGTCTGAAGTCAAGGCTGGTTTTACGTCTCATTGGAAAAACATCATGGTCACTCCAAGAGACCAACCACCGTTGAATCGGGCCCGTCGCCGAGCTATCATTCGAGCCATTACTCGACGTCTCACTCAAGAACAGCGCGACGCTCTGGAAAGTCCTCTCACGGCGGAAGACCTGTGCGGCGCGCTCAAGTCTATGAACCCGAACAAGTCTCCTGGTTCAGACGGCTGGCCTGCAGCTTTCTTTCAAATCTCCCCGGACGTATTCGCCCAAATCCTGCTCAAGGTGTTCAACTACCAACTCACCCATCACGGTCACCTCCTGCTCCAACAACGCCGAAGTGCAGTGGCGCTCTTGTTCAAGGCTGGAGACAGAGGCGACCCTGGCAACTATCGGCCGATTACTCTCATGTCGGTTGAAGTCAAGATTCTATCGCGGGCGCTGGCCTACCGTCTTGCACAAGTTGCCCCATACCTCGCTCACCCAAGCCAAGCTGGTTTTGTCCCTGGCCGTCGCTTGCACGACCACGTGATGCTGGTACAAGCATTGCAGACTTTCTGTACCAATGAAGACCACGACTACTACGCGACGTTTCTCGACTTTTCCAAGGCATACGATATGGTTGACCAAGGCTTTCTCTTCGACGTACTCAAGGAGATGAACATCGGTCCCACATTTGTGTCTTGGGTTCAGTTGCTTTACAATACGCCTCTGGTCCAGATCATTTTCAACGACGGTCTTGGCCCTACCATACGGCCTACCCGCGGAGTCAAGCAAGGTTGCCCCCTATCGTGCATGCTCTTTCGTACTTTACCTCGAGCCACTCGGCGAAATGCTACGCGGATCTCCTGATTTTGGTATTCCCCTTCCAAATGGAGACTCACTGACGAGCATCTACTTTGCCGACGACACGACTCTACTCTCGTCATCCCTCCAAGCGGCGGTCGAGCAAATGGCAATTGTCGAAGACTTTTGCTCTGTGTCTGGAGCTCGTCTCAACGTTGCCAAGTGCATGACTTTGGCGCTCAACAACAATCTCGATATCGAAGACATCGACGATGGTGGCCTCTTGAACGTCTTGCCGAGCGAGAAGCCAGTGAAATACCTTGGTATTCTCTTTGGCCACCGACTGCCGCGCGATTTTCAAGTCCAGCAACTGAACGACAAGTTTCTGGCTGCGTTTCAAACGTGGGGAAGTCGTGCGCGAACCATCCAAGGCCGCAAACTCATCGTATCGACCATGTTGTTGTCGTTGTTATGGCATGTCACGGCTGCAGTGTATGTGCCTCCAACGATGGTTGCCGTTTGGCAAAGAATGGTCAACAAGTACATCCTTGGTCGGAAGACGCAAATCACCGACCATCATCGCTCAACTATTTGCCGCAAGTGGCAGTTCGATCAAAAACTCGGCCTCGGTATTCCGCATGTGGCTTCGAAGCTTCGGACTCAGCGACTGCTGCGGCTCCAACTCTTGATGCAGCCCAATTCACCCAACACATTTGCCCCATGGAAGTTGCTTGTCAAGAGACAATTTTCCCGTGTCATGAACAAGCTGTATCGCGACACCCACCCGTTCGACTTTCTCACGTACTTCCCCAACCACAGCTCCAAGTGGTTGTTTTTGTGGGAGCTGCATCCTCTTTGGCACGACATTTGGCATCAATGGGCCGCCACACCTATGGCCAAGCGAACCGCTTCGCCACC
Organism: Aphanomyces cochlioides; assembly: GCA_019828595.1. Lineage (NCBI taxonomy): Eukaryota > Oomycota > Saprolegniomycetes > Saprolegniales > Verrucalvaceae > Aphanomyces > Aphanomyces cochlioides. The sequence goes on along the minus strand of JAHQRK010000036.1, from coordinate 77,813 downwards.
AAGCCTCGAAGAACTTTTGAACCTCCCCGTGTGGCTGACATCCTACCCCGCTCTGCAAGTTGGTCCTGCGGGTGCTACATCAAATGTCGTGAAGACTGCTCTGTGTCGTCGATGGTGTAGACATGCGTCTCAAAACGGTTTCCACTGCCTCAAAGACTTCTTGACACGGCAAGGGACATGGCCTACAAGAGCTGCGTTTATTGATCGACTGTCATCCAACAACCGTGCGGCACAAGTGACGTTACAAGCGAACGGCACGATGGGATTTGCAGCACCCGAACGTGCTGGTCAAGTTTATAGCCACCTCACCAAGATATTCGACCAAGTCCTCCGCACGTCTGGCGTTCGAACTGGAACTGCTTTGACCGATATCGATACAACAAGTCACCCTTTCAAGGCACTTTTCAAAGATCAATTGCTATCCTTCGAGCGTTGGCCCAAGCGACTCGTATCACGTTTGGCGCATCACGCCCCTTCGGATGGAAAACCGCACCCAGTGGCGACATCGTCCCGCGTCGAGCAACAAGATATTGCGACCTACGTGCGACTCATCCGCAAAACATGCCGTTGGCCGCCTCCCCTCCATGGCGACGTTTGGTTTCGACTGTTGTTCAACATGCTGCCTGTCAACTCGCGCTTGTTCTACTTGCAACCTCAGCAGCCAGACGTAATTTGCTGTGTCTATACCAATTGCGACGCACCGGAGAACCAACACCACGCCTTCCACACCTGCTCTCGCGTGTATCCCCTTTGGCGTTTTCACGCGACCGCTTGGCGATGCTTCGGTGTCAATTTCGATTGGACTGCCATCACCAACATCGACCGCTTTCAAGTCAACGAACGCGGTAGCCAGCTTCAAGACATACTGTTTGTGCTCTGGGCTCTTCTGTGTGCTTCCAACCTTCACTATATTTGGACAACGCACAACGCCGCCAAGTTCGAATCGAAGGAGCCGCCTCCGCCAGAAATTTGGCAAGAAGTCAGCTTCATCCGATGGCATGCATCGATCCGCAGATGGCTTCGCCTCCAAGAAGTTGACAGCCCTCAACGAGTGGAAGCAATTTCAGCAATCAATACTTTGCATAGACAACCTGTCTATCGCCCACTGGTAGCCAAGTACCCGACTTTGCTCGCGCTCCAACCTTCAGCCCCAAATTAACAAGCCCCAAGTATTTATTCAACAAGTCAAAAATCGCTGTACTCCAAAGCCCAAAGTAGAAAATCTGCTGAAGCATTTGGAAGTGGGATGAGCCGTTAGTAGGCAATATTAGTATTAGTAGATATTGAAAGTCTATTAATATACCTCCCCATTGCAGTGAGCTATGACCGGACACATACGTCCTCCAGCCACCGACCTTTCACACACTATTTTAGTCATCTACATACACTACCAACTGGCATCATCAACCACATCCTACACCCTGTATTCTTATAGTCCTCACTATCTTCCAGCCCATTTTCAGAGACTCGTCTCTGCCATTTCATCTACAACATCGCATTCCATCCACCTTCTTATTTACAAACACTCTTACCCTTTACCAAGCTCTTCGCTCTGCCTCATGCAGTGTTGTAGAGAAGTCTCCGTACCAACGTCGCACCGTGGCCACACAGCACGCACCAAGTTAGCACGATGAATCCTCGTGCTGTGTCCCCCCAAAAAGAATGTATATATGACTTGCCAAAATATGAGTGACTAAAACAACGACACAACAAGAACGGAATGTATGCGTGTGCGATTGGTAGACTCTTTTTCCTCCTCTCTCTGTGTTGAAGCCAAACGTCGTTGCGATTTGTTTTTGCAAAGGGATTATACCTCAATTCAGAGGTTGGAAAGTATGAGGCTGTTCATTTTGGACAACCAACATAAACTGTTTTATCCTCCAAGAAGCAACCATGTTTAAATAACGTGTTGTTCATTTCGATCAATGAATTAGCGAGGCATCACTTAAAACGTCAACCCCGAACTACTTTGAACTGAGCCGTCACAGACATCCGAAAGGCAAACGTAGGAGCTGTGGGGCATGTATGCTCACTGGACCTTCAAAATGGCACTTCTATGCTACTACGTGGAGGAGTTTTTGTCAGAGATTGACGAGCGACAAAAATACTGGCACGACAACGTATGTAAGGGAATGTGATTCCTCTTGATTGTAATGTCTTTTGGGGTGCATCCAATGTGTCCTGCACATGAAATAAACAAGACAGAGCAATGATGGCTCATGCCGCGTGAATGCTGGTGAAAACGCGTAGATTTGTTTGTGTGGCATTGGAATAGACTGTATCGTGTGTAGTTGTTGTATGTGTAGGTAAATGTGATGAATCTAAATGTTGGGACGTGTAAAGGTCGTGAAGATGAAGAGAGAGGTGGAAAAAAGAGGGTAAGAGAAGGAAAGGAGATGAAAGTGTGAAAAAGAGAGTCCGGTCAACCGGAATCGAACCGGTGGCCATTTGATTTCTGAAGCCATACTGAATCCAATACAACTTTCCACTACAGTCAAACGCTCTACCAACTGAGCTATGACCGGACACATACGTCCTCCAGCCACCGACCTTTCACACACTATTTTAGTCATCTACATACACTACCAACTGGCATCATCAACCACATCCTACACCCTGTATTCTTATAGTCCTCACTATCTTCCAGCCCATTTTCAGAGACTCGTCTCTGCCATTTCATCTACAACATCGCATTCCATCCACCTTCTTATTTACAAACACTCTTACCCTTTACCAAGCTCTTCGCTCTGCCTCATGCAGTGTTGTAGAGAAGTCTCCGTACCAACGTCGCACCGTGGCCACACAGCACGCACCAAGTTAGCACGATGAATCCTCGTGCTGTGTCCCCCCAAAAAGAATGTATATATGACTTGCCAAAATATGAGTGACTAAAACAACGACACAACAAGAACGGAATGTATGCGTGTGCGATTGGTAGACTCTTTTCCTCTCTCTCTGTTTGAAGCCAAACGTCGTTGCGATTTGTTTTTGCAAAGGGATTATACCTCAATTCAGAGGTTGGAAAGTATGAGGCTGTTCATTTTGGACAACCAACATAAACTGTTTTATCCTCCAAGAAGCAACCATGTTTAAATAACGTGTTGTTCATTTCGATCAATGAATTAGCGAGGCATCACTTAAAACGTCAACCCCGAACTACTTTGAACTGAGCCGTCACAGACATCCGAAAGGCAAACGTAGGAGCTGTGGGGCATGTATGCTCACTGGACCTTCAAAATGGCACTTCTATGCTACTACGTGGAGGAGTTTTTGTCAGAGATTGACGAGCGACAAAAATACTGGCACGACAACGTATGTAAGGGAATGTGATTCCTCTTGATTGTAATGTCTTTTGGGGTGCATCCAATGTGTCCTGCACATGAAATAAACAAGACAGAGCAATGATGGCTCATGCCGCGTGAATGCTGGTGAAAACGCGTAGATTTGTTTGTGTGGCATTGGAATAGACTGTATCGTGTGTAGTTGTTGTATGTGTAGGTAAATGTGATGAATCTAAATGTTGGGACGTGTAAAGGTCGTGAAGATGAAGAGAGAGGTGGAAAAAAGAGGGTAAGAGAAGGAAAGGAGATGAAAGTGTGAAAAAGAGAGTCCGGTCAACCGGAATCGAACCGGTGGCCATTTGATTTCTGAAGCCATACTGAATCCAATACAACTTTCCACTACAGTCAAACGCTCTACCAACTGAGCTATGACCGGACACATACGTCCTCCAGCCACCGACCTTTCACACACTATTTTAGTCATCTACATACACTACCAACTGGCATCATCAACCACATCCTACACCCTGTATTCTTATAGTCCTCACTATCTTCCAGCCCATTTTCAGAGACTCGTCTCTGCCATTTCATCTACAACATCGCATTCCATCCACCTTCTTATTTACAAACACTCTTACCCTTTACCAAGCTCTTCGCTCTGCCTCATGCAGTGTTGTAGAGAAGTCTCCGTACCAACGTCGCACCGTGGCCACACAGCACGCACCAAGTTAGCACGATGAATCCTCGTGCTGTGTCCCCCCAAAAAGAATGTATATATGACTTGCCAAAATATGAGTGACTAAAACAACGACACAACAAGAACGGAATGTATGCGTGTGCGATTGGTAGACTCTTTTTCCTCCTCTCTCTGTGTTGAAGCCAAACGTCGTTGCGATTTGTTTTTGCAAAGGGATTATACCTCAATTCAGAGGTTGGAAAGTATGAGGCTGTTCATTTTGGACAACCAACATAAACTGTTTTATCCTCCAAGAAGCAACCATGTTTAAATAACGTGTTGTTCATTTCGATCAATGAATTAGCGAGGCATCACTTAAAACGTCAACCCCGAACTACTTTGAACTGAGCCGTCACAGACATCCGAAAGGCAAACGTAGGAGCTGTGGGGCATGTATGCTCACTGGACCTTCAAAATGGCACTTCTATGCTACTACGTGGAGGAGTTTTTGTCAGAGATTGACGAGCGACAAAAATACTGGCACGACAACGTATGTAAGGGAATGTGATTCCTCTTGATTGTAATGTCTTTTGGGGTGCATCCAATGTGTCCTGCACATGAAATAAACAAGACAGAGCAATGATGGCTCATGCCGCGTGAATGCTGGTGAAAACGCGTAGATTTGTTTGTGTGGCATTGGAATAGACTGTATCGTGTGTAGTTGTTGTATGTGTAGGTAAATGTGATGAATCTAAATGTTGGGACGTGTAAAGGTCGTGAAGATGAAGAGAGAGGTGGAAAAAAGAGGGTAAGAGAAGGAAAGGAGATGAAAGTGTGAAAAAGAGAGTCCGGTCAACCGGAATCGAACCGGTGGCCATTTGATTTCTGAAGCCATACTGAATCCAATACAACTTTCCACTACAGTCAAACGCTCTACCAACTGAGCTATGACCGGAGTTTCCAATTTGCCAGCTACCCCGCAGTACCACTCTACGCTATCTGACAATATGGTTGCTACCCGCTCGACCAACCCTCGTGCCCCATCTTGCTCCTCCGCGTTCTCTCCCTCGGCGTCCAGCCCCAGCGATATGGACGTCATCGTCGTTGCTGACCCATCCCCAAGCGATACCGACATGGCGTCGTCGTTGGAAGAGGACGTCGACGATGCTTCCAACGCTTCGCATCATGACGCGTCTACGAATCCGCTCCCTACTCCAACGCGCGTTCCGTTTCCACGTCAACGTGCAACCCCTTCGAAACCGCGCCGTTTTGAACCCTTGCCTGTGACTCGCTCGACGAAGGCTTGCGATCCCGCGAATGATCCAACGACCTCTGACACTTGCGACGAAGCCTGGCAAGACGGCGTTCCAACCTCGGAAGATGTGCTCATGACGTCAACGACCTTGCCCGAAGAATCTCCATCAACCACGTCCATCGTGAGTGATGGTGGCTTGCCTGGCAAGACTCCGTTGGGTTCTGTTCCTTTCGAGAATGTTCTCTCGACGAGTGATAGTGGCTTCTCGAAGACTCGCTCAAGCACCGACGTCAACATGACGACATGTCAAGGAAGATTCGAGAACAGTCCATCCCTGAGTGAAGGTCCCTTCTCGAAGAATCCCCCGAGCGACAAGTCCACTTTGGCGACAGGTCAAGATCCCATCGAGACTAGTCGCTCCATGAGTGATGGTCTCTTCTCGAAGAATCATCGGGCAAGATCTGGAACAATCGCGAACAACCCTGTGGCCAGTGTTGGTCATGGGAATACTCAAGACCAAGTCACCCATGGAAACTTCTCGAAGTCCAACGCGAGTGAAGGTCAAACGTGTGACTCTGTCCACCATGGGACAGGGTCCGGACAAGACCAAGCCTCTGACGCACGCTTGAGTGTTGGTCTGACGCACGACTCGGACTCTCACTCAGTCCGCCAGCCATCGTCTCAGGCTTCACCCGGATCGCATTTGGAAAACATTTCTCAATCTGGCGGAGCCCAGACACCTGGCCGTGGCCAACCCAACAACCGCCAGGCCCCCAACGACGTATGGGCCTTCCAAGCGCAACAGCGGTCTCAGTCTGCCAAGGCCATCAAGACCAAGGACGTTGCTCCTTACCAGCCCACGATGGAGGAACTCGAACCCCTCCTTCGCAAGCGTGCTGCTGGAACCCTCACGTTTGAAGACACCCTCCCGATCCAGAAGCACTCGGCGCGCGGCATCGTCGGCTGGTTGCAGATGCCCACGGGTGCACACACGAAGACCATCGATGTTTCAGCTGCCATGGCATCGATCCTTTTCGACAACCAAGCCCTCGGCCTCGACACTGCGATTGCTGACATTGTGAGATGCGAGAAGGACATCCCGAACCGCATGCTCAAGTGGGGTGTTGCCTCTCACGAAGCGATGACGAAGCTGCGAGGCATCGCGTTTAAGATTCAAGTCGCTCGAGATGGCTCGTCCCAACACTTCACAATGAACGTTCCGCACGTCCTCGGCGGATTTTTCATGGACATCCCTCAAGGCCTTCAAGATCAAGACGAAGAGCGCCTGATCTTCGACGTCATGACCAAGTTGGAGCCACGCTTCCTGTGGGGCTCCTACCCCAACGTTTCCTCTTCAAGCGGTATGGCGAGCTCTCGGTACCGCCTTTACTTTGAAGGAACCTCCGTACCAACGACCATACAGCGCGACGGCCGTCTCGTCGAAGAAATTCTTTTCAAGGGCCGTTGTCTCCGCGTGTACGGTCAAGGGTGGTATTTTCGTGACAAGAACTTGGTTCGTTTGGACCTTGATGCAACGTCCCGCCAATATGGATTGAACAAGCCAGCTCCCAGCCCAACCAACCCGCCTTCTTCGACTCCCAAGGCGCCAAAACGTCGGAAAACTGCGCAAGCCAACCCTCCGCAGTGGACTGGCGTCAAGGCGTCGAGAGGCAAGCGCAAGAAGACGCAACAGCAAGTGGATTCCCCCGAGCATGGCCGCTCTTGGATTTCGCCCAACATGTTTGAAGCCCTCGACGAACGTGTGTGTGTCAACCCCGAGGAACACGTTGCTCAGTTTGGCGATTACAAGATCTCAACGATTGTACCCAAGCTGGACGTCTCGGATGACCCTCCCCACCTCCCTACGTCCGGTCAATTTGTCGGCGGCACCAAGATCCAAGATGGCGTTCCCAAGCGCATAGAAATGTCTCTTGACGAAATTCTCGCCGAACTACAAGACCTCGACACCAAGACAGCCAAAGTTCCATTGCATCTCTCAACCCAAGTCGAAGATGCAGTGACCAACAGCTCGTTCAACCTTGCCCAACTCATCAACGACGGCCGCGTCGACATGCTGTGTAGCCATCTCGAGCGTTCCCCGATTGAATTTGGCTTGCAACTGCACCGACTTTTTGATGAAGACCGTGCATGCTTCGAGTACTTTGTGAGACAACGCCTCCTCCATCGGTGGCTTCGAGCGACTTGGGGTGGAGACAAACCGTTCTCCCAGCTGTACTCATTGACGTGGGGTGTGCGTATGACCCGCGAGCACGTTCAAGCCATCTTCAGCAACATCGAGCTATTCAAGAACATCGACTTCATCGATACTACCATTGACGGCGACGAGATTTCCCTCCACCGCGGCGACCTGGAAGAAGTGTTGGCTGTGGCAGAAGTTCTCTTGTCCATTCATGCTCCAACGTACTACAACAGTGATGCTGCGATCGTGGCCTCTACCAAGTACCCGGTCACTGCACTGGCTTCTCATTTGGGCTCCCGCTGTTTGTCGGGCATATCGCTATCTGCCATATTGCTTGACACGAGCTTCGGCCTCTTGATTTGGAATATCATGGAAACGTTGTATGCCGGCGAAGACGAGAAGTCGCGATACGTCTTGACCACGATCCTGGAATTCCATGAGGCTGGCTTCCTGGACCCCACCTTCGACAACCAAGTGATGTTCCAACCCGACACTCAGACACTCATGCTGGGAGATGTTGCGAACGCAACGTCTGTCGCGTTCCGTGGCTAAGGTGGTCGCGGCCGGTCTCTTCACCAAGTTCCCCATACTCGAACTGACCACTGCCAACCTCAATGGGCTGAAAGACAACGGACATCTTGTAGCGCGGCGACTCCAAATTCCGACCCAAGCCGTTTTCTTTCAAGAAACCAAAATCAATAACATCAAACATCTCGAAACCTTCCAACTCCACCTCAACAACGAAGTAGGCGTTGGCAAATACAAGCTTTTCACCAACGATCTCCGCACTGATCGCGTCGACTCACTCAACAATCGGCGCTGCGGTGTGGCATCGTATTTCCATGGATCCATGCCTGGATTCCTCGACCTGCAACACTTGACCACCCATGACCGACCTGGAAGATACATGGTTGTTCGAACTCAGTGGGACGGCGTTCCTGTGTACTTTCACAACGTCTATGCCCCGGTTATCGCTCACTCTCGAGCACCGTTTTTCGACGATCTGCCTCGCGACTTTGAAGACGACAGCATTCACTTTGTCGGAGGCGATTTCAACTTACCCCTGGAGGAGCATCTGGACGCGACTCGACCTCGCCAAGACCACAACGCTGGTAAGGCGGAATGCATTGCCTGGCTTTCAGCACTTGGTGTTACCGATGCGTGGAGGATGCACCACCCCAACGAGCGCGTTTACAGCGGCCCTGGTCGAAGCAACCGCCTCGACTACCTGTTTGTGGACCAAGATATCGTCGCTCAAACGTACGCACGTTCAAGCTATTCCCCAAGCAGCTTTGCAGGCGACCACATGGAACACAAAGTGGTCCTCTCCTGCGAGCAGCGAGCTCCCGACCGAAGTTACTGGCGCCTCCCCCGTGAGCTCTTAAAGAACCCTCAAGTAGTCGCAGCGATCAAGGCCGAAGCCAATCAACTTTTGGACGAGATGCGCGCAGACGACACTCAAAACTTTGGCGCAAAGTGGTACGGCTGGTTGAAGAGAATGAAGAAGCGTCTCCAAGTCAGTCATCGCCAGTACATTGACTCGATGAAGTACACACTCAACAGCCTCAAGATGAAGTGGCTTACTTCCCGCCGAGCATTCGACATGGGACTCGTTGAGACATCCATTGTTAATACCGCCCGTCAAGCCCTTGACACTGCCCGCAGCGAGTACCGACAGTTCAACCTGGATCAGCAATTCGACTTTCACGCCAACGTCAACGAGCGAGGTACCAGTCACTTTTTTCGTCGACCCAAGGGGATCAAAGTGCCGCTCTCGTCCGTGACAATCAACGGTGTAACGTCGACTGACCCGTCTGAAGTCAAGGCTGGTTTTACGTCTCATTGGAAAAACATCATGGTCACTCCAAGAGACCAACCACCGTTGAATCGGGCCCGTCGCCGAGCTATCATTCGAGCCATTACTCGACGTCTCACTCAAGAACAGCGCGACGCTCTGGAAAGTCCTCTCACGGCGGAAGACCTGTGCGGCGCGCTCAAGTCTATGAACCCGAACAAGTCTCCTGGTTCAGACGGCTGGCCTGCAGCTTTCTTTCAAGTCTCCCCGGACGTATTCGCCCAAATCCTGCTCAAGGTGTTCAACTACCAACTCACCCATCACGGTCACCTCCTGCTCCAACAACGCCGAAGTGCAGTGGCGCTCTTGTTCAAGGCTGGAGACACAGGCGACCCTGGCAACTATCGGCCGATTACTCTCATGTCGGTTGAAGTCAAGATTCTATCGCGGGCGCTGGCCTACCGTCTTGCACAAGTTGCCCCATACCTCGCTCACCCAAGCCAAGCTGGTTTTGTCCCTGGCCGTCGCTTGCACGACCACGTGATGCTGGTACAAGCATTGCAGACTTTCTGTACCAATGAAGACCACGACTACTACGCGACGTTTCTCGACTTTTCCAAGGCATACGATATGGTTGACCAAGGCTTTCTCTTCGACGTACTCAAGGAGATGAACATCGGTCCCACATTTGTGTCTTGGGTTCAGTTGCTTTACAATACGCCTCTGGTCCAGATCATTTTCAACGACGGTCTTGGCCCTACCATACGGCCTACCCGCGGAGTCAAGCAAGGTTGCCCCCTATCGTGCATGCTCTTCGTACTTTACCTCGAGCCACTCGGCGAAATGCTACGCGGATCTCCTGATTTTGGTATTCCCCTTCCAAATGGAGACTCACTGACGAGCATCTACTTTGCCGACGACACGACTCTACTCTCGTCATCCCTCCAAGCGGCGGTCGAGCAAATGGCAATTGTCGAAGACTTTTGCTCTGTGTCTGGAGCTCGTCTCAACGTTGCCAAGTGCATGACTTTGGCGCTCAACAACAATCTCGATATCGAAGACATCGACGATGGTGGCCTCTTGAACGTCTTGCCGAGCGAGAAGCCAGTGAAATACCTTGGTATTCTCTTTGGCCACCGACTGCCGCGCGATTTTCAAGTCCAGCAACTGAACGACAAGTTTCTGGCTGCGTTTCAAACGTGGGGAAGTCGTGCGCGAACCATCCAAGGCCGCAAACTCATCGTATCGACCATGTTGTTGTCGTTGTTATGGCATGTCACGGCTGCAGTGTATGTGCCTCCAACGATGGTTGCCGTTTGGCAAAGAATGGTCAACAAGTACATCCTTGGTCGGAAGACGCAAATCACCGACCATCATCGCTCAACTATTTGCCGCAAGTGGCAGTTCGATCAAAAACTCGGCCTCGGTATTCCGCATGTGGCTTCGAAGCTTCGGACTCAGCGACTGCTGCGGCTCCAACTCTTGATGCAGCCCAATTCACCCAACACATTTGCCCCATGGAAGTTGCTTGTCAAGAGACAATTTTCCCGTGTCATGAACAAGCTGTATCGCGACACCCACCCGTTCGACTTTCTCACGTACTTCCCCAACCACAGCTCCAAGTGGTTGTTTTTGTGGGAGCTGCATCCTCTTTGGCACGACATTTGGCATCAATGGGCCGCCACACCTATGGCCAAGCGAACCGCTTCGCCACCAAGCCTCGAAGAACTTTTGAACCTCCCCGTGTGGCTGACATCCTACCCCGCTCTGCAAGTTGGTCCTGCGGGTGCTACATCAAATGTCGTGAAGACTGCTCTGTGTCGTCGATGGTGTAGACATGCGTCTCAAAACGGTTTCCACTGCCTCAAAGACTTCTTGACACGGCAAGGGACATGGCCTACAAGAGCTGCGTTTATTGATCGACTGTCATCCAACAACCGTGCGGCACAAGTGACGTTACAAGCGAACGGCGCGATGGGATTTGCAGCACCCGAACGTGCTGGTCAAGTTTATAGCCACCTCACCAAGATATTCGACCAAGTCCTCCGCACGTCTGGCGTTCGAACTGGAACTGCTTTGACCGATATCGATACAACAAGTCACCCTTTCAAGGCACTTTTCAAAGATCAATTGCTATCCTTCGAGCGTTGGCCCAAGCGACTCGTATCACGTTTGGCGCATCACGCCCCTTCGGATGGAAAACCGCACCCAGTGGCGACATCGTCCCGCGTCGAGCAACAAGATATTGCGACCTACGTGCGACTCATCCGCAAAACATGCCGTTGGCCGCCTCCCCTCCATGGCGACGTTTGGTTTCGACTGTTGTTCAACATGCTGCCTGTCAACTCGCGCTTGTTCTACTTGCAACCTCAGCAGCCAGACGTAATTTGCTGTGTCTATACCAATTGCGACGCACCGGAGAACCAACACCACGCCTTCCACACCTGCTCTCGCGTGTATCCCCTTTGGCGTTTTCACGCGACCGCTTGGCGATGCTTCGGTGTCAATTTCGATTGGACTGCCATCACCAACATCGACCGCTTTCAAGTCAACGAACGCGGTAGCCAGCTTCAAGACATACTGTTTGTGCTCTGGGCTCTTCTGTGTGCTTCCAACCTTCACTATATTTGGACAACGCACAACGCCGCCAAGTTCGAATCGAAGGAGCCGCCTCCGCCAGAAATTTGGCAAGAAGTCAGCTTCATCCGATGGCATGCATCGATCCGCAGATGGCTTCGCCTCCAAGAAGTTGACAGCCCTCAACGAGTGGAAGCAATTTCAGCAATCAATACTTTGCATAGACAACCTGTCTATCGCCCACTGGTAGCCAAGTACCCGACTTTGCTCGCGCTCCAACCTTCAGCCCCAAATTAACAAGCCCCAAGTATTTATTCAACAAGTCAAAAATCGCTGTACTCCAAAGCCCAAAGTAGAAAATCTGCTGAAGCATTTGGAAGTGGGATGAGCCGTTAGTAGGCAATATTAGTATTAGTAGATATTGAAAGTCTATTAATATACCTCCCCATTGCAGTGAGCTATGACCGGAGTTTCCAATTTGCCAGCTACCCCGCAGTACCACTCTACGCTATCTGACAATATGGTTGCTACCCGCTCGACCAACCCTCGTGCCCCATCTTGCTCCTCCGCGTTCTCTCCCTCGGCGTCCAGCCCCAGCGATATGGACGTCATCGTCGTTGCTGACCCATCCCCAAGCGATACCGACATGGCGTCGTCGTTGGAAGAGGACGTCGACGATGCTTCCAACGCTTCGCATCATGACGCGTCTACGAATCCGCTCCCTACTCCAACGCGCGTTCCGTTTCCACGTCAACGTGCAACCCCTTCGAAACCGCGCCGTTTTGAACCCTTGCCTGTGACTCGCTCGACGAAGGCTTGCGATCCCGCGAATGATCCAACGACCTCTGACACTTGCGACGAAGCCTGGCAAGACGGCGTTCCAACCTCGGAAGATGTGCTCATGACGTCAACGACCTTGCCCGAAGAATCTCCATCAACCACGTCCATCGTGAGTGATGGTGGCTTGCCTGGCAAGACTCCGTTGGGTTCTGTTCCTTTCGAGAATGTTCTCTCGACGAGTGATAGTGGCTTCTCGAAGACTCGCTCAAGCACCGACGTCAACATGACGACATGTCAAGGAAGATTCGAGAACAGTCCATCCCTGAGTGAAGGTCCCTTCTCGAAGAATCCCCCGAGCGACAAGTCCACTCTGGCGACAGGTCAAGATCCCATCGAGACTAGTCGCTCCATGAGTGATGGTCTCTTCTCGAAGAATCATCGGGCAAGATCTGGAACAATCGCGAACAACCCTGTGGCCAGTGTTGGTCATGGGAATACTCAAGACCAAGTCACCCATGGAAACTTCTCGAAGTCCAACGCGAGTGAAGGTCAAACGTGTGACTCTGTCCACCATGGGACAGGGTCCGGACAAGACCAAGCCTCTGACGCACGCTTGAGTGTTGGTCTGACGCACGACTCGGACTCTCACTCAGTCCGCCAGCCATCGTCTCAGGCTTCACCCGGATCGCATTTGGAAAACATTTCTCAATCTGGCGGAGCCCAGACACCTGGCCGTGGCCAACCCAACAACCGCCAGGCCCCCAACGACGTATGGGCCTTCCAAGCGCAACAGCGGTCTCAGTCTGCCAAGGCCATCAAGACCAAGGACGTTGCTCCTTACCAGCCCACGATGGAGGAACTCGAACCCCTCCTTCGCAAGCGTGCTGCTGGAACCCTCACGTTTGAAGACACCCTCCCGATCCAGAAGCACTCGGCGCGCGGCATCGTCGGCTGGTTGCAGATGCCCACGGGTGCACACACGAAGACCATCGATGTTTCAGCTGCCATGGCATCGATCCTTTTCGACAACCAAGCCCTCGGCCTCGACACTGCGATTGCTGACATTGTGAGATGCGAGAAGGACATCCCGAACCGCATGCTCAAGTGGGGTGTTGCCTCTCACGAAGCGATGACGAAGCTGCGAGGCATCGCGTTTAAGATTCAAGTCGCTCGAGATGGCTCGTCCCAACACTTCACAATGAACGTTCCGCACGTCCTCGGCGGATTTTTCATGGACATCCCTCAAGGCCTTCAAGATCAAGACGAAGAGCGCCTGATCTTCGACGTCATGACCAAGTTGGAGCCACGCTTCCTGTGGGGCTCCTACCCCAACGTTTCCTCTTCAAGCGGTATGGCGAGCTCTCGGTACCGCCTTTACTTTGAAGGAACCTCCGTACCAACGACCATACAGCGCGACGGCCGTCTCGTCGAAGAAATTCTTTTCAAGGGCCGTTGTCTCCGCGTGTACGGTCAAGGGTGGTATTTTCGTGACAAGAACTTGGTTCGTTTGGACCTTGATGCAACGTCCCGCCAATATGGATTGAACAAGCCAGCTCCCAGCCCAACCAACCCGCCTTCTTCGACTCCCAAGGCGCCAAAACGTCGGAAAACTGCGCAAGCCAACCCTCCGCAGTGGACTGGCGTCAAGGCGTCGAGAGGCAAGCGCAAGAAGACGCAACAGCAAGTGGATTCCCCCGAGCATGGCCGCTCTTGGATTTCGCCCAACATGTTTGAAGCCCTCGACGAACGTGTGTGTGTCAACCCCGAGGAACACGTTGCTCAGTTTGGCGATTACAAGATCTCAACGATTGTACCCAAGCTGGACGTCTCGGATGACCCTCCCCACCTCCCTACGTCCGGTCAATTTGTCGGCGGCACCAAGATCCAAGATGGCGTTCCCAAGCGCATAGAAATGTCTCTTGACGAAATTCTCGCCGAACTACAAGACCTCGACACCAAGACAGCCAAAGTTCCATTGCATCTCTCAACCCAAGTCGAAGATGCAGTGACCAACAGCTCGTTCAACCTTGCCCAACTCATCAACGACGGCCGCGTCGACATGCTGTGTAGCCATCTCGAGCGTTCCCCGATTGAATTTGGCTTGCAACTGCACCGACTTTTTGATGAAGACCGTGCATGCTTCGAGTACTTTGTGAGACAACGCCTCCTCCATCGGTGGCTTCGAGCGACTTGGGGTGGAGACAAACCGTTCTCCCAGCTGTACTCATTGACGTGGGGTGTGCGTATGACCCGCGAGCACGTTCAAGCCATCTTCAGCAACATCGAGCTATTCAAGAACATCGACTTCATCGATACTACCATTGACGGCGACGAGATTTCCCTCCACCGCGGCGACCTGGAAGAAGTGTTGGCTGTGGCAGAAGTTCTCTTGTCCATTCATGCTCCAACGTACTACAACAGTGATGCTGCGATCGTGGCCTCTACCAAGTACCCGGTCACTGCACTGGCTTCTCATTTGGGCTCCCGCTGTTTGTCGGGCATATCGCTATCTGCCATATTGCTTGACACGAGCTTCGGCCTCTTGATTTGGAATATCATGGAAACGTTGTATGCCGGCGAAGACGAGAAGTCGCGATACGTCTTGACCACGATCCTGGAATTCCATGAGGCTGGCTTCCTGGACCCCACCTTCGACAACCAAGTGATGTTCCAACCCGACACTCAGACACTCATGCTGGGAGATGTTGCGAACGCAACGTCTGTCGCGTTCCGTGGCTAAGGTGGTCGCGGCCGGTCTCTTCACCAAGTTCCCCATACTCGAACTGACCACTGCCAACCTCAATGGGCTGAAAGACAACGGACATCTTGTAGCGCGGCGACTCCAAATTCCGACCCAAGCCGTTTTCTTTCAAGAAACCAAAATCAATAACATCAAACATCTCGAAACCTTCCAACTCCACCTCAACAACGAAGTAGGCGTTGGCAAATACAAGCTTTTCACCAACGATCTCCGCACTGATCGCGTCGACTCACTCAACAATCGGCGCTGCGGTGTGGCATCGTATTTCCATGGATCCATGCCTGGATTCCTCGACCTGCAACACTTGACCACCCATGACCGACCTGGAAGATACATGGTTGTTCGAACTCAGTGGGACGGCGTTCCTGTGTACTTTCACAACGTCTATGCCCCGGTTATCGCTCACTCTCGAGCACCGTTTTTCGACGATCTGCCTCGCGACTTTGAAGACGACAGCATTCACTTTGTCGGAGGCGATTTCAACTTACCCCTGGAGGAGCATCTGGACGCGACTCGACCTCGCCAAGACCACAACGCTGGTAAGGCGGAATGCATTGCCTGGCTTTCAGCACTTGGTGTTACCGATGCGTGGAGGATGCACCACCCCAACGAGCGCGTTTACAGCGGCCCTGGTCGAAGCAACCGCCTCGACTACCTGTTTGTGGACCAAGATATCGTCGCTCAAACGTACGCACGTTCAAGCTATTCCCCAAGCAGCTTTGCAGGCGACCACATGGAACACAAAGTGGTCCTCTCCTGCGAGCAGCGAGCTCCCGACCGAAGTTACTGGCGCCTCCCCCGTGAGCTCTTAAAGAACCCTCAAGTAGTCGCAGCGATCAAGGCCGAAGCCAATCAACTTTTGGACGAGATGCGCGCAGACGACACTCAAAACTTTGGCGCAAAGTGGTACGGCTGGTTGAAGAGAATGAAGAAGCGTCTCCAAGTCAGTCATCGCCAGTACATTGACTCGATGAAGTACACACTCAACAGCCTCAAGATGAAGTGGCTTACTTCCCGCCGAGCATTCGACATGGGACTCGTTGAGACATCCATTGTTAATACCGCCCGTCAAGCCCTTGACACTGCCCGCAGCGAGTACCGACAGTTCAACCTGGATCAGCAATTCGACTTTCACGCCAACGTCAACGAGCGAGGTACCAGTCACTTTTTTCGTCGACCCAAGGGGATCAAAGTGCCGCTCTCGTCCGTGACAATCAACGGTGTAACGTCGACTGACCCGTCTGAAGTCAAGGCTGGTTTTACGTCTCATTGGAAAAACATCATGGTCACTCCAAGAGACCAACCACCGTTGAATCGGGCCCGTCGCCGAGCTATCATTCGAGCCATTACTCGACGTCTCACTCAAGAACAGCGCGACGCTCTGGAAAGTCCTCTCACGGCGGAAGACCTGTGCGGCGCGCTCAAGTCTATGAACCCGAACAAGTCTCCTGGTTCAGACGGCTGGCCTGCAGCTTTCTTTCAAGTCTCCCCGGACGTATTCGCCCAAATCCTGCTCAAGGTGTTCAACTACCAACTCACCCATCACGGTCACCTCCTGCTCCAACAACGCCGAAGTGCAGTGGCGCTCTTGTTCAAGGCTGGAGACAGAGGCGACCCTGGCAACTATCGGCCGATTACTCTCATGTCGGTTGAAGTCAAGATTCTATCGCGGGCGCTGGCCTACCGTCTTGCACAAGTTGCCCCATACCTCGCTCACCCAAGCCAAGCTGGTTTTGTCCCTGGCCGTCGCTTGCACGACCACGTGATGCTGGTACAAGCATTGCAGACTTTCTGTACCAATGAAGACCACGACTACTACGCGACGTTTCTCGACTTTTCCAAGGCATACGATATGGTTGACCAAGGCTTTCTCTTCGACGTACTCAAGGAGATGAACATCGGTCCCACATTTGTGTCTTGGGTTCAGTTGCTTTACAATACGCCTCTGGTCCAGATCATTTTCAACGACGGTCTTGGCCCTACCATACGGCCTACCCGCGGAGTCAAGCAAGGTTGCCCCCTATCGTGCATGCTCTTCGTACTTTACCTCGAGCCACTCGGCGAAATGCTACGCGGATCTCCTGATTTTGGTATTCCCCTTCCAAATGGAGACTCACTGACGAGCATCTACTTTGCCGACGACACGACTCTACTCTCGTCATCCCTCCAAGCGGCGGTCGAGCAAATGGCAATTGTCGAAGACTTTTGCTCTGTGTCTGGAGCTCGTCTCAACGTTGCCAAGTGCATGACTTTGGCGCTCAACAACAATCTCGATATCGAAGACATCGACGATGGTGGCCTCTTGAACGTCTTGCCGAGCGAGAAGCCAGTGAAATACCTTGGTATTCTCTTTGGCCACCGACTGCCGCGCGATTTTCAAGTCCAGCAACTGAACGACAAGTTTCTGGCTGCGTTTCAAACGTGGGGAAGTCGTGCGCGAACCATCCAAGGCCGCAAACTCATCGTATCGACCATGTTGTTGTCGTTGTTATGGCATGTCACGGCTGCAGTGTATGTGCCTCCAACGATGGTTGCCGTTTGGCAAAGAATGGTCAACAAGTACATCCTTGGTCGGAAGACGCAAATCACCGACCATCATCGCTCAACTATTTGCCGCAAGTGGCAGTTCGATCAAAAACTCGGCCTCGGTATTCCGCATGTGGCTTCGAAGCTTCGGACTCAGCGACTGCTGCGGCTCCAACTCTTGATGCAGCCCAATTCACCCAACACATTTGCCCCATGGAAGTTGCTTGTCAAGAGACAATTTTCCCGTGTCATGAACAAGCTGTATCGCGACACCCACCCGTTCGACTTTCTCACGTACTTCCCCAACCACAGCTCCAAGTGGTTGTTTTTGTGGGAGCTGCATCCTCTTTGGCACGACATTTGGCATCAATGGGCCGCCACACCTATGGCCAAGCGAACCGCTTCGCCACCAAGCCTCGAAGAACTTTTGAACCTCCCCGTGTGGCTGACATCCTACCCCGCTCTGCAAGTTGGTCCTGCGGGTGCTACATCAAATGTCGTGAAGACTGCTCTGTGTCGTCGATGGTGTAGACATGCGTCTCAAAACGGTTTCCACTGCCTCAAAGACTTCTTGACACGGCAAGGGACATGGCCTACAAGAGCTGCGTTTATTGATCGACTGTCATCCAACAACCGTGCGGCACAAGTGACGTTACAAGCGAACGGCGCGATGGGATTTGCAGCACCCGAACGTGCTGGTCAAGTTTATAGCCACCTCACCAAGATATTCGACCAAGTCCTCCGCACGTCTGGCGTTCGAACTGGAACTGCTTTGACCGATATCGATACAACAAGTCACCCTTTCAAGGCACTTTTCAAAGATCAATTGCTATCCTTCGAGCGTTGGCCCAAGCGACTCGTATCACGTTTGGCGCATCACGCCCCTTCGGATGGAAAACCGCACCCAGTGGCGACATCGTCCCGCGTCGAGCAACAAGATATTGCGACCTACGTGCGACTCATCCGCAAAACATGCCGTTGGCCGCCTCCCCTCCATGGCGACGTTTGGTTTCGACTGTTGTTCAACATGCTGCCTGTCAACTCGCGCTTGTTCTACTTGCAACCTCAGCAGCCAGACGTAATTTGCTGTGTCTATACCAATTGCGACGCACCGGAGAACCAACACCACGCCTTCCACACCTGCTCTCGCGTGTATCCCCTTTGGCGTTTTCACGCGACCGCTTGGCGATGCTTCGGTGTCAATTTCGATTGGACTGCCATCACCAACATCGACCGCTTTCAAGTCAACGAACGCGGTAGCCAGCTTCAAGACATACTGTTTGTGCTCTGGGCTCTTCTGTGTGCTTCCAACCTTCACTATATTTGGACAACGCACAACGCCGCCAAGTTCGAATCGAAGGAGCCGCCTCCGCCAGAAATTTGGCAAGAAGTCAGCTTCATCCGATGGCATGCATCGATCCGCAGATGGCTTCGCCTCCAAGAAGTTGACAGCCCTCAACGAGTGGAAGCAATTTCAGCAATCAATACTTTGCATAGACAACCTGTCTATCGCCCACTGGTAGCCAAGTACCCGACTTTGCTCGCGCTCCAACCTTCAGCCCCAAATTAACAAGCCCCAAGTATTTATTCAACAAGTCAAAAATCGCTGTACTCCAAAGCCCAAAGTAGAAAATCTGCTGAAGCATTTGGAAGTGGGATGAGCCGTTAGTAGGCAATATTAGTATTAGTAGATATTGAAAGTCTATTAATATACCTCCCCATTGCAGTGAGCTATGACCGGAGTTTCCAATTTGCCAGCTACCCCGCAGTACCACTCTACGCTATCTGACAATATGGTTGCTACCCGCTCGACCAACCCTCGTGCCCCATCTTGCTCCTCCGCGTTCTCTCCCTCGGCGTCCAGCCCCAGCGATATGGACGTCATCGTCGTTGCTGACCCATCCCCAAGCGATACCGACATGGCGTCGTCGTTGGAAGAGGACGTCGACGATGCTTCCAACGCTTCGCATCATGACGCGTCTACGAATCCGCTCCCTACTCCAACGCGCGTTCCGTTTCCACGTCAACGTGCAACCCCTTCGAAACCGCGCCGTTTTGAACCCTTGCCTGTGACTCGCTCGACGAAGGCTTGCGATCCCGCGAATGATCCAACGACCTCTGACACTTGCGACGAAGCCTGGCAAGACGGCGTTCCAACCTCGGAAGATGTGCTCATGACGTCAACGACCTTGCCCGAAGAATCTCCATCAACCACGTCCATCGTGAGTGATGGTGGCTTGCCTGGCAAGACTCCGTTGGGTTCTGTTCCTTTCGAGAATGTTCTCTCGACGAGTGATAGTGGCTTCTCGAAGACTCGCTCAAGCACCGACGTCAACATGACGACAGGTCAAGGAAGATTCGAGAACAGTCCATCCCTGAGTGAAGGTCCCTTCTCAAAGAATCCCCCGAGCGACAAGTCCACTCTGGCGACAGGTCAAGATCCCATCGAGACTAGTCGCTCCATGAGTGATGGTCTCTTCTCGAAGAATCATCGGGCAAGATCTGGAACAATCGCGAACAACCCTGTGGCCAGTGTTGGTCATGGGAATACTCAAGACCAAGTCACCCATGGAAGCTTCTCGAAGTCCAA
The DNA here is from genome assembly GCA_019828595.1 of Aphanomyces cochlioides. NCBI lineage: Eukaryota > Oomycota > Saprolegniomycetes > Saprolegniales > Verrucalvaceae > Aphanomyces > Aphanomyces cochlioides. The sequence continues at coordinate 57,372 of JAHQRK010000036.1, read as the reverse complement.
CGCGAGTGAAGGTCAAACGTGTGACTCTGTCCACCATGGGACAGGGTCCGGACAAGACCAAGCCTCTGACGCACGCTTGAGTGTTGGTCTGACGCACGACTCGGACTCTCACTCAGTCCGCCAGCCATCATCTCAGGCTTCACCCGGATCGCATTTGGAAAACATTTCTCAATCTGGCGGAGCCCAGACACCTGGCCGTGGCCAACCCAACAACCGCCAGGCCCCCAACGACGTATGGGCCTTCCAAGCGCAACAGCGGTCTCAGTCTGCCAAGGCCATCAAGACCAAGGACGTTGCTCCTTACCAGCCCACGATGGAGGAACTCGAACCCCTCCTTCGCAAGCGTGCTGCTGGAACCCTCACGTTTGAAGACACCCTCCCGATCCAGAAGCACTCGGCGCGCGGCATCGTCGGCTGGTTGCAGATGCCCACGGGTGCACACACGAAGACCATCGATGTTTCAGCTGCCATGGCATCGATCCTTTTCGACAACCAAGCCCTCGGCCTCGACACTGCGATTGCTGACATTGTGAGATGCGAGAAGGACATCCCGAACCGCATGCTCAAGTGGGGTGTTGCCTCTCACGAAGCGATGACGAAGCTGCGAGGCATCGCGTTTAAGATTCAAGTCGCTCGAGATGGCTCGTCCCAACACTTCACGATGAACGTTCCGCACGTCCTCGGCGGATTTTTCATGGACATCCCTCAAGGCCTTCAAGATCAAGACGAAGAGCGCCTGATCTTCGACGTCATGACCAAGTTGGAGCCACGCTTCCTGTGGGGCTCCTACCCCAACGTTTCCTCTTCAAGCGGTATGGCGAGCTCTCGGTACCGCCTTTACTTTGAAGGAACCTCCGTACCAACGACCATACAGCGCGACGGCCGTCTCGTCGAAGAAATTCTTTTCAAGGGCCGTTGTCTCCGCGTGTACGGTCAAGGGTGGTATTTTCGTGACAAGAACTTGGTTCGTTTGGACCTTGATGCAACGTCCCGCCAATATGGATTGAACAAGCCAGCTCCCAGCCCAACCAACCCGCCTTCTTCGACTCCCAAGGCGCCAAAACGTCGGAAAACTGCGCAAGCCAACCCTCCGCAGTGGACTGGCGTCAAGGCGTCGAGAGGCAAGCGCAAGAAGACGCAACAGCAAGTGGATCCCCCGAGCATGGCCGCTCTTGGATTTCGCCCAACATGTTTGAAGCCCTCGACGAACGTGTGTGTGTCAACCCCGAGGAACACGTTGCTCAGTTTGGCGATTACAAGATCTCAACGATTGTACCCAAGCTGGACGTCTCGGATGACCCTCCCCACCTCCCTACGTCCGGTCAATTTGTCGGCGGCACCAAGATCCAAGATGGCGTTCCCAAGCGCATAGAAATGTCTCTTGACGAAATTCTCGCCGAACTACAAGACCTCGACACCAAGACAGCCAAAGTTCCATTGCATCTCTCAACCCAAGTCGAAGATGCAGTGACCAACAGCTCGTTCAACCTTGCCCAACTCATCAACGACGGCCGCGTCGACATGCTGTGTAGCCATCTCGAGCGTTCCCCGATTGAATTTGGCTTGCAACTGCACCGACTTTTTGATGAAGACCGTGCGTGCTTTGAGTACTTTGTGAGACAACGCCTCCTCCATCGGTGGCTTCGAGCGACTTGGGGTGGAGACAAACCGTTCTCCCAGCTGTACTCATTGACGTGGGGTGTGCGTATGACCCGCGAGCACGTTCAAGCCATCTTCAGCAACATCGAGCTATTCAAGAACATTGACTTCATCGATACTACCATTGACGGCGACGAGATTTCCCTCCACCGCGGCGACCTGGAAGAAGTGTTGGCTGTGGCAGAAGTTCTCTTGGCCATTCATGCTCCAACGTACTACAACAGTGATGCTGCGATCGTGGCCTCTACCAAGTACCCGGTCACTGCACTGGCTTCTCATTTGGGCTCCCGCTGTTTGTCGGGCATATCGCTATCTGCCATATTGCTTGACACGAGCTTCGGCCTCTTGATTTGGAATATCATGGAAACGTTGTATGCCGGCGAAGACGAGAAGTCGCGATACGTCTTGACCACGATCCTGGAATTCCATGAGGCTGGCTCCCTGGACCCCACCTTCGACAACCAAGTGATGTTCCAACCCGACACTCAGACACTCATGCTGGGAGATGTTGCGAACGCAACGTCTGTCGCGTTCCGTGGCTAAGGTGGTCGCGGCCGGTCTCTTCACCAAGTTCCCCATACTCGAACTGACCACTGCCAACCTCAATGGGCTGAAAGACAACGGACATCTTGTGGCGCGGCGACTCCAAATTCCGACCCAAGCCGTTTTCTTTCAAGAAACCAAAATCAATAACATCAAACATCTCGAAACCTTCCAACTCCACCTCAACAACGAAGTAGGCGTTGGCAAATACAAGCTTTTCACCAACGATCTCCGCACTGATCGCGTCGACTCACTCAACAATCGGCGCTGCGGTGTGGCATCGTATTTCCATGGATCCATGCCTGGATTCCTCGACCTGCAACACTTGACCACCCATGACCGACCTGGAAGATACATGGTTGTTCGAACTCAGTGGGACGGCGTTCCTGTGTACTTTCACAACGTCTATGCCCCGGTTATCGCTCACTCTCGAGCACCGTTTTTCGACGACCTGCCTCGCGACTTTGAAGACGACAGCATTCACTTTGTCGGAGGCGATTTCAACTTACCCCTGGAGGAGCATCTGGACGCGACTCGACCTCGCCAAGACCACAACGCTGGTAAGGCGGAATGCATTGCCTGGCTTTCAGCACTTGGTGTTACCGATGCGTGGAGGATGCACCACCCCAACGAGCGCGTTTACAGCGGCCCTGGTCGAAGCAACCGCCTCGACTACCTGTTTGTGGACCAAGATATCGTCGCTCAAACGTACGCACGTTCAAGCTATTCCCCAAGCAGCTTTGCAGGCGACCACACGGAACACAAAGTGGTCCTCTCCTGCGAGCAGCGAGCTCCCGACCGAAGTTACTGGCGCCTCCCCCGTGAGCTCTTAAAGAACCCTCAAGTAGTCGCAGCGATCAAGGCCGAAGCCAATCAACTTTTGGACGAGATGCGCGCAGACGACACTCAAAACTTTGGCGCAAAGTGGTACGGCTGGTTGAAGAGAATGAAGAAGCGTCTCCAAGTCAGTCATCGCCAGTACATTGACTCGATGAAGTACACACTCAACAGCCTCAAGATGAAGTGGCTTACTTCCCGCCGAGCATTCGACATGGGACTCGTTGAGACATCCATTGTTAATACCGCCCGTCAAGCCCTTGACACTGCCCGCAGCGAGTACCGACAGTTCAACCTGGATCAGCAATTCGACTTTCACGCCAACGTCAACGAGCGAGGTACCAGTCACTTTTTTCGTCGACCCAAGGGGATCAAAGTGCCGCTCTCGTCCGTGACAATCAACGGTGTAACGTCGACTGACCCGTCTGAAGTCAAGGCTGGTTTTACGTCTCATTGGAAAAACATCATGGTCACTCCAAGAGACCAACCACCGTTGAATCGGGCCCGTCGCCGAGCTATCATTCGAGCCATTACTCGACGTCTCACTCAAGAACAGCGCGACGCTCTGGAAAGTCCTCTCACGGCGGAAGACCTGTGCGGCGCGCTCAAGTCTATGAACCCGAACAAGTCTCCTGGTTCAGACGGCTGGCCTGCAGCTTTCTTTCAAATCTCCCCGGACGTATTCGCCCAAATCCTGCTCAAGGTGTTCAACTACCAACTCACCCATCACGGTCACCTCCTGCTCCAACAACGCCGAAGTGCAGTGGCGCTCTTGTTCAAGGCTGGAGACAGAGGCGACCCTGGCAACTATCGGCCGATTACTCTCATGTCGGTTGAAGTCAAGATTCTATCGCGGGCGCTGGCCTACCGTCTTGCACAAGTTGCCCCATACCTCGCTCACCCAAGCCAAGCTGGTTTTGTCCCTGGCCGTCGCTTGCACGACCACGTGATGCTGGTACAAGCATTGCAGACTTTCTGTACCAATGAAGACCACGACTACTACGCGACGTTTCTCGACTTTTCCAAGGCATACGATATGGTTGACCAAGGCTTTCTCTTCGACGTACTCAAGGAGATGAACATCGGTCCCACATTTGTGTCTTGGGTTCAGTTGCTTTACAATACGCCTCTGGTCCAGATCATTTTCAACGACGGTCTTGGCCCTACCATACGGCCTACCCGCGGAGTCAAGCAAGGTTGCCCCCTATCGTGCATGCTCTTCGTACTTTACCTCGAGCCACTCGGCGAAATGCTACGCGGATCTCCTGATTTTGGTATTCCCCTTCCAAATGGAGACTCACTGACGAGCATCTACTTTGCCGACGACACGACTCTACTCTCGTCATCCCTCCAAGCGGCGGTCGAGCAAATGGCAATTGTCGAAGACTTTTGCTCTGTGTCTGGAGCTCGTCTCAACGTTGCCAAGTGCATGACTTTGGCGCTCAACAACAATCTCGATATCGAAGACATCGACGATGGTGGCCTCTTGAACGTCTTGCCGAGCGAGAAGCCAGTGAAATACCTTGGTATTCTCTTTGGCCACCGACTGCCGCGCGATTTTCAAGTCCAGCAACTGAACGACAAGTTTCTGGCTGCGTTTCAAACGTGGGGAAGTCGTGCGCGAACCATCCAAGGCCGCAAACTCATCGTATCGACCATGTTGTTGTCGTTGTTATGGCATGTCACGGCTGCAGTGTATGTGCCTCCAACGATGGTTGCCGTTTGGCAAAGAATGGTCAACAAGTACATCCTTGGTCGGAAGACGCAAATCACCGACCATCATCGCTCAACTATTTGCCGCAAGTGGCAGTTCGATCAAAAACTCGGCCTCGGTATTCCGCATGTGGCTTCGAAGCTTCGGACTCAGCGACTGCTGCGGCTCCAACTCTTGATGCAGCCCAATTCACCCAACACATTTGCCCCATGGAAGTTGCTTGTCAAGAGACAATTTTCCCGTGTCATGAACAAGCTGTATCGCGACACCCACCCGTTCGACTTTCTCACGTACTTCCCCAACCACAGCTCCAAGTGGTTGTTTTTGTGGGAGCTGCATCCTCTTTGGCACGACATTTGGCATCAATGGGCCGCCACACCTATGGCCAAGCGAACCGCTTCGCCACCAAGCCTCGAAGAACTTTTGAACCTCCCCGTGTGGCTGACATCCTACCCCGCTCTGCAAGTTGGTCCTGCGGGTGCTACATCAAATGTCGTGAAGACTGCTCTGTGTCGTCGATGGTGTAGACATGCGTCTCAAAACGGTTTCCACTGCCTCAAAGACTTCTTGACACGGCAAGGGACATGGCCTACAAGAGCTGCGTTTATTGATCGACTGTCATCCAACAACCGTGCGGCACAAGTGACGTTACAAGCGAACGGCACGATGGGATTTGCAGCACCCGAACGTGCTGGTCAAGTTTATAGCCACCTCACCAAGATATTCGACCAAGTCCTCCGCACGTCTGGCGTTCGAACTGGAACTGCTTTGACCGATATCGATACAACAAGTCACCCTTTCAAGGCACTTTTCAAAGATCAATTGCTATCCTTCGAGCGTTGGCCCAAGCGACTCGTATCACGTTTGGCGCATCACGCCCCTTCGGATGGAAAACCGCACCCAGTGGCGACATCGTCCCGCGTCGAGCAACAAGATATTGCGACCTACGTGCGACTCATCCGCAAAACATGCCGTTGGCCGCCTCCCCTCCATGGCGACGTTTGGTTTCGACTGTTGTTCAACATGCTGCCTGTCAACTCGCGCTTGTTCTACTTGCAACCTCAGCAGCCAGACGTAATTTGCTGTGTCTATACCAATTGCGACGCACCGGAGAACCAACACCACGCCTTCCACACCTGCTCTCGCGTGTATCCCCTTTGGCGTTTTCACGCGACCGCTTGGCGATGCTTCGGTGTCAATTTCGATTGGACTGCCATCACCAACATCGACCGCTTTCAAGTCAACGAACGCGGTAGCCAGCTTCAAGACATACTGTTTGTGCTCTGGGCTCTTCTGTGTGCTTCCAACCTTCACTATATTTGGACAACGCACAACGCCGCCAAGTTCGAATCGAAGGAGCCGCCTCCGCCAGAAATTTGGCAAGAAGTCAGCTTCATCCGATGGCATGCATCGATCCGCAGCCCTCAACGAGTGGAAGCAATTTCAGCAATCAATACTTTGCATAGACAACCTGTCTATCGCCCACTGGTAGCCAAGTACCCGACTTTGCTCGCGCTCCAACCTTCAGCCCCAAATTAACAAGCCCCAAGTATTTATTCAACAAGTCAAAAATCGCTGTACTCCAAAGCCCAAAGTAGAAAATCTGCTGAAGCAATTGGAAGTGGGATGAGCCGTTAGTAGGCAATATTAGTATTAGTAGATATTGAAAGTCTATTAATATACCTCCCCATTGCAGTGAGCTATGACCGGACACATACGTCCTCCAGCCACCGACCTTTCACACACTATTTTAGTCATCTACATACACTACCAACTGGCATCATCAACCACATCCTACACCCTGTATTCTTATAGTCCTCACTATCTTCCAGCCCATTTTCAGAGACTCGTCTCTGCCATTTCATCTACAACATCGCATTCCATCCACCTTCTTATTTACAAACACTCTTACCCTTTACCAAGCTCTTCGCTCTGCCTCATGCAGTGTTGTAGAGAAGTCTCCGTACCAACGTCGCACCGTGGCCACACAGCACGCACCAAGTTAGCACGATGAATCCTCGTGCTGTGTCCCCCCAAAAAGAATGTATATATGACTTGCCAAAATATGAGTGACTAAAACAACGACACAACAAGAACGGAATGTATGCGTGTGCGATTGGTAGACTCTTTTTCCTCCTCTCTCTGTGTTGAAGCCAAACGTCGTTGCGATTTGTTTTTGCAAAGGGATTATACCTCAATTCAGAGGTTGGAAAGTATGAGGCTGTTCATTTTGGACAACCAACATAAACTGTTTTATCCTCCAAGAAGCAACCATGTTTAAATAACGTGTTGTTCATTTCGATCAATGAATTAGCGAGGCATCACTTAAAACGTCAACCCCGAACTACTTTGAACTGAGCCGTCACAGACATCCGAAAGGCAAACGTAGGAGCTGTGGGGCATGTATGCTCACTGGACCTTCAAAATGGCACTTCTATGCTACTACGTGGAGGAGTTTTTGTCAGAGATTGACGAGCGACAAAAATACTGGCACGACAACGTATGTAAGGGAATGTGATTCCTCTTGATTGTAATGTCTTTTGGGGTGCATCCAATGTGTCCTGCACATGAAATAAACAAGACAGAGCAATGATGGCTCATGCCGCGTGAATGCTGGTGAAAACGCGTAGATTTGATTTGTGTGGCATTGGAATAGACTGTATAGTGTGTAGTTGTTGTATGTGTAGGTAAATGTGATGAATCTAAATGTTGGGACGTGTAAAGGTCGTGAAGATGAAGAGAGAGGTGGAAAAAAGAGGGTAAGAGAAGGAAAGGAGATGAAAGTGTGAAAAAGAGAGTCCGGTCAACCGGAATCGAACCGGTGGCCATTTGATTTCTGAAGCCATACTGAATCCAATACAACTTTCCACTACAGTCAAACGCTCTACCAACTGAGCTATGACCGGAGTTTCCAATTTGCCAGCTACCCCGCAGTACCACTGTCCAAAACTGACAACATGGCGACTACCCGCTCTTCCAGCCGTGCTCATGCACACAAGCCCTCAGCTTTTTCTGTCTCTCCCTTTCGCAATACCTCGGACGCTTCTAGTATCATGGAGGTGATTGTTGACGATGATGATGACGATGAACCTGACTCAATCATCGACAAAACTCCGCCTGCTGCTCAACCGCCCATACGTCTTGCTACACTCGGTGGTCGCGTGCCATTACCAAGCGCTCGTACCAGCGACAAAACTGTCAACAAGGATAATGTTTCTCCGATGCCTGATGAAGACATAGAGGATATCTCCAACAACAACCAACCACATACCCCACCGATTACTCAAGCCACTGAGCTGGAGCCGCGCTCTGAAGACCAATCGATTCGCGACACCAATGTTGATGTGGAAATGGAGCCTGAAGCTCAAATCGATGCCTCGCCTCCTGCTACAACACGCTCCGTGCCAATACCACCCGAGTCGAACACCTCGACCAAAAAGCCAAACGAATGCGTGTGGGAATTCCAAGCCAAGCAGAGAGCTAAATCTGCCAAGGCTCAGCGGAACAGTGACGTCGGCCATTATCGACCAACTATGGCCGAGCTGGCGTCCTTGTTGCAAAAACGCGCGACAGGATCTCTCACGTTTGACGACACTTTGCCCATCCAAAAACATTCCCCCAGAGATGTTGTTGGCTGGCTACAAATGTCCACTGGCCAATACACCAAATACATCGACATCTCCAAGGCAATGACATCTCTATTGTTTGACAACCAAGCGCTTGATTTGGACGATGCATTTGTCGATGTCATCAAGTGCGAGAAAGATGTCTCCAATCGTCTTCTCAAGTGGGGCATAGCCTCTGAAGATGCTCTTAAAAAGCTGCGTGGAGTCTCTCTCAAGATCCAAGTGGCAAAGGATGGCAGCTCTCAGAGATTTGTCATGACTGAGCCCCATATACTTGATGGATATTTCATCGATATCCCATCTGGTCTCCAAGGACAGGATGAAGAACGTCTCATGTTCAGCATCATGTCAAAGCTTGAGCCGCGCTTTTTGTGGGGCTCATACTCCACAGTTTCCTCGACGACTGGCTTGGCTAGCTCTCGTTATCGCTTGTATTTTGAAGGGACAGCTATACCCGAATCTATGCACAATGACGGTCGATCAATTGAAGAATTCATTTTCAAGGGTCGGTGCCTCCGCGTGTTTGGTCAAGGATGGTTTTACCGTGACAAGAAGCTCGCGCGCCTTGACCTCGATGTAATCGCCACCCAACATGGACTTCACGCAACCCCTCACCGCCCACGGGGAGACGCCGCTGTCTCGACATCCACTGCCAAACGGCAGAAAACGACCCGAGACAGCAACAAGGAATGGACTGAAGTTCAAACTACAGGCAAAAGAAAGAAAACCCCAATCTCCGCTGGCTCAATCCCAGCTCCTGATCGTCCTTGGATCTCCCCGAACATGTTTGCGGCTCTGGACGAACGCGCTAATGTTGAGCCCGAGGAACACGAAACGACAGTTGGCAACACCACTGTCAAAGTAATTGTTCCAAAGCTGACACTCAAATCTGGTGACAAGGTGCACGTTGCCGCTGAAGAGTTCATTAGCGGGATCAAACCCCACGAGGGCTCAATCCAAAGGTTTGAGAAGTCTCTCGATGCCATACTTGCCGAGCTCAACGACCTTGACACCAAGGCTCAAAACGCACCACAACATATCCCGGCCCAAGTTAAGGAAGCGTTAGCGCACGATTCCTTCAACTTATTGAAATTGATTACGGACGGGCGTGTTGACACGATCTGCATCCATCTAGAACGTGCGCCAATCGAATTTGGACTGCAACTGCACCAAATTTTTGTCTCCAATCGTGACAGCTTCGAATACTTTGTTCGTCTTCGACTGCTTAATCGTTGGCTAAGAGCGTCTGGTGGTGGCACAAAATCTTTTGGTCAGCTCTACGAGGCAACATTCGGCACTCCAATCACTCACGACCACGTGATCTCGGTGTTCAGTGACCAGAAGATGGTCAACAACCTCCCACTCATCGAGGCAATCATCACCGATGATGACATCGTCCTCAACAGAGTTGAAGTCGAAGAAGTGCTGGCCATTGCAGAAGTATTGATGGCAGTTCATGCTCCACTATATTTCAATAGCGATGCGGCAATTTTGGCCTCAACAAAAAGTCCAGTGACAGCGTTACCCTCTCGCCTTGGTAAACGCAGTCTATCCTCCGAAACGCTCATGTCACTCCTGATGTACACCGACCTTGGCCTCCACATATGGAACAGAATGGAATTCATGTACACTGGCGACGGAGAATCGATGTGTCACATCATGACAAAAATCCTTCAACTACACGAAAGCAACGATTTGGATATCACTCTCCACAATCAAGTCATGTTTCACCCAAGCGAACCTACTTTAATTCACGGCGACCTAGCGGATCTCACAACGATCGCTTCCCGTGGCTAAAGTGGTCGCGGCTGGTCATTTTGTCAAGCTCCCCATACTTGAAGTGACGACGAGCAACCTCAATGGGCTGAAAGAAAACGGACATCTTGTTGCACGGCGTCTTCGGAAACCGACACAAGCTGTTCTCTTTCAAGAAACGAAACTCAACAACGCAAAACATCTTGACACTTTCCACACTCACCTCGACAACGAAGTGGGTGTTAGCAAGTACAAACTTTTTACCAACGACTTACGAACAACCCGCACGGACAATTTGAACAACCGTCGATGTGGCGTTGCATCATACTTTCACGAATCGATGCCTGGATTCTCAAGCCTGGTGCACTTATCACAACACGATATCCCTGGCCGTTATATTGTGATCAAAACGTACTGGGATGAAACCCCAGTCTACATCCACAACATTTACGCGCCAGTTACCCCTCAACATCGGGCTAGTTTCTTTGACAGTCTCCCTCGCGCTTTTGAAGCTAACAGTGTACACCTGGTTGGGGGAGATTTTAACCTTCCTGTCAACGAACACCTCGATGCTTCCAAACCACGGCAAGATCACACCTTTGGAAAAGTCGAATGTCTTGCCTGGCTGTCACAACTAGGAGTCATCGACGCGTGGCGCCTACACCACCCTCACGAAAGACTGGCAAGCGGTCCAGGACGAAGCAATCGTCTGGACTACTGGTTCATTGACCAAGATTTAGTTGCCCAATCCTACCAAAGCTCAAAATATGCCACTAACAGCTTTGCCGGAGATCACTTGGAGCACACTGTCGTTCTCTCTACAAGTCATACACCCACGACCCGTGGCTACTGGAGGCTGCCGAGAGAGCTACTCAAAGACCCGCTCGTCATCAAAGCCATACGAGAAGAGGCATCACACCTCCTCTCTGAGATGCGTGCGGACGAATCGACAAACATGGGAGCCGTCTGGTATGGGTGGCTTAAGCGAATCAAACGACGTTTACAACAATGTCATCGCCACCACCTCCAATCCATGCAACACGAGCTCAAAAGCCTAAAACTGAGACATATATCTGCACAACGATCATACGAAGCTGGCTTGCTCGACGAGGCTGCCGTTGATGCTACTCGGTTGGCGCTGGAAAACGCAAGAATCGAATATCGCCAATACCGCATGGATCAGCAATTCGATTTTCATGCAAATATCAACGAACGCGGTACGAGCCACTTCTTTCGAAGGCCACAAGGACTCAAGGTTCCTATCACGACGGTCAACGTCGATGGCATTCCCGTGTCTGATCCTACCACTATCAAAGAGAGATTCACTGCCCATTGGAAGGCAATAATGACTACCACTCGTGGCGAACAACCTCGGCTAAACCGGGCGAGGCGGAGGGCTGTCATACGGTTTATCTCCCGCAAACTCAATGATGAGCAACGCGAGGAGCTAGACAGACCTATCACAGCAGCCGAGCTGTGTAGTGCTCTCAAGACAATGAGTCCAAACAAGTCTCCTGGTCCTGATGGATGGCCAGCGGCCTTCTTCCAAGTAGCACCCGAGGCTTTCTCCGAAATCCTGGTCAGGGTCTTCAACTACCAACTTCACCACCACGGTAAACTACTCCTTCAACAAAGGCGTAGTGCTGTGGCTCTGCTCTTCAAAGCTGGTGATCGAGGCGATCCTGGAAACTACCGACCTATTGCACTCATGTCAGTGGAGGTGAAGATACTATCCCGTGCCCTCGCTTATCGCCTGGCTACAGTAGCTCCTCATCTCATTCACCCAAGTCAAGCTGGCTTTGTCCCAGGACGACGGCTGCATGACCACGTCCTGCTTGTGCAAACTTTGCAAACGTTTTGCACCAACGAAGATCACGACTACTATGCAACATTCCTTGACTTTTCGAAAGCGTACGACATGGTGGATCGAGAATTTATGCTTGATGTGCTGAGAGAAGTCAACACTGGTGATGGTTTCATTGCGTGGGTAGCTCTTTTGTACGACTCACCTTTGGTCCAGATCATCTTCAATGGCGAGCTTGGCCCTAAGATCCGACCTACCCGAGGCGTCAAACAAGGCTGTCCTTTATCATGCCTACTGTTCGTCCTATACCTAGAACCTCTTGGTGAGATGCTCCGAGCGTCCCCACATCTTGGAATCGCTCTCCCCACGACTCAGTTATTACGAGTATATTCTTTGCCGACGACTCGACGTTGTTATCAAACTCGCTGCAATCTGCTGTGGAGCAAATGGCAATTGTGGAAGAGTTTTGCACGGCTTCAGGGGCCCGTCTGAATCGTTCCAAGTGCATGACCTTGGTTCTCAACGACCATCTCGATCAAGAAGACATCGAAGCAGATGGTTTGCTCAATATCGTACCAACTGGTCAGTGTACGAAATATCTTGGTATTCTCTTTGGCCATCGACTTTCGGCTGACTCCCAACTTCAAAAACTCAACGACAAATTCATCTCGTCCTTTCAACTATGGGGTAAACGAGCAAGGACATTGCAGGGCCGAAAGCTTATTGCCTCCACGATGTTGCTATCTATGTTGTGGCATGTAACAGCCGTTGTACCTGTGCCTCCTGCTATGGTCGTTACGTGGCAACAAATGTTAAACAAGTTCATACTTTGCCGCAAGACCCAGCTCGATGAGAGTTACCGTCCCTCAATCCATAGAAGGTGGCAGTACGACAAGCCTTTAGGCTTGGGAATCCCCCACATTGCATCGAGGCTGCGAACACAACGCCTTCTTCGTTTACAGCTCTTTATGTCTGCCGATTCTCCTGGTGAAATCCTGGTGTGGAAGAAACTTGTACAGCGACAATTTAGCCGCACAATACATCAGTTATTCCGAGACAGTCACCCATTCGATTTTCTTTCATACTACCCAAATGCAAGCTCCAAGTGGCTTTTGCTTCGCGAGCTCCATCCACTGTGGCTTGATACTTGGAAACATTGGTCAGCCACAGACATGAGTAAGCGAATCGGCGTGCCTCCAAATCTCGACACGGTACTGAACCTCCCGGTATGGCTCACAGCCTACGACGCAATGCACTTCGGCTCTGCTAAGATGTTAGCAAATGTCGTGAAAGATGAAGACATGCGTCTCTGGTGCCGCCACGGGGCCAAAAATGGTCTCAGATGCCTGAAGGATTTCCTGACCCCACATGGTGCTTGGCCAACAGAGACCATGTTCGTGAACCGAATGTCGTCGAACAATCCAGCTGCCCAAGTTTGTCTAAACCAGGACGGAGTCATGGACTTTGCCACATTGCCCCGCACAACCGACATTTACAATCAACTCACACGAATCTTCGACAAAGTTGTTCGATCGTTTGACATTCGGCAAGGGTCGCCACTGCCTAATGTCCCGACTTGTCAACATCCGTTTACAGCCAGAATCAAGGATGCTGATTTACCTTTCGAGTCGTGGCCCAAGAAAAACGTGGTGCATTTAGCTTACCACGCCCCCCAGACTGAAGCTATACATCCTATGAAGACTACGACAAGAACTGACAAAGACATAGCAAAGTATATCCGTCTCATTCGTACTGTGTGTAATCTACCTCCACCTGTTCAAGGCGATGTATGGTTTCGATTGCACATGAAGATGTTACCCGTCAACTCGAGGTTTTCCTATATGCAGATCCAAAACCCTGACGCTATTTGTTGTGTCTATGAAGATTGCTCGGATGTTGAGACTTTTCATCATGCCTTCCATACATGTCATCATGTACATCAAGTTTGGATGTTCCAAGAGCGAGCATGGAGTGCTTATGGTGTTAAGTTTGATTGGGCAACCACCACGAATATCAGTCGCTTCAAGACCAATACGCGAGGAAAACACCTGCATGACGCATTATTCAAATTATGGTCCCTCCTTTGTGCTTCCATCACGTACTCCTTATGGACTCAAAGAAATGCAACCAAGTTCGATGGCAAAAGGCCTCTACCGATTTTACTATGGAACGAGATTATATTTGTCAGTTGGACAGCTTCCATCAGGCGAACAATTCGTTTGCTCTCGCCTGACGACTTCGACTATCGAAACATCATCGAAGCGGTCTCAGTCCTTTTCTCTCAAGCTGGATACAACGAGCTATTCGAAAAATATCCCATGTCTTTTCGAGTTGAACACCAGTAATTTGATTACAAGCCCCAGCTGTATTCTTGACTTGGTATCCCAGCTGAATTTTTGATTGGGAATCCTGGCGACCATCACTCACGATCCGCGCAAAACATTTCACTGCCCAATCAAATCGTGCCTGACTCAAGTGTCGCAACTGAGAATAAGTTCAGTGAGAATCTCAAAACAATTCTCCAAGACTCACTTTTGATTTTACCCAAGACAACAACAATGGAAGCTTCAACGATTTTCACTGCCGATAGCGTACTCCCCGCGCAGACGTCGAGACCCATAACTACACGAGGTGTGGGGAGCTCGATGTCTCCAGGGATTACTCTTGAGGGAGTGGATGGAGTTGAGATTTCTGTACCTATGACGCAATCATCCGACACTCGTCCTTCAAGTCCAGTTACAACTGAAGAACACCAATTTACTCCTGATATGTCCATTTTGAACTCGAGCACCCGCGAATTTGACCCCTTGGGCAATGACAATGGATCTCCGCTACCATCCCTCATGGATCTATTGGACGATGTTTCTGTTCCAGCCAGGCCACAAACGAATGCGACAACGGCTGATGCCCCAACCAACCGCCCACGCACTCTGCGAATTCCAACCGACGATGATGACATCGATGAAGTGTTGTTTATCGATGACCACCGCGAAGTGGCATCAATGCGAAATCGAATTTCAACTATTCAATACCAAGTCAACTGGAAGTTTCAACGCCCGGATGGACTCAACAAAGACTGGTTCGACGAAAAAGACCTCAGCGGGTGTCAAGAAGCCGTGGCGATGTACCAACGATGGCGACAAGCTGGAGCCCACTTCCTCACGAACACTGGTCTCGCCCCAACGCTTGCTGAATTTCGAGCGATGGATCCTCTGTGGCTAGAAATTGGCAACAACAGTGACAAATCTTGTCTTGCGGCTGCAATCCGAATCGTTGCTACCAATTTGAATGTCTCCAATTTTGAGCTCAGCGAAGAAGTCATTTCGGGTTTCAAAGAGGCCCATGGAGTTCCTCAAGACGCGGGCATTCCCCCTTCCAAGATGCATGATTTTCTCAAGCTGGCATACACACATGGATTCCACTACAACGACGCCATATTCTCCCGTCAACTGCTCAAGCAATCGGTGGGTGATCCAATTCGTGATATCTGTAGAGCGATATTGGATGAGCCTGACGGAGAATTCTTGGTTGTTTCTGTCACTGATTCAACATCCCATTGCTGGGTCCTCGCCAAGCGATACAAGCGCTGCATAGACCGAAGTCTATGTATGATCCAAGACAATGAAAATGTATACCCCCTGGGTCAGATGCCAAGAGTCAGTTTTATCCGACATATTCGCCGTGTTAGCTTACAAACACCGAAGAAATCGAAGTCCCAACGTCGAAGCGAATCAAGAAAACGAAAAGCCAAATTGATTACCAATTCAGCCTAGCAGTTGGAAATGGGATGAGCCTTCGGGCAATATTAGTTTGTAGTTTACATTAACTACAAATAGACTCCCCATTGACATTGAGCTATGACCGGACACATACGTCCTCCAGCCACCGACCTTTTACACACTATTTTAGTCATCTACATACACTACCAACTGGCATCATCAACCACATCCTACACCCTGTATTCTTATAGTCCTCACTATCTTCCAGCCCATTTTCAGAGACTCGTCTCTGCCATTTCATCTACAACATCGCATTCCATCCACCTTCTTATTTACAAACACTCTTACCCTTTACCAAGCTCTTCGCTCTGCCTCATGCAGTGTTGTAGAGAAGTCTCCGTACCAACGTCGCACCGTGGCCACACAGCACGCACCAAGTTAGCACGATGAATCCTCGTGCTGTGTCCCCCCAAAAGAATGTATATATGACTTGCCAAAATATGAGTGACTAAAACAACGACACAACAAGAACGGAATGTATGCGTGTGCGATTGGTAGACTCTTTTTCCTCCTCTCTCTGTGTTGAAGCCAAACGTCGTTGCGATTTGTTTTTGCAAAGGGATTATACCTCAATTCAGAGGTTGGAAAGTATGAGGCTGTTCATTTTGGACAACCAACATAAACTGTTTTATCCTCCAAGAAGCAACCATGTTTAAATAACGTGTTGTTCATTTCGATCAATGAATTAGCGAGGCATCACTTAAAACGTCAACCCCGAACTACTTTGAACTGAGCCGTCACAGACATCCGAAAGGCAAACGTAGGAGCTGTGGGGCATGTATGCTCACTGGACCTTCAAAATGGCACTTCTATGCTACTACGTGGAGGAGTTTTTGTCAGAGATTGACGAGCGACAAAAATACTGGCACGACAACGTATGTAAGGGAATGTGATTCCTCTTGATTGTAATGTCTTTTGGGGTGCATCCAATGTGTCCTGCACATGAAATAAACAAGACAGAGCAATGATGGCTCATGCCGCGTGAATGCTGGTGAAAACGCGTAGATTTGTTTGTGTGGCATTGGAATAGACTGTATCGTGTGTAGTTGTTGTATGTGTAGGTAAATGTGATGAATCTAAATGTTGGGACGTGTAAAGGTCGTGAAGATGAAGAGAGAGGTGGAAAAAAGAGGGTAAGAGAAGGAAAGGAGATGAAAGTGTGAAAAAGAGAGTCCGGTCAACCGGAATCGAACCGGTGGCCATTTGATTTCTGAAGCCATACTGAATCCAATACAACTTTCCACTACAGTCAAACGCTCTACCAACTGAGCTATGACCGCTTGGCGATGCTTCGGTGTCAATTTCGATTGGACTGCCATCACCAACATCGACCGCTTTCAAGTCAACGAACGCGGTAGCCAGCTTCAAGACATACTGTTTGTGCTCTGGGCTCTTCTGTGTGCTTCCAACCTTCACTATATTTGGACAACGCACAACGCCGCCAAGTTCGAATCGAAGAAGCCGCCTCCGCCAGAAATTTGGCAAGAAGTCAGCTTCATCCGATGGCATGCATCGATCCGCAGATGGCTTCGCCTCCAAGAAGTTGACAGCCCTCAACGAGTGGAAGCAATTTCAGCAATCAATACTTTGCATAGACAACCTGTCTATCGCCCACTGGTAGCCAAGTACCCGACTTTGCTCGCGCTCCAACCTTCAGCCCCAAATTAACAAGCCCCAAGTATTTATTCAACAAGTCAAAAATCGCTGTACTCCAAAGCCCAAAGTAGAAAATCTGCTGAAGCATTTGGAAGTGGGATGAGCCGTTAGTAGGCAATATTAGTATTAGTAGATATTGAAAGTCTATTAATATACCTCCCCATTGCAGTGAGCTATGACCGGACACATACGTCCTCCAGCCACCGACCTTTCACACACTATTTTAGTCATCTACATACACTACCAACTGGCATCATCAACCACATCCTACACCCTGTATTCTTATAGTCCTCACTATCTTCCAGCCCATTTTCAGAGACTCGTCTCTGCCATTTCATCTACAACATCGCATTCCATCCACCTTCTTATTTACAAACACTCTTACCCTTTACCAAGCTCTTCGCTCTGCCTCATGCAGTGTTGTAGAGAAGTCTCCGTACCAACGTCGCACCGTGGCCACACAGCACGCACCAAGTTAGCACGATGAATCCTCGTGCTGTGTCCCCCCAAAAAGAATGTATATATGACTTGCCAAAATATGAGTGACTAAAACAACGACACAACAAGAACGGAATGTATGCGTGTGCGATTGGTAGACTCTTTTTCCTCCTCTCTCTGTGTTGAAGCCAAACGTCGTTGCGATTTGTTTTTGCAAAGGGATTATACCTCAATTCAGAGGTTGGAAAGTATGAGGCTGTTCATTTTGGACAACCAACATAAACTGTTTTATCCTCCAAGAAGCAACCATGTTTAAATAACGTGTTGTTCATTTCGATCAATGAATTAGCGAGGCATCACTTAAAACGTCAACCCCGAACTACTTTGAACTGAGCCGTCACAGACATCCGAAAGGCAAACGTAGGAGCTGTGGGGCATGTATGCTCACTGGACCTTCAAAATGGCACTTCTATGCTACTACGTGGAGGAGTTTTTGTCAGAGATTGACGAGCGACAAAAATACTGGCACGACAACGTATGTAAGGGAATGTGATTCCTCTTGATTGTAATGTCTTTTGGGGTGCATCCAATGTGTCCTGCACATGAAATAAACAAGACAGAGCAATGATGGCTCATGCCGCGTGAATGCTGGTGAAAACGCGTAGATTTGATTTGTGTGGCATTGGAATAGACTGTATCGTGTGTAGTTGTTGTATGTGTAGGTAAATGTGATGAATCTAAATGTTGGGACGTGTAAAGGTCGTGAAGATGAAGAGAGAGGTGGAAAAAAGAGGGTAAGAGAAGGAAAGGAGATGAAAGTGTGAAAAAGAGAGTCCGGTCAACCGGAATCGAACCGGTGGCCATTTGATTTCTGAAGCCATACTGAATCCAATACAACTTTCCACTACAGTCAAACGCTCTACCAACTGAGCTATGACCGGAGTTTCCAATTTGCCAGCTACCCCGCAGTACCACTGTCCAAAACTGACAACATGGCGACTACCCGCTCTTCCAGCCGTGCTCATGCACACAAGCCCTCAGCTTTTTCTGCCTCTCCCTTTCGCAATACCTCGGACGCTTCTAGTATCATGGAGGTGATTGTTGACGATGATGATGACGATGAACCTGACTCAATCATCGACAAAACTCCGCCTGCTGCTCAACCGCCCATACGTCTTGCTACACTCGGTGGTCGCGTGCCATTACCAAGCGCTCGTACCAGCGACAAAACTGTCAACAAGGATAATGTTTCTCCGATGCCTGATGAAGACATAGAGGATATCTCCAACAACAACCAACCACATACCCCACCGATTACTCAAGCCACTGAGCTGGAGCCGCGCTCTGAAGACCAATCGATTCGCGACACCAATGTTGATGTGGAAATGGAGCCTGAAGCTCAAATCGATGCCTCGCCTCCTGCTACAACACGCTCCGTGCCAATACCACCCGAGTCGAACACCTCGACCAAAAAGCCAAACGAATGCGTGTGGGAATTCCAAGCCAAGCAGAGAGCTAAATCTGCCAAGGCTCAGCGGAACAGTGACGTCGGCCATTATCGACCAACTATGGCCGAGCTGGCGTCCTTGTTGCAAAAACGCGCGACAGGATCTCTCACGTTTGACGACACTTTGCCCATCCAAAAACATTCCCCCAGAGATGTTGTTGGCTGGCTACAAATGTCCACTGGCCAATACACCAAATACATCGACATCTCCAAGGCAATGACATCTCTATTGTTTGACAACCAAGCGCTTGATTTGGACGATGCATTTGTCGATGTCATCAAGTGCGAGAAAGATGTCTCCAATCGTCTTCTCAAGTGGGGCATAGCCTCTGAAGATGCTCTTAAAAAGCTGCGTGGAGTCTCTCTCAAGATCCAAGTGGCAAAGGATGGCAGCTCTCAGAGATTTGTCATGACTGAGCCCCATATACTTGATGGATATTTCATCGATATCCCATCTGGTCTCCAAGGACAGGATGAAGAACGTCTCATGTTCAGCATCATGTCAAAGCTTGAGCCGCGCTTTTTGTGGGGCTCATACTCCACAGTTTCCTCGACGACTGGCTTGGCTAGCTCTCGTTATCGCTTGTATTTTGAAGGGACAGCTATACCCGAATCTATGCACAATGACGGTCGATCAATTGAAGAATTCATTTTCAAGGGTCGGTGCCTCCGCGTGTTTGGTCAAGGATGGTTTTACCGTGACAAGAAGCTCGCGCGCCTTGACCTCGATGTAATCGCCACCCAACATGGACTTCACGCAACCCCTCACCGCCCACGGGGAGACGCCGCTGTCTCGACATCCACTGCCAAACGGCAGAAAACGACCCGAGACAGCAACAAGGAATGGACTGAAGTTCAAACTACAGGCAAAAGAAAGAAAACCCCAATCTCCGCTGGCTCAATCCCAGCTCCTGATCGTCCTTGGATCTCCCCGAACATGTTTGCGGCTCTGGACGAACGCGCTAATGTTGAGCCCGAGGAACACGAAACGACAGTTGGCAACACCACTGTCAAAGTAATTGTTCCAAAGCTGACACTCAAATCTGGTGACAAGGTGCACGTTGCCGCTGAAGAGTTCATTAGCGGGATCAAACCCCACGAGGGCTCAATCCAAAGGTTTGAGAAGTCTCTCGATGCCATACTTGCCGAGCTCAACGACCTTGACACCAAGGCTCAAAACGCACCACAACATATCCCGGCCCAAGTTAAGGAAGCGTTAGCGCACGATTCCTTCAACTTATTGAAATTGATTACGGACGGGCGTGTTGACACGATCTGCATCCATCTAGAACGTGCGCCAATCGAATTTGGACTGCAACTGCACCAAATTTTTGTCTCCAATCGTGACAGCTTCGAATACTTTGTTCGTCTTCGACTGCTTAATCGTTGGCTAAGAGCGTCTGGTGGTGGCACAAAATCTTTTGGTCAGCTCTACGAGGCAACATTCGGCACTCCAATCACTCACGACCACGTGATCTCGGTGTTCAGTGACCAGAAGATGGTCAACAACCTCCCACTCATCGAGGCAATCATCACCGATGATGACATCGTCCTCAACAGAGTTGAAGTCGAAGAAGTGCTGGCCATTGCAGAAGTATTGATGGCAGTTCATGCTCCACTATATTTCAATAGCGATGCGGCAATTTTGGCCTCAACAAAAAGTCCAGTGACAGCGTTACCCTCTCGCCTTGGTAAACGCAGTCTATCCTCCGAAACGCTCATGTCACTCCTGATGTACACCGACCTTGGCCTCCACATATGGAACAGAATGGAATTCATGTACACTGGCGACGGAGAATCGATGTGTCACATCATGACAAAAATCCTTCAACTACACGAAAGCAACGATTTGGATATCACTCTCCACAATCAAGTCATGTTTCACCCAAGCGAACCTACTTTAATTCACGGCGACCTAGCGGATCTCACAACGATCGCTTCCCGTGGCTAAAGTGGTCGCGGCTGGTCATTTTGTCAAGCTCCCCATACTTGAAGTGACGACGAGCAACCTCAATGGGCTGAAAGAAAACGGACATCTTGTTGCACGGCGTCTTCGGAAACCGACACAAGCTGTTCTCTTTCAAGAAACGAAACTCAACAACGCAAAACATCTTGACACTTTCCACACTCACCTCGACAACGAAGTGGGTGTTAGCAAGTACAAACTTTTTACCAACGACTTACGAACAACCCGCACGGACAATTTGAACAACCGTCGATGTGGCGTTGCATCATACTTTCACGAATCGATGCCTGGATTCTCAAGCCTGGTGCACTTATCACAACACGATATCCCTGGCCGTTATATTGTGATCAAAACGTACTGGGATGAAACCCCAGTCTACATCCACAACATTTACGCGCCAGTTACCCCTCAACATCGGGCTAGTTTCTTTGACAGTCTCCCTCGCGCTTTTGAAGCTAACAGTGTACACCTGGTTGGGGGAGATTTTAACCTTCCTGTCAACGAACACCTCGATGCTTCCAAACCACGGCAAGATCACACCTTTGGAAAAGTCGAATGTCTTGCCTGGCTGTCACAACTAGGAGTCATCGACGCGTGGCGCCTACACCACCCTCACGAAAGACTGGCAAGCGGTCCAGGACGAAGCAATCGTCTGGACTACTGGTTCATTGACCAAGATTTAGTTGCCCAATCCTACCAAAGCTCAAAATATGCCACTAACAGCTTTGCCGGAGATCACTTGGAGCACACTGTCGTTCTCTCTACAAGTCATACACCCACGACCCGTGGCTACTGGAGGCTGCCGAGAGAGCTACTCAAAGACCCGCTCGTCATCAAAGCCATACGAGAAGAGGCATCACACCTCCTCTCTGAGATGCGTGCGGACGAATCGACAAACATGGGAGCCGTCTGGTATGGGTGGCTTAAGCGAATCAAACGACGTTTACAACAATGTCATCGCCACCACCTCCAATCCATGCAACACGAGCTCAAAAGCCTAAAACTGAGACATATATCTGCACAACGATCATACGAAGCTGGCTTGCTCGACGAGGCTGCCGTTGATGCTACTCGGTTGGCGCTGGAAAACGCAAGAATCGAATATCGCCAATACCGCATGGATCAGCAATTCGATTTTCATGCAAATATCAACGAACGCGGTACGAGCCACTTCTTTCGAAGGCCACAAGGACTCAAGGTTCCTATCACGACGGTCAACGTCGATGGCATTCCCGTGTCTGATCCTACCACTATCAAAGAGAGATTCACTGCCCATTGGAAGGCAATAATGACTACCACTCGTGGCGAACAACCTCGGCTAAACCGGGCGAGGCGGAGGGCTGTCATACGGTTTATCTCCCGCAAACTCAATGATGAGCAACGCGAGGAGCTAGACAGACCTATCACAGCAGCCGAGCTGTGTAGTGCTCTCAAGACAATGAGTCCAAACAAGTCTCCTGGTCCTGATGGATGGCCAGCGGCCTTCTTCCAAGTAGCACCCGAGGCTTTCTCCGAAATCCTGGTCAGGGTCTTCAACTACCAACTTCACCACCACGGTAAACTACTCCTTCAACAAAGGCGTAGTGCTGTGGCTCTGCTCTTCAAAGCTGGTGATCGAGGCGATCCTGGAAACTACCGACCTATTGCACTCATGTCAGTGGAGGTGAAGATACTATCCCGTGCCCTCGCTTATCGCCTGGCTACAGTAGCTCCTCATCTCATTCACCCAAGTCAAGCTGGCTTTGTCCCAGGACGACGGCTGCATGACCACGTCCTGCTTGTGCAAACTTTGCAAACGTTTTGCACCAACGAAGATCACGACTACTATGCAACATTCCTTGACTTTTCGAAAGCGTACGACATGGTGGATCGAGAATTTATGCTTGATGTGCTGAGAGAAGTCAACACTGGTGATGGTTTCATTGCGTGGGTAGCTCTTTTGTACGACTCACCTTTGGTCCAGATCATCTTCAATGGCGAGCTTGGCCCTAAGATCCGACCTACCCGAGGCGTCAAACAAGGCTGTCCTTTATCATGCCTACTGTTCGTCCTATACCTAGAACCTCTTGGTGAGATGCTCCGAGCGTCCCCACATCTTGGAATCGCTCTCCCCACGACTCAGTTATTACGAGTATATTCTTTGCCGACGACTCGACGTTGTTATCAAACTCGCTGCAATCTGCTGTGGAGCAAATGGCAATTGTGGAAGAGTTTTGCACGGCTTCAGGGGCCCGTCTGAATCGTTCCAAGTGCATGACCTTGGTTCTCAACGACCATCTCGATCAAGAAGACATCGAAGCAGATGGTTTGCTCAATATCGTACCAACTGGTCAGTGTACGAAATATCTTGGTATTCTCTTTGGCCATCGACTTTCGGCTGACTCCCAACTTCAAAAACTCAACGACAAATTCATCTCGTCCTTTCAACTATGGGGTAAACGAGCAAGGACATTGCAGGGCCGAAAGCTTATTGCCTCCACGATGTTGCTATCTATGTTGTGGCATGTAACAGCCGTTGTACCTGTGCCTCCTGCTATGGTCGTTACGTGGCAACAAATGTTAAACAAGTTCATACTTTGCCGCAAGACCCAGCTCGATGAGAGTTACCGTCCCTCAATCCATAGAAGGTGGCAGTACGACAAGCCTTTAGGCTTGGGAATCCCCCACATTGCATCGAGGCTGCGAACACAACGCCTTCTTCGTTTACAGCTCTTTATGTCTGCCGATTCTCCTGGTGAAATCCTGGTGTGGAAGAAACTTGTACAGCGACAATTTAGCCGCACAATACATCAGTTATTCCGAGACAGTCACCCATTCGATTTTCTTTCATACTACCCAAATGCAAGCTCCAAGTGGCTTTTGCTTCGCGAGCTCCATCCACTGTGGCTTGATACTTGGAAACATTGGTCAGCCACAGACATGAGTAAGCGAATCGGCGTGCCTCCAAATCTCGACACGGTACTGAACCTCCCGGTATGGCTCACAGCCTACGACGCAATGCACTTCGGCTCTGCTAAGATGTTAGCAAATGTCGTGAAAGATGAAGACATGCGTCTCTGGTGCCGCCACGGGGCCAAAAATGGTCTCAGATGCCTGAAGGATTTCCTGACCCCACATGGTGCTTGGCCAACAGAGACCATGTTCGTGAACCGAATGTCGTCGAACAATCCAGCTGCCCAAGTTTGTCTAAACCAGGACGGAGTCATGGACTTTGCCACATTGCCCCGCACAACCGACATTTACAATCAACTCACACGAATCTTCGACAAAGTTGTTCGATCGTTTGACATTCGGCAAGGGTCGCCACTGCCTAATGTCCCGACTTGTCAACATCCGTTTACAGCCAGAATCAAGGATGCTGATTTACCTTTCGAGTCGTGGCCCAAGAAAAACGTGGTGCATTTAGCTTACCACGCCCCCCAGACTGAAGCTATACATCCTATGAAGACTACGACAAGAACTGACAAAGACATAGCAAAGTATATCCGTCTCATTCGTACTGTGTGTAATCTACCTCCACCTGTTCAAGGCGATGTATGGTTTCGATTGCACATGAAGATGTTACCCGTCAACTCGAGGTTTTCCTATATGCAGATCCAAAACCCTGACGCTATTTGTTGTGTCTATGAAGATTGCTCGGATGTTGAGACTTTTCATCATGCCTTCCATACATGTCATCATGTACATCAAGTTTGGATGTTCCAAGAGCGAGCATGGAGTGCTTATGGTGTTAAGTTTGATTGGGCAACCACCACGAATATCAGTCGCTTCAAGACCAATACGCGAGGAAAACACCTGCATGACGCATTATTCAAATTATGGTCCCTCCTTTGTGCTTCCATCACGTACTCCTTATGGACTCAAAGAAATGCAACCAAGTTCGATGGCAAAAGGCCTCTACCGATTTTACTATGGAACGAGATTATATTTGTCAGTTGGACAGCTTCCATCAGGCGAACAATTCGTTTGCTCTCGCCTGACGACTTCGACTATCGAAACATCATCGAAGCGGTCTCAGTCCTTTTCTCTCAAGCTGGATACAACGAGCTATTCGAAAAATATCCCATGTCTTTTCGAGTTGAACACCAGTAATTTGATTACAAGCCCCAGCTGTATTCTTGACTTGGTATCCCAGCTGAATTTTTGATTGGGAATCCTGGCGACCATCACTCACGATCCGCGCAAAACATTTCACTGCCCAATCAAATCGTGCCTGACTCAAGTGTCGCAACTGAGAATAAGTTCAGTGAGAATCTCAAAACAATTCTCCAAGACTCACTTTTGATTTTACCCAAGACAACAACAATGGAAGCTTCAACGATTTTCACTGCCGATAGCGTACTCCCCGCGCAGACGTCGAGACCCATAACTACACGAGGTGTGGGGAGCTCGATGTCTCCAGGGATTACTCTTGAGGGAGTGGATGGAGTTGAGATTTCTGTACCTATGACGCAATCATCCGACACTCGTCCTTCAAGTCCAGTTACAACTGAAGAACACCAATTTACTCCTGATATGTCCATTTTGAACTCGAGCACCCGCGAATTTGACCCCTTGGGCAATGACAATGGATCTCCGCTACCATCCCTCATGGATCTATTGGACGATGTTTCTGTTCCAGCCAGGCCACAAACGAATGCGACAACGGCTGATGCCCCAACCAACCGCCCACGCACTCTGCGAATTCCAACCGACGATGATGACATCGATGAAGTGTTGTTTATCGATGACCACCGCGAAGTGGCATCAATGCGAAATCGAATTTCAACTATTCAATACCAAGTCAACTGGAAGTTTCAACGCCCGGATGGACTCAACAAAGACTGGTTCGACGAAAAAGACCTCAGCGGGTGTCAAGAAGCCGTGGCGATGTACCAACGATGGCGACAAGCTGGAGCCCACTTCCTCACGAACACTGGTCTCGCCCCAACGCTTGCTGAATTTCGAGCGATGGATCCTCTGTGGCTAGAAATTGGCAACAACAGTGACAAATCTTGTCTTGCGGCTGCAATCCGAATCGTTGCTACCAATTTGAATGTCTCCAATTTTGAGCTCAGCGAAGAAGTCATTTCGGGTTTCAAAGAGGCCCATGGAGTTCCTCAAGACGCGGGCATTCCCCCTTCCAAGATGCATGATTTTCTCAAGCTGGCATACACACATGGATTCCACTACAACGACGCCATATTCTCCCGTCAACTGCTCAAGCAATCGGTGGGTGATCCAATTCGTGATATCTGTAGAGCGATATTGGATGAGCCTGACGGAGAATTCTTGGTTGTTTCTGTCACTGATTCAACATCCCATTGCTGGGTCCTCGCCAAGCGATACAAGCGCTGCATAGACCGAAGTCTATGTATGATCCAAGACAATGAAAATGTATACCCCCTGGGTCAGATGCCAAGAGTCAGTTTTATCCGACATATTCGCCGTGTTAGCTTACAAACACCGAAGAAATCGAAGTCCCAACGTCGAAGCGAATCAAGAAAACGAAAAGCCAAATTGATTACCAATTCAGCCTAGCAGTTGGAAATGGGATGAGCCTTCGGGCAATATTAGTTTGTAGTTTACATTAACTACAAATAGACTCCCCATTGACATTGAGCTATGACCGGACACATACGTCCTCCAGCCACCGACCTTTTACACACTATTTTAGTCATCTACATACACTACCAACTGGCATCATCAACCACATCCTACACCCTGTATTCTTATAGTCCTCACTATCTTCCAGCCCATTTTCAGAGACTCGTCTCTGCCATTTCATCTACAACATCGCATTCCATCCACCTTCTTATTTACAAACACTCTTACCCTTTACCAAGCTCTTCGCTCTGCCTCATGCAGTGTTGTAGAGAAGTCTCCGTACCAACGTCGCACCGTGGCCACACAGCACGCACCAAGTTAGCACGATGAATCCTCGTGCTGTGTCCCCCCAAAAAGAATGTATATATGACTTGCCAAAATATGAGTGACTAAAACAACGACACAACAAGAACGGAATGTATGCGTGTGCGATTGGTAGACTCTTTTTCCTCCTCTCTCTGTGTTGAAGCCAAACGTCGTTGCGATTTGTTTTTGCAAAGGGATTATACCTCAATTCAGAGGTTGGAAAGTATGAGGCTGTTCATTTTGGACAACCAACATAAACTGTTTTATCCTCCAAGAAGCAACCATGTTTAAATAACGTGTTGTTCATTTCGATCAATGAATTAGCGAGGCATCACTTAAAACGTCAACCCCGAACTACTTTGAACTGAGCCGTCACAGACATCCGAAAGGCAAACGTAGGAGCTGTGGGGCATGTATGCTCACTGGACCTTCAAAATGGCACTTCTATGCTACTACGTGGAGGAGTTTTTGTCAGAGATTGACGAGCGACAAAAATACTGGCACGACAACGTATGTAAGGGAATGTGATTCCTCTTGATTGTAATGTCTTTTGGGGTGCATCCAATGTGTCCTGCACATGAAATAAACAAGACAGAGCAATGATGGCTCATGCCGCGTGAATGCTGGTGAAAACGCGTAGATTTGTTTGTGTGGCATTGGAATAGACTGTATCGTGTGTAGTTGTTGTATGTGTAGGTAAATGTGATGAATCTAAATGTTGGGACGTGTAAAGGTCGTGAAGATGAAGAGAGAGGTGGAAAAAAGAGGGTAAGAGAAGGAAAGGAGATGAAAGTGTGAAAAAGAGAGTCCGGTCAACCGGAATCGAACCGGTGGCCATTTGATTTCTGAAGCCATACTGAATCCAATACAACTTTCCACTACAGTCAAACGCTCTACCAACTGAGCTATGACCGGAGTTTCCAATTTGCCAGCTACCCCGCAGTACCACTCTACGCTATCTGACAATATGGTTGCTACCCGCTCGACAACCCTCGTGCCCCATCTTGCTCCTCCGCGTTCTCTCCCTCGGCGTCCAGCCCCAGCGATATGGACGTCATCGTCGTTGCTGACCCATCCCCAAGCGATACCGACATGGCGTCGTCGTTGGAAGAGGACGTCGACGATGCTTCCAACGCTTCGCATCATGACGCGTCTACGAATCCGCTCCCTACTCCAACGCGCGTTCCGTTTCCACGTCAACGTGCAACCCCTTCGAAACCGCGCCGTTTTGAACCCTTGCCTGTGACTCGCTCGACGAAGGCTTGCGATCCCGCGAATGATCCAACGACCTCTGACACTTGCGACGAAGCCTGGCAAGACGGCGTTCCAACCTCGGAAGATGTGCTCATGACGTCAACGACCTTGCCCGAAGAATCTCCATCAACCACGTCCATCGTGAGTGATGGTGGCTTGCCTGGCAAGACTCCGTTGGGTTCTGTTCCTTTCGAGAATGTTCTCTCGACGAGTGATAGTGGCTTCTCGAAGACTCGCTCAAGCACCGACGTCAACATGACGACATGTCAAGGAAGATTCGAGAACAGTCCATCCCTGAGTGAAGGTCCCTTCTCGAAGAATCCCCCGAGCGACAAGTCCACTCTGGCGACAGGTCAAGATCCCATCGAGACTAGTCGCTCCATGAGTGATGGTCTCTTCTCGAAGAATCATCGGGCAAGATCTGGAACAATCGCGAACAACCCTGTGGCCAGTGTTGGTCATGGGAATACTCAAGACCAAGTCACCCATGGAAGCTTCTCGAAGTCCAACGCGAGTGAAGGTCAAACGTGTGACTCTGTCCACCATGGGACAGGGTCCGGACAAGACCAAGCCTCTGACGCACGCTTGAGTGTTGGTCTGACGCACGACTCGGACTCTCACTCAGTCCGCCAGCCATCGTCTCAGGCTTCACCCGGATCGCATTTGGAAAACATTTCTCAATCTGGCGGAGCCCAGACACCTGGCCGTGGCCAACCCAACAACCGCCAGGCCCCCAACGACGTATGGGCCTTCCAAGCGCAACAGCGGTCTCAGTCTCCCAAGGCCATCAAGACCAAGGACGTTGCTCCTTACCAGCCCACGATGGAGGAACTCGAACCCCTCCTTCGCAAGCGTGCTGCTGGAACCCTCACGTTTGAAGACACCCTCCCGATCCAGAAGCACTCGGCGCGCGGCATCGTCGGCTGGTTGCAGATGCCCACGGGTGCACACACGAAGACCATCGATGTTTCAGCTGCCATGGCATCGATCCTTTTCGACAACCAAGCCCTCGGCCTCGACACTGCGATTGCTGACATTGTGAGATGCGAGAAGGACATCCCGAACCGCATGCTCAAGTGGGGTGTTGCCTCTCACGAAGCGATGACGAAGCTGCGAGGCATCGCGTTTAAGATTCAAGTCGCTCGAGATGGCTCGTCCCAACACTTCACGATGAACGTTCCGCACGTCCTCGGCGGATTTTTCATGGACATCCCTCAAGGCCTTCAAGATCAAGACGAAGAGCGCCTGATCTTCGACGTCATGACCAAGTTGGAGCCACGCTTCCTGTGGGGCTCCTACCCCAACGTTTCCTCTTCAAGCGGTATGGCGAGCTCTCGGTACCGCCTTTACTTTGAAGGAACCTCCGTACCAACGACCATACAGCGCGACGGCCGTCTCGTCGAAGAAATTCTTTTCAAGGGCCGTTGTCTCCGCGTGTACGGTCAAGGGTGGTATTTTCGTGACAAGAACTTGGTTCGTTTGGACCTTGATGCAACGTCCCGCCAATATGGATTGAACAAGCCAGCTCCCAGCCCAACCAACCCGCCTTCTTCGACTCCCAAGGCGCCAAAACGTCGGAAAACTGCGCAAGCCAACCCTCCGCAGTGGACTGGCGTCAAGGCGTCGAGAGGCAAGCGCAAGAAGACGCAACAGCAAGTGGATTCCCCCGAGCATGGCCGCTCTTGGATTTCGCCCAACATGTTTGAAGCCCTCGACGAACGTGTGTGTGTCAACCCCGAGGAACACGTTGCTCAGTTTGGCGATTACAAGATCTCAACGATTGTACCCAAGCTGGACGTCTCGGATGACCCTCCCCACCTCCCTACGTCCGGTCAATTTGTCGGCGGCACCAAGATCCAAGATGGCGTTCCCAAGCGCATAGAAATGTCTCTTGACGAAATTCTCGCCGAACTACAAGACCTCGACACCAAGACAGCCAAAGTTCCATTGCATCTCTCAACCCAAGTCGAAGATGCAGTGACCAACAGCTCGTTCAACCTTGCCCAACTCATCAACGACGGCCGCGTCGATATGCTGTGTAGCCATCTCGAGCGTTCCCCGATTGAATTTGGCTTGCAACTGCACCGACTTTTTGATGAAGACCGTGCATGCTTTGAGTACTTTGTGAGACAACGCCTCCTCCATCGGTGGCTTCGAGCGACTTGGGGTGGAGACAAACCGTTCTCCCAGCTGTACTCATTGACGTGGGGTGTGCGTATGACCCGCGAGCACGTTCAAGCCATCTTCAGCAACATCGAGCTATTCAAGAACATCGACTTCATCGATACTACCATTGACGGCGACGAGATTTCCCTCCACCGCGGCGACCTGGAAGAAGTGTTGGCTGTGGCAGAAGTTCTCTTGGCCATTCATGCTCCAACGTACTACAACAGTGATGCTGCGATCGTGGCCTCTACCAAGTACCCGGTCACTGCACTGGCTTCTCATTTGGGCTCCCGCTGTTTGTCGGGCGTATCGCTATCTGCCATATTGCTTGACACGAGCTTCGGCCTCTTGATTTGGAATATCATGGAAACGTTGTATGCCGGCGAAGACGAGAAGTCGCGATACGTCTTGACCACGATCCTGGAATTCCATGAGGCTGGCTCCCTGGACCCCACCTTCGACAACCAAGTGATGTTCCAACCCGACACTCAGACACTCATGCTGGGAGATGTTGCGAACGCAACGTCTGTCGCGTTCCGTGGCTAAGGTGGTCGCGGCCGGTCTCTTCACCAAGTTCCCCATACTCGAACTGACCACTGCCAACCTCAATGGGCTGAAAGACAACGGACATCTTGTGGCGCGGCGACTCCAAATTCCGACCCAAGCCGTTTTCTTTCAAGAAACCAAAATCAATAACATCAAACATCTCGAAACCTTCCAACTCCACCTCAACAACGAAGTAGGCGTTGGCAAATACAAGCTCTTCACCAACGATCTCCGCACTGATCGCGTCGACTCACTCAACAATCGGCGCTGCGGTGTGGCATCGTATTTCCATGGATCCATGCCTGGATTCCTCGACCTGCAACACTTGACCACCCATGACCGACCTGGAAGATACATGGTTGTTCGAACTCAGTGGGACGGCGTTCCTGTGTACTTTCACAACGTCTATGCCCCGGTTATCGCTCACTCTCGAGCACCGTTTTTCGACGATCTGCCTCGCGACTTTGAAGACGACAGCATTCACTTTGTCGGAGGCGATTTCAACTTACCCCTGGAAGAGCATCTGGACGCGACTCGACCTCGCCAAGACCACAACGCTGGTAAGGCGGAATGCATTGCCTGGCTTTCAGCACTTGGTGTTATCGATGCGTGGAGGATGCACCACCCCAACGAGCGCGTTTACAGCGGCCCTGGTCGAAGCAACCGCCTCGACTACCTGTTTGTGGACCAAGATATCGTCGCTCAAACGTACGCACGTTCAAGCTATTCCCCAAGCAGCTTTGCAGGCGACCACATGGAACACAAAGTGGTCCTCTCCTGCGAGCAGCGAGCTCCCGACCGAAGTTACTGGCGCCTCCCCCGTGAGCTCTTAAAGAACCCTCAAGTAGTCGCAGCGATCAAGGCCGAAGCCAATCAACTTTTGGACGAGATGCGCGCAGACGACACTCAAAACTTTGGCGCAAAGTGGTACGGCTGGTTGAAGAGAATGAAGAAGCGTCTCCAAGTCAGTCATCGCCAGTACATTGACTCGATGAAGTACACACTCAACAGCCTCAAGATGAAGTGGCTTACTTCCCGCCGAGCATTCGACATGGGACTCGTTGAGACATCCATTGTTAATACCGCCCGTCAAGCCCTTGACACTGCCCGCAGCGAGTACCGACAGTTCAACCTGGATCAGCAATTCGACTTTCACGCCAACGTCAACGAGCGAGGTACCAGTCACTTTTTTCGTCGACCCAAGGGGATCAAAGTGCCGCTCTCGTCCGTGACAATCAACGGTGTAACGTCGACTGACCCGTCTGAAGTCAAGGCTGGTTTTACGTCTCATTGGAAAAACATCATGGTCACTCCAAGAGACCAACCACCGTTGAATCGGGCCCGTCGCCGAGCTATCATTCGAGCCATTACTCGACGTCTCACTCAAGAACAGCGCGACGCTCTGGAAAGTCCTCTCACGGCGGAAGACCTGTGCGGCGCGCTCAAGTCTATGAACCCGAACAAGTCTCCTGGTTCAGACGGCTGGCCTGCAGCTTTCTTTCAAGTCTCCCCGGACGTATTCGCCCAAATCCTGCTCAAGGTGTTCAACTACCAACTCACCCATCACGGTCACCTCCTGCTCCAACAACGCCGAAGTGCAGTGGCGCTCTTGTTCAAGGCTGGAGACAGAGGCGACCCTGGCAACTATCGGCCGATTACTCTCATGTCGGTTGAAGTCAAGATTCTATCGCGGGCGCTGGCCTACCGTCTTGCACAAGTTGCCCCATACCTCGCTCACCCAAGCCAAGCTGGTTTTGTCCCTGGCCGTCGCTTGCACGACCACGTGATGCTGGTACAAGCATTGCAGACTTTCTGTACCAATGAAGACCACGACTACTACGCGACGTTTCTCGACTTTTCCAAGGCATACGATATGGTTGACCAAGGCTTTCTCTTCGACGTACTCAAGGAGATGAACATCGGTCCCACATTTGTGTCTTGGGTTCAGTTGCTTTACAATACGCCTCTGGTCCAGATCATTTTCAACGACGGTCTTGGCCCTACCATACGGCCTACCCGCGGAGTCAAGCAAGGTTGCCCCCTATCGTGCATGCTCTTCGTACTTTACCTCGAGCCACTCGGCGAAATGCTACGCGGATCTCCTGATTTTGGTATTCCCCTTCCAAATGGAGACTCACTGACGAGCATCTACTTTGCCGACGACACGACTCTACTCTCGTCATCCCTCCAAGCGGCGGTCGAGCAAATGGCAATTGTCGAAGACTTTTGCTCTGTGTCTGGAGCTCGTCTCAACGTTGCCAAGTGCATGACTTTGGCGCTCAACAACAATCTCGATATCGAAGACATCGACGATGGTGGCCTCTTGAACGTCTTGCCGAGCGAGAAGCCAGTGAAATACCTTGGTATTCTCTTTGGCCACCGACTGCCGCGCGATTTTCAAGTCCAGCAACTGAACGACAAGTTTCTGGCTGCGTTTCAAACGTGGGGAAGTCGTGCGCGAACCATCCAAGGCCGCAAACTCATCGTATCGACCATGTTGTTGTCGTTGTTATGGCATGTCACGGCTGCAGTGTATGTGCCTCCAACGATGGTTGCCGTTTGGCAAAGAATGGTCAACAAGTACATCCTTGGTCGGAAGACGCAAATCACCGACCATCATCGCTCAACTATTTGCCGCAAGTGGCAGTTCGATCAAAAACTCGGCCTCGGTATTCCGCATGTGGCTTCGAAGCTTCGGACTCAGCGACTGCTGCGGCTCCAACTCTTGATGCAGCCCAATTCACCCAACACATTTGCCCCATGGAAGTTGCTTGTCAAGAGACAATTTTCCCGTGTCATGAACAAGCTGTATCGCGACACCCACCCGTTCGACTTTCTCACGTACTTCCCCAACCACAGCTCCAAGTGGTTGTTTTTGTGGGAGCTGCATCCTCTTTGGCACGACATTTGGCATCAATGGGCCGCCACACCTATGGCCAAGCGAACCGCTTCGCCACCAAGCCTCGAAGAACTTTTGAACCTCCCCGTGTGGCTGACATCCTACCCCGCTCTGCAAGTTGGTCCTGCGGGTGCTACATCAAATGTCGTGAAGACTGCTCTGTGTCGTCGATGGTGTAGACATGCGTCTCAAAACGGTTTCCACTGCCTCAAAGACTTCTTGACACGGCAAGGGACATGGCCTACAAGAGCTGCGTTTATTGATCGACTGTCATCCAACAACCGTGCGGCACAAGTGACGTTACAAGCGAACGGCGCGATGGGATTTGCAGCACCCGAACGTGCTGGTCAAGTTTATAGCCACCTCACCAAGATATTCGACCAAGTCCTCCGCACGTCTGGCGTTCGAACTGGAACTGCTTTGACCGATATCGATACAACAAGTCACCCTTTCAAGGCACTTTTCAAAGATCAATTGCTATCCTTCGAGCGTTGGCCCAAGCGACTCGTATCACGTTTGGCGCATCACGCCCCTTCGGATGGAAAACCGCACCCAGTGGCGACATCGTCCCGCGTCGAGCAACAAGATATTGCGACCTACGTGCGACTCATCCGCAAA
The DNA here is from genome assembly GCA_019828595.1 of Aphanomyces cochlioides. NCBI lineage: Eukaryota > Oomycota > Saprolegniomycetes > Saprolegniales > Verrucalvaceae > Aphanomyces > Aphanomyces cochlioides. The sequence continues at coordinate 22,713 of JAHQRK010000036.1, read as the reverse complement.
ACATGCCGTTGGCCGCCTCCCCTCCATGGCGACGTTTGGTTTCGACTGTTGTTCAACATGCTGCCTGTCAACTCGCGCTTGTTCTACTTGCAACCTCAGCAGCCAGACGTAATTTGCTGTGTCTATACCAATTGCGACGCACCGGAGAACCAACACCACGCCTTCCACACCTGCTCTCGCGTGTATCCCCTTTGGCGTTTTCACGCGACCGCTTGGCGATGCTTCGGTGTCAATTTCGATTGGACTGCCATCACCAACATCGACCGCTTTCAAGTCAACGAACGCGGTAGCCAGCTTCAAGACATACTGTTTGTGCTCTGGGCTCTTCTGTGTGCTTCCAACCTTCACTATATTTGGACAACGCACAACGCCGCCAAGTTCGAATCGAAGAAGCCGCCTCCGCCAGAAATTTGGCAAGAAGTCAGCTTCATCCGATGGCATGCATCGATCCGCAGATGGCTTCGCCTCCAAGAAGTTGACAGCCCTCAACGAGTGGAAGCAATATCAGCAATCAATACTTTGCATAGACAACCTGTCTATCGCCCACTGGTAGCCAAGTACCCGACTTTGCTCGCGCTCCAACCTTCAGCCCCAAATTAACAAGCCCCAAGTATTTATTCAACAAGTCAAAAATCGCTGTACTCCAAAGCCCAAAGTAGAAAATCTGCTGAAGCATTTGGAAGTGGGATGAGCCGTTAGTAGGCAATATTAGTATTAGTAGATATTGAAAGTCTATTAATATACCTCCCCATTGCAGTGAGCTATGACCGGACACATACGTCCTCCAGCCACCGACCTTTCACACACTATTTTAGTCATCTACATACACTACCAACTGGCATCATCAACCACATCCTACACCCTGTATTCTTATAGTCCTCACTATCTTCCAGCCCATTTTCAGAGACTCGTCTCTGCCATTTCATCTACAACATCGCATTCCATCCACCTTCTTATTTACAAACACTCTTACCCTTTACCAAGCTCTTCGCTCTGCCTCATGCAGTGTTGTAGAGAAGTCTCCGTACCAACGTCGCACCGTGGCCACACAGCACGCACCAAGTTAGCACGATGAATCCTCGTGCTGTGTCCCCCCAAAAAGAATGTATATATGACTTGCCAAAATATGAGTGACTAAAACAACGACACAACAAGAACGGAATGTATGCGTGTGCGATTGGTAGACTCTTTTTCCTCCTCTCTCTGTGTTGAAGCCAAACGTCGTTGCGATTTGTTTTTGCAAAGGGATTATACCTCAATTCAGAGGTTGGAAAGTATGAGGCTGTTCATTTTGGACAACCAACATAAACTGTTTTATCCTCCAAGAAGCAACCATGTTTAAATAACGTGTTGTTCATTTCGATCAATGAATTAGCGAGGCATCACTTAAAACGTCAACCCCGAACTACTTTGAACTGAGCCGTCACAGACATCCGAAAGGCAAACGTAGGAGCTGTGGGGCATGTATGCTCACTGGACCTTCAAAATGGCACTTCTATGCTACTACGTGGAGGAGTTTTTGTCAGAGATTGACGAGCGACAAAAATACTGGCACGACAACGTATGTAAGGGAATGTGATTCCTCTTGATTGTAATGTCTTTTGGGGTGCATCCAATGTGTCCTGCACATGAAATAAACAAGACAGAGCAATGATGGCTCATGCCGCGTGAATGCTGGTGAAAACGCGTAGATTTGATTTGTGTGGCATTGGAATAGACTGTATCGTGTGTAGTTGTTGTATGTGTAGGTAAATGTGATGAATCTAAATGTTGGGACGTGTAAAGGTCGTGAAGATGAAGAGAGAGGTGGAAAAAAGAGGGTAAGAGAAGGAAAGGAGATGAAAGTGTGAAAAAGAGAGTCCGGTCAACCGGAATCGAACCGGTGGCCATTTGATTTCTGAAGCCATACTGAATCCAATACAACTTTCCACTACAGTCAAACGCTCTACCAACTGAGCTATGACCGGAGTTTCCAATTTGCCAGCTACCCCGCAGTACCACTGTCCAAAACTGACAACATGGCGACTACCCGCTCTTCCAGCCGTGCTCATGCACACAAGCCCTCAGCTTTTTCTGCCTCTCCCTTTCGCAATACCTCGGACGCTTCTAGTATCATGGAGGTGATTGTTGACGATGATGATGACGATGAACCTGACTCAATCATCGACAAAACTCCGCCTGCTGCTCAACCGCCCATACGTCTTGCTACACTCGGTGGTCGCGTGCCATTACCAAGCGCTCGTACCAGCGACAAAACTGTCAACAAGGATAATGTTTCTCCGATGCCTGATGAAGACATAGAGGATATCTCCAACAACAACCAACCACATACCCCACCGATTACTCAAGCCACTGAGCTGGAGCCGCGCTCTGAAGACCAATCGATTCGCGACACCAATGTTGATGTGGAAATGGAGCCTGAAGCTCAAATCGATGCCTCGCCTCCTGCTACAACACGCTCCGTGCCAATACCACCCGAGTCGAACACCTCGACCAAAAAGCCAAACGAATGCGTGTGGGAATTCCAAGCCAAGCAGAGAGCTAAATCTGCCAAGGCTCAGCGGAACAGTGACGTCGGCCATTATCGACCAACTATGGCCGAGCTGGCGTCCTTGTTGCAAAAACGCGCGACAGGATCTCTCACGTTTGACGACACTTTGCCCATCCAAAAACATTCCCCCAGAGATGTTGTTGGCTGGCTACAAATGTCCACTGGCCAATACACCAAATACATCGACATCTCCAAGGCAATGACATCTCTATTGTTTGACAACCAAGCGCTTGATTTGGACGATGCATTTGTCGATGTCATCAAGTGCGAGAAAGATGTCTCCAATCGTCTTCTCAAGTGGGGCATAGCCTCTGAAGATGCTCTTAAAAAGCTGCGTGGAGTCTCTCTCAAGATCCAAGTGGCAAAGGATGGCAGCTCTCAGAGATTTGTCATGACTGAGCCCCATATACTTGATGGATATTTCATCGATATCCCATCTGGTCTCCAAGGACAGGATGAAGAACGTCTCATGTTCAGCATCATGTCAAAGCTTGAGCCGCGCTTTTTGTGGGGCTCATACTCCACAGTTTCCTCGACGACTGGCTTGGCTAGCTCTCGTTATCGCTTGTATTTTGAAGGGACAGCTATACCCGAATCTATGCACAATGACGGTCGATCAATTGAAGAATTCATTTTCAAGGGTCGGTGCCTCCGCGTGTTTGGTCAAGGATGGTTTTACCGTGACAAGAAGCTCGCGCGCCTTGACCTCGATGTAATCGCCACCCAACATGGACTTCACGCAACCCCTCACCGCCCACGGGGAGACGCCGCTGTCTCGACATCCACTGCCAAACGGCAGAAAACGACCCGAGACAGCAACAAGGAATGGACTGAAGTTCAAACTACAGGCAAAAGAAAGAAAACCCCAATCTCCGCTGGCTCAATCCCAGCTCCTGATCGTCCTTGGATCTCCCCGAACATGTTTGCGGCTCTGGACGAACGCGCTAATGTTGAGCCCGAGGAACACGAAACGACAGTTGGCAACACCACTGTCAAAGTAATTGTTCCAAAGCTGACACTCAAATCTGGTGACAAGGTGCACGTTGCCGCTGAAGAGTTCATTAGCGGGATCAAACCCCACGAGGGCTCAATCCAAAGGTTTGAGAAGTCTCTCGATGCCATACTTGCCGAGCTCAACGACCTTGACACCAAGGCTCAAAACGCACCACAACATATCCCGGCCCAAGTTAAGGAAGCGTTAGCGCACGATTCCTTCAACTTATTGAAATTGATTACGGACGGGCGTGTTGACACGATCTGCATCCATCTAGAACGTGCGCCAATCGAATTTGGACTGCAACTGCACCAAATTTTTGTCTCCAATCGTGACAGCTTCGAATACTTTGTTCGTCTTCGACTGCTTAATCGTTGGCTAAGAGCGTCTGGTGGTGGCACAAAATCTTTTGGTCAGCTCTACGAGGCAACATTCGGCACTCCAATCACTCACGACCACGTGATCTCGGTGTTCAGTGACCAGAAGATGGTCAACAACCTCCCACTCATCGAGGCAATCATCACCGATGATGACATCGTCCTCAACAGAGTTGAAGTCGAAGAAGTGCTGGCCATTGCAGAAGTATTGATGGCAGTTCATGCTCCACTATATTTCAATAGCGATGCGGCAATTTTGGCCTCAACAAAAAGTCCAGTGACAGCGTTACCCTCTCGCCTTGGTAAACGCAGTCTATCCTCCGAAACGCTCATGTCACTCCTGATGTACACCGACCTTGGCCTCCACATATGGAACAGAATGGAATTCATGTACACTGGCGACGGAGAATCGATGTGTCACATCATGACAAAAATCCTTCAACTACACGAAAGCAACGATTTGGATATCACTCTCCACAATCAAGTCATGTTTCACCCAAGCGAACCTACTTTAATTCACGGCGACCTAGCGGATCTCACAACGATCGCTTCCCGTGGCTAAAGTGGTCGCGGCTGGTCATTTTGTCAAGCTCCCCATACTTGAAGTGACGACGAGCAACCTCAATGGGCTGAAAGAAAACGGACATCTTGTTGCACGGCGTCTTCGGAAACCGACACAAGCTGTTCTCTTTCAAGAAACGAAACTCAACAACGCAAAACATCTTGACACTTTCCACACTCACCTCGACAACGAAGTGGGTGTTAGCAAGTACAAACTTTTTACCAACGACTTACGAACAACCCGCACGGACAATTTGAACAACCGTCGATGTGGCGTTGCATCATACTTTCACGAATCGATGCCTGGATTCTCAAGCCTGGTGCACTTATCACAACACGATATCCCTGGCCGTTATATTGTGATCAAAACGTACTGGGATGAAACCCCAGTCTACATCCACAACATTTACGCGCCAGTTACCCCTCAACATCGGGCTAGTTTCTTTGACAGTCTCCCTCGCGCTTTTGAAGCTAACAGTGTACACCTGGTTGGGGGAGATTTTAACCTTCCTGTCAACGAACACCTCGATGCTTCCAAACCACGGCAAGATCACACCTTTGGAAAAGTCGAATGTCTTGCCTGGCTGTCACAACTAGGAGTCATCGACGCGTGGCGCCTACACCACCCTCACGAAAGACTGGCAAGCGGTCCAGGACGAAGCAATCGTCTGGACTACTGGTTCATTGACCAAGATTTAGTTGCCCAATCCTACCAAAGCTCAAAATATGCCACTAACAGCTTTGCCGGAGATCACTTGGAGCACACTGTCGTTCTCTCTACAAGTCATACACCCACGACCCGTGGCTACTGGAGGCTGCCGAGAGAGCTACTCAAAGACCCGCTCGTCATCAAAGCCATACGAGAAGAGGCATCACACCTCCTCTCTGAGATGCGTGCGGACGAATCGACAAACATGGGAGCCGTCTGGTATGGGTGGCTTAAGCGAATCAAACGACGTTTACAACAATGTCATCGCCACCACCTCCAATCCATGCAACACGAGCTCAAAAGCCTAAAACTGAGACATATATCTGCACAACGATCATACGAAGCTGGCTTGCTCGACGAGGCTGCCGTTGATGCTACTCGGTTGGCGCTGGAAAACGCAAGAATCGAATATCGCCAATACCGCATGGATCAGCAATTCGATTTTCATGCAAATATCAACGAACGCGGTACGAGCCACTTCTTTCGAAGGCCACAAGGACTCAAGGTTCCTATCACGACGGTCAACGTCGATGGCATTCCCGTGTCTGATCCTACCACTATCAAAGAGAGATTCACTGCCCATTGGAAGGCAATAATGACTACCACTCGTGGCGAACAACCTCGGCTAAACCGGGCGAGGCGGAGGGCTGTCATACGGTTTATCTCCCGCAAACTCAATGATGAGCAACGCGAGGAGCTAGACAGACCTATCACAGCAGCCGAGCTGTGTAGTGCTCTCAAGACAATGAGTCCAAACAAGTCTCCTGGTCCTGATGGATGGCCAGCGGCCTTCTTCCAAGTAGCACCCGAGGCTTTTCCGAAATCCTGGTCAGGGTCTTCAACTACCAACTTCACCACCACGGTAAACTACTCCTTCAACAAAGGCGTAGTGCTGTGGCTCTGCTCTTCAAAGCTGGTGATCGAGGCGATCCTGGAAACTACCGACCTATTGCACTCATGTCAGTGGAGGTGAAGATACTATCCCGTGCCCTCGCTTATCGCCTGGCTACAGTAGCTCCTCATCTCATTCACCCAAGTCAAGCTGGCTTTGTCCCAGGACGACGGCTGCATGACCACGTCCTGCTTGTGCAAACTTTGCAAACGTTTTGCACCAACGAAGATCACGACTACTATGCAACATTCCTTGACTTTTCGAAAGCGTACGACATGGTGGATCGAGAATTTATGCTTGATGTGCTGAGAGAAGTCAACACTGGTGATGGTTTCATTGCGTGGGTAGCTCTTTTGTACGACTCACCTTTGGTCCAGATCATCTTCAATGGCGAGCTTGGCCCTAAGATCCGACCTACCCGAGGCGTCAAACAAGGCTGTCCTTTATCATGCCTACTGTTCGTCCTATACCTAGAACCTCTTGGTGAGATGCTCCGAGCGTCCCCACATCTTGGAATCGCTCTCCCCACGACTCAGTTATTACGAGTATATTCTTTGCCGACGACTCGACGTTGTTATCAAACTCGCTGCAATCTGCTGTGGAGCAAATGGCAATTGTGGAAGAGTTTTGCACGGCTTCAGGGGCCCGTCTGAATCGTTCCAAGTGCATGACCTTGGTTCTCAACGACCATCTCGATCAAGAAGACATCGAAGCAGATGGTTTGCTCAATATCGTACCAACTGGTCAGTGTACGAAATATCTTGGTATTCTCTTTGGCCATCGACTTTCGGCTGACTCCCAACTTCAAAAACTCAACGACAAATTCATCTCGTCCTTTCAACTATGGGGTAAACGAGCAAGGACATTGCAGGGCCGAAAGCTTATTGCCTCCACGATGTTGCTATCTATGTTGTGGCATGTAACAGCCGTTGTACCTGTGCCTCCTGCTATGGTCGTTACGTGGCAACAAATGTTAAACAAGTTCATACTTTGCCGCAAGACCCAGCTCGATGAGAGTTACCGTCCCTCAATCCATAGAAGGTGGCAGTACGACAAGCCTTTAGGCTTGGGAATCCCCCACATTGCATCGAGGCTGCGAACACAACGCCTTCTTCGTTTACAGCTCTTTATGTCTGCCGATTCTCCTGGTGAAATCCTGGTGTGGAAGAAACTTGTACAGCGACAATTTAGCCGCACAATACATCAGTTATTCCGAGACAGTCACCCATTCGATTTTCTTTCATACTACCCAAATGCAAGCTCCAAGTGGCTTTTGCTTCGCGAGCTCCATCCACTGTGGCTTGATACTTGGAAACATTGGTCAGCCACAGACATGAGTAAGCGAATCGGCGTGCCTCCAAATCTCGACACGGTACTGAACCTCCCGGTATGGCTCACAGCCTACGACGCAATGCACTTCGGCTCTGCTAAGATGTTAGCAAATGTCGTGAAAGATGAAGACATGCGTCTCTGGTGCCGCCACGGGGCCAAAAATGGTCTCAGATGCCTGAAGGATTTCCTGACCCCACATGGCGCTTGGCCAACAGAGACCATGTTCGTGAACCGAATGTCGTCGAACAATCCAGCTGCCCAAGTTTGTCTAAACCAGGACGGAGTCATGGACTTTGCCACATTGCCCCGCACAACCGACATTTACAATCAACTCACACGAATCTTCGACAAAGTTGTTCGATCGTTTGACATTCGGCAAGGGTCGCCACTGCCTAATGTCCCGACTTGTCAACATCCGTTTACAGCCAGAATCAAGGATGCTGATTTACCTTTCGAGTCGTGGCCCAAGAAAAACGTGGTGCATTTAGCTTACCACGCCCCCAGACTGAAGCTATACATCCTATGAAGACTACGACAAGAACTGACAAAGACATAGCAAAGTATATCCGTCTCATTCGTACTGTGTGTAATCTACCTCCACCTGTTCAAGGCGATGTATGGTTTCGATTGCACATGAAGATGTTACCCGTCAACTCGAGGTTTTCCTATATGCAGATCCAAAACCCTGACGCTATTTGTTGTGTCTATGAAGATTGCTCGGATGTTGAGACTTTTCATCATGCCTTCCATACATGTCATCATGTACATCAAGTTTGGATGTTCCAAGAGCGAGCATGGAGTGCTTATGGTGTTAAGTTTGATTGGGCAACCACCACGAATATCAGTCGCTTCAAGACCAATACGCGAGGAAAACACCTGCATGACGCATTATTCAAATTATGGTCCCTCCTTTGTGCTTCCATCACGTACTCCTTATGGACTCAAAGAAATGCAACCAAGTTCGATGGCAAAAGGCCTCTACCGATTTTACTATGGAACGAGATTATATTTGTCAGTTGGACAGCTTCCATCAGGCGAACAATTCGTTTGCTCTCGCCTGACGACTTCGACTATCGAAACATCATCGAAGCGGTCTCAGTCCTTTTCTCTCAAGCTGGATACAACGAGCTATTCGAAAAATATCCCATGTCTTTTCGAGTTGAACACCAGTAATTTGATTACAAGCCCCAGCTGTATTCTTGACTTGGTATCCCAGCTGAATTTTTGATTGGGAATCCTGGCGACCATCACTCACGATCCGCGCAAAACATTTCACTGCCCAATCAAATCGTGCCTGACTCAAGTGTCGCAACTGAGAATAAGTTCAGTGAGAATCTCAAAACAATTCTCCAAGACTCACTTTTGATTTTACCCAAGACAACAACAATGGAAGCTTCAACGATTTTCACTGCCGATAGCGTACTCCCCGCGCAGACGTCGAGACCCATAACTACACGAGGTGTGGGGAGCTCGATGTCTCCAGGGATTACTCTTGAGGGAGTGGATGGAGTTGAGATTTCTGTACCTATGACGCAATCATCCGACACTCGTCCTTCAAGTCCAGTTACAACTGAAGAACACCAATTTACTCCTGATATGTCCATTTTGAACTCGAGCACCCGCGAATTTGACCCCTTGGGCAATGACAATGGATCTCCGCTACCATCCCTCATGGATCTATTGGACGATGTTTCTGTTCCAGCCAGGCCACAAACGAATGCGACAACGGCTGATGCCCCAACCAACCGCCCACGCACTCTGCGAATTCCAACCGACGATGATGACATCGATGAAGTGTTGTTTATCGATGACCACCGCGAAGTGGCATCAATGCGAAATCGAATTTCAACTATTCAATACCAAGTCAACTGGAAGTTTCAACGCCCGGATGGACTCAACAAAGACTGGTTCGACGAAAAAGACCTCAGCGGGTGTCAAGAAGCCGTGGCGATGTACCAACGATGGCGACAAGCTGGAGCCCACTTCCTCACGAACACTGGTCTCGCCCCAACGCTTGCTGAATTTCGAGCGATGGATCCTCTGTGGCTAGAAATTGGCAACAACAGTGACAAATCTTGTCTTGCGGCTGCAATCCGAATCGTTGCTACCAATTTGAATGTCTCCAATTTTGAGCTCAGCGAAGAAGTCATTTCGGGTTTCAAAGAGGCCCATGGAGTTCCTCAAGACGCGGGCATTCCCCCTTCCAAGATGCATGATTTTCTCAAGCTGGCATACACACATGGATTCCACTACAACGACGCCATATTCTCCCGTCAACTGCTCAAGCAATCGGTGGGTGATCCAATTCGTGATATCTGTAGAGCGATATTGGATGAGCCTGACGGAGAATTCTTGGTTGTTTCTGTCACTGATTCAACATCCCATTGCTGGGTCCTCGCCAAGCGATACAAGCGCTGCATAGACCGAAGTCTATGTATGATCCAAGACAATGAAAATGTATACCCCTGGGTCAGATGCCAAGAGTCAGTTTTATCCGACATATTCGCCGTGTTAGCTTACAAACACCGAAGAAATCGAAGTCCCAACGTCGAAGCGAATCAAGAAAACGAAAAGCCAAATTGATTACCAATTCAGCCTAGCAGTTGGAAATGGGATGAGCCTTCGGGCAATATTAGTTTGTAGTTTACATTAACTACAAATAGACTCCCCATTGACATTGAGCTATGACCGGACACATACGTCCTCCAGCCACCGACCTTTTACACACTATTTTAGTCATCTACATACACTACCAACTGGCATCATCAACCACATCCTACACCCTGTATTCTTATAGTCCTCACTATCTTCCAGCCCATTTTCAGAGACTCGTCTCTGCCATTTCATCTACAACATCGCATTCCATCCACCTTCTTATTTACAAACACTCTTACCCTTTACCAAGCTCTTCGCTCTGCCTCATGCAGTGTTGTAGAGAAGTCTCCGTACCAACGTCGCACCGTGGCCACACAGCACGCACCAAGTTAGCACGATGAATCCTCGTGCTGTGTCCCCCCAAAAAGAATGTATATATGACTTGCCAAAATATGAGTGACTAAAACAACGACACAACAAGAACGGAATGTATGCGTGTGCGATTGGTAGACTCTTTTCCTCCTCTCTCTGTGTTGAAGCCAAACGTCGTTGCGATTTGTTTTTGCAAAGGGATTATACCTCAATTCAGAGGTTGGAAAGTATGAGGCTGTTCATTTTGGACAACCAACATAAACTGTTTTATCCTCCAAGAAGCAACCATGTTTAAATAACGTGTTGTTCATTTCGATCAATGAATTAGCGAGGCATCACTTAAAACGTCAACCCCGAACTACTTTGAACTGAGCCGTCACAGACATCCGAAAGGCAAACGTAGGAGCTGTGGGGCATGTATGCTCACTGGACCTTCAAAATGGCACTTCTATGCTACTACGTGGAGGAGTTTTTGTCAGAGATTGACGAGCGACAAAAATACTGGCACGACAACGTATGTAAGGGAATGTGATTCCTCTTGATTGTAATGTCTTTTGGGGTGCATCCAATGTGTCCTGCACATGAAATAAACAAGACAGAGCAATGATGGCTCATGCCGCGTGAATGCTGGTGAAAACGCGTAGATTTGTTTGTGTGGCATTGGAATAGACTGTATCGTGTGTAGTTGTTGTATGTGTAGGTAAATGTGATGAATCTAAATGTTGGGACGTGTAAAGGTCGTGAAGATGAAGAGAGAGGTGGAAAAAAGAGGGTAAGAGAAGGAAAGGAGATGAAAGTGTGAAAAAGAGAGTCCGGTCAACCGGAATCGAACCGGTGGCCATTTGATTTCTGAAGCCATACTGAATCCAATACAACTTTCCACTACAGTCAAACGCTCTACCAACTGAGCTATGACCGGACACATACGTCCTCCAGCCACCGACCTTTCACACACTATTTTAGTCATCTACATACACTACCAACTGGCATCATCAACCACATCCTACACCCTGTATTCTTATAGTCCTCACTATCTTCCAGCCCATTTTCAGAGACTCGTCTCTGCCATTTCATCTACAACATCGCATTCCATCCACCTTCTTATTTACAAACACTCTTACCCTTTACCAAGCTCTTCGCTCTGCCTCATGCAGTGTTGTAGAGAAGTCTCCGTACCAACGTCGCACCGTGGCCACACAGCACGCACCAAGTTAGCACGATGAATCCTCGTGCTGTGTCCCCCAAAAAGAATGTATATATGACTTGCCAAAATATGAGTGACTAAAACAACGACACAACAAGAACGGAATGTATGCGTGTGCGATTGGTAGACTCTTTTTCCTCCTCTCTCTGTGTTGAAGCCAAACGTCGTTGCGATTTGTTTTTGCAAAGGGATTATACCTCAATTCAGAGGTTGGAAAGTATGAGGCTGTTCATTTTGGACAACCAACATAAACTGTTTTATCCTCCAAGAAGCAACCATGTTTAAATAACGTGTTGTTCATTTCGATCAATGAATTAGCGAGGCATCACTTAAAACGTCAACCCCGAACTACTTTGAACTGAGCCGTCACAGACATCCGAAAGGCAAACGTAGGAGCTGTGGGGCATGTATGCTCACTGGACCTTCAAAATGGCACTTCTATGCTACTACGTGGAGGAGTTTTTGTCAGAGATTGACGAGCGACAAAAATACTGGCACGACAACGTATGTAAGGGAATGTGATTCCTCTTGATTGTAATGTCTTTTGGGGTGCATCCAATGTGTCCTGCACATGAAATAAACAAGACAGAGCAATGATGGCTCATGCCGCGTGAATGCTGGTGAAAACGCGTAGATTTGTTTGTGTGGCATTGGAATAGACTGTATCGTGTGTAGTTGTTGTATGTGTAGGTAAATGTGATGAATCTAAATGTTGGGACGTGTAAAGGTCGTGAAGATGAAGAGAGAGGTGGAAAAAAGAGGGTAAGAGAAGGAAAGGAGATGAAAGTGTGAAAAAGAGTCCGGTCAACCGGAATCGAACCGGTGGCCATTTGATTTCTGAAGCCATACTGAATCCAATACAACTTTCCACTACAGTCAAACGCTCTACCAACTGAGCTATGACCGGACACATACGTCCTCCAGCCACCGACCTTTCACACACTATTTTAGTCATCTACATACACTACCAACTGGCATCATCAACCACATCCTACACCCTGTATTCTTATAGTCCTCACTATCTTCCAGCCCATTTTCAGAGACTCGTCTCTGCCATTTCATCTACAACATCGCATTCCATCCACCTTCTTATTTACAAACACTCTTACCCTTTACCAAGCTCTTCGCTCTGCCTCATGCAGTGTTGTAGAGAAGTCTCCGTACCAACGTCGCACCGTGGCCACACAGCACGCACCAAGTTAGCACGATGAATCCTCGTGCTGTGTCCCCCAAAAAGAATGTATATATGACTTGCCAAAATATGAGTGACTAAAACAACGACACAACAAGAACGGAATGTATGCGTGTGCGATTGGTAGACTCTTTTCCTCCTCTCTCTGTGTTGAAGCCAAACGTCGTTGCGATTTGTTTTTGCAAAGGGATTATACCTCAATTCAGAGGTTGGAAAGTATGAGGCTGTTCATTTTGGACAACCAACATAAACTGTTTTATCCTCCAAGAAGCAACCATGTTTAAATAACGTGTTGTTCATTTCGATCAATGAATTAGCGAGGCATCACTTAAAACGTCAACCCCGAACTACTTTGAACTGAGCCGTCACAGACATCCGAAAGGCAAACGTAGGAGCTGTGGGGCATGTATGCTCACTGGACCTTCAAAATGGCACTTCTATGCTACTACGTGGAGGAGTTTTTGTCAGAGATTGACGAGCGACAAAAATACTGGCACGACAACGTATGTAAGGGAATGTGATTCCTCTTGATTGTAATGTCTTTTGGGGTGCATCCAATGTGTCCTGCACATGAAATAAACAAGACAGAGCAATGATGGCTCATGCCGCGTGAATGCTGGTGAAAACGCGTAGATTTGATTTGTGTGGCATTGGAATAGACTGTATCGTGTGTAGTTGTTGTATGTGTAGGTAAATGTGATGAATCTAAATGTTGGGACGTGTAAAGGTCGTGAAGATGAAGAGAGAGGTGGAAAAAAGAGGGTAAGAGAAGGAAAGGAGATGAAAGTGTGAAAAAGAGAGTCCGGTCAACCGGAATCGAACCGGTGGCCATTTGATTTCTGAAGCCATACTGAATCCAATACAACTTTCCACTACAGTCAAACGCTCTACCAACTGAGCTATGACCGGAGTTTCCAATTTGCCAGCTACCCGCAGTACCACTGTCCAAAACTGACAACATGGCGACTACCCGCTCTTCCAGCCGTGCTCATGCACACAAGCCCTCAGCTTTTTCTGCCTCTCCCTTTCGCAATACCTCGGACGCTTCTAGTATCATGGAGGTGATTGTTGACGATGATGATGACGATGAACCTGACTCAATCATCGACAAAACTCCGCCTGCTGCTCAACCGCCCATACGTCTTGCTACACTCGGTGGTCGCGTGCCATTACCAAGCGCTCGTACCAGCGACAAAACTGTCAACAAGGATAATGTTTCTCCGATGCCTGATGAAGACATAGAGGATATCTCCAACAACAACCAACCACATACCCCACCGATTACTCAAGCCACTGAGCTGGAGCCGCGCTCTGAAGACCAATCGATTCGCGACACCAATGTTGATGTGGAAATGGAGCCTGAAGCTCAAATCGATGCCTCGCCTCCTGCTACAACACGCTCCGTGCCAATACCACCCGAGTCGAACACCTCGACCAAAAAGCCAAACGAATGCGTGTGGGAATTCCAAGCCAAGCAGAGAGCTAAATCTGCCAAGGCTCAGCGGAACAGTGACGTCGGCCATTATCGACCAACTATGGCCGAGCTGGCGTCCTTGTTGCAAAAACGCGCGACAGGATCTCTCACGTTTGACGACACTTTGCCCATCCAAAAACATTCCCCCAGAGATGTTGTTGGCTGGCTACAAATGTCCACTGGCCAATACACCAAATACATCGACATCTCCAAGGCAATGACATCTCTATTGTTTGACAACCAAGCGCTTGATTTGGACGATGCATTTGTCGATGTCATCAAGTGCGAGAAAGATGTCTCCAATCGTCTTCTCAAGTGGGGCATAGCCTCTGAAGATGCTCTTAAAAAGCTGCGTGGAGTCTCTCTCAAGATCCAAGTGGCAAAGGATGGCAGCTCTCAGAGATTTGTCATGACTGAGCCCCATATACTTGATGGATATTTCATCGATATCCCATCTGGTCTCCAAGGACAGGATGAAGAACGTCTCATGTTCAGCATCATGTCAAAGCTTGAGCCGCGCTTTTTGTGGGGCTCATACTCCACAGTTTCCTCGACGACTGGCTTGGCTAGCTCTCGTTATCGCTTGTATTTTGAAGGGACAGCTATACCCGAATCTATGCACAATGACGGTCGATCAATTGAAGAATTCATTTTCAAGGGTCGGTGCCTCCGCGTGTTTGGTCAAGGATGGTTTTACCGTGACAAGAAGCTCGCGCGCCTTGACCTCGATGTAATCGCCACCCAACATGGACTTCACGCAACCCCTCACCGCCCACGGGGAGACGCCGCTGTCTCGACATCCACTGCCAAACGGCAGAAAACGACCCGAGACAGCAACAAGGAATGGACTGAAGTTCAAACTACAGGCAAAAGAAAGAAAACCCCAATCTCCGCTGGCTCAATCCCAGCTCCTGATCGTCCTTGGATCTCCCCGAACATGTTTGCGGCTCTGGACGAACGCGCTAATGTTGAGCCCGAGGAACACGAAACGACAGTTGGCAACACCACTGTCAAAGTAATTGTTCCAAAGCTGACACTCAAATCTGGTGACAAGGTGCACGTTGCCGCTGAAGAGTTCATTAGCGGGATCAAACCCCACGAGGGCTCAATCCAAAGGTTTGAGAAGTCTCTCGATGCCATACTTGCCGAGCTCAACGACCTTGACACCAAGGCTCAAAACGCACCACAACATATCCCGGCCCAAGTTAAGGAAGCGTTAGCGCACGATTCCTTCAACTTATTGAAATTGATTACGGACGGGCGTGTTGACACGATCTGCATCCATCTAGAACGTGCGCCAATCGAATTTGGACTGCAACTGCACCAAATTTTTGTCTCCAATCGTGACAGCTTCGAATACTTTGTTCGTCTTCGACTGCTTAATCGTTGGCTAAGAGCGTCTGGTGGTGGCACAAAATCTTTTGGTCAGCTCTACGAGGCAACATTCGGCACTCCAATCACTCACGACCACGTGATCTCGGTGTTCAGTGACCAGAAGATGGTCAACAACCTCCCACTCATCGAGGCAATCATCACCGATGATGACATCGTCCTCAACAGAGTTGAAGTCGAAGAAGTGCTGGCCATTGCAGAAGTATTGATGGCAGTTCATGCTCCACTATATTTCAATAGCGATGCGGCAATTTTGGCCTCAACAAAAAGTCCAGTGACAGCGTTACCCTCTCGCCTTGGTAAACGCAGTCTATCCTCCGAAACGCTCATGTCACTCCTGATGTACACCGACCTTGGCCTCCACATATGGAACAGAATGGAATTCATGTACACTGGCGACGGAGAATCGATGTGTCACATCATGACAAAAATCCTTCAACTACACGAAAGCAACGATTTGGATATCACTCTCCACAATCAAGTCATGTTTCACCCAAGCGAACCTACTTTAATTCACGGCGACCTAGCGGATCTCACAACGATCGCTTCCCGTGGCTAAAGTGGTCGCGGCTGGTCATTTTGTCAAGCTCCCCATACTTGAAGTGACGACGAGCAACCTCAATGGGCTGAAAGAAAACGGACATCTTGTTGCACGGCGTCTTCGGAAACCGACACAAGCTGTTCTCTTTCAAGAAACGAAACTCAACAACGCAAAACATCTTGACACTTTCCACACTCACCTCGACAACGAAGTGGGTGTTAGCAAGTACAAACTTTTTACCAACGACTTACGAACAACCCGCACGGACAATTTGAACAACCGTCGATGTGGCGTTGCATCATACTTTCACGAATCGATGCCTGGATTCTCAAGCCTGGTGCACTTATCACAACACGATATCCCTGGCCGTTATATTGTGATCAAAACGTACTGGGATGAAACCCCAGTCTACATCCACAACATTTACGCGCCAGTTACCCCTCAACATCGGGCTAGTTTCTTTGACAGTCTCCCTCGCGCTTTTGAAGCTAACAGTGTACACCTGGTTGGGGGAGATTTTAACCTTCCTGTCAACGAACACCTCGATGCTTCCAAACCACGGCAAGATCACACCTTTGGAAAAGTCGAATGTCTTGCCTGGCTGTCACAACTAGGAGTCATCGACGCGTGGCGCCTACACCACCCTCACGAAAGACTGGCAAGCGGTCCAGGACGAAGCAATCGTCTGGACTACTGGTTCATTGACCAAGATTTAGTTGCCCAATCCTACCAAAGCTCAAAATATGCCACTAACAGCTTTGCCGGAGATCACTTGGAGCACACTGTCGTTCTCTCTACAAGTCATACACCCACGACCCGTGGCTACTGGAGGCTGCCGAGAGAGCTACTCAAAGACCCGCTCGTCATCAAAGCCATACGAGAAGAGGCATCACACCTCCTCTCTGAGATGCGTGCGGACGAATCGACAAACATGGGAGCCGTCTGGTATGGGTGGCTTAAGCGAATCAAACGACGTTTACAACAATGTCATCGCCACCACCTCCAATCCATGCAACACGAGCTCAAAAGCCTAAAACTGAGACATATATCTGCACAACGATCATACGAAGCTGGCTTGCTCGACGAGGCTGCCGTTGATGCTACTCGGTTGGCGCTGGAAAACGCAAGAATCGAATATCGCCAATACCGCATGGATCAGCAATTCGATTTTCATGCAAATATCAACGAACGCGGTACGAGCCACTTCTTTCGAAGGCCACAAGGACTCAAGGTTCCTATCACGACGGTCAACGTCGATGGCATTCCCGTGTCTGATCCTACCACTATCAAAGAGAGATTCACTGCCCATTGGAAGGCAATAATGACTACCACTCGTGGCGAACAACCTCGGCTAAACCGGGCGAGGCGGAGGGCTGTCATACGGTTTATCTCCCGCAAACTCAATGATGAGCAACGCGAGGAGCTAGACAGACCTATCACAGCAGCCGAGCTGTGTAGTGCTCTCAAGACAATGAGTCCAAACAAGTCTCCTGGTCCTGATGGATGGCCAGCGGCCTTCTTCCAAGTAGCACCCCGAGGCTTTCTGAAAATCCTGGTCAGGGTCTTCAACTACCAACTTCACCACCACGGTAAACTACTCCTTCAACAAAGGCGTAGTGCTGTGGCTCTGCTCTTCAAAGCTGGTGATCGAGGCGATCCTGGAAACTACCGACCTATTGCACTCATGTCAGTGGAGGTGAAGATACTATCCCGTGCCCTCGCTTATCGCCTGGCTACAGTAGCTCCTCATCTCATTCACCCAAGTCAAGCTGGCTTTGTCCCAGGACGACGGCTGCATGACCACGTCCTGCTTGTGCAAACTTTGCAAACGTTTTGCACCAACGAAGATCACGACTACTATGCAACATTCCTTGACTTTTCGAAAGCGTACGACATGGTGGATCGAGAATTTATGCTTGATGTGCTGAGAGAAGTCAACACTGGTGATGGTTTCATTGCGTGGGTAGCTCTTTTGTACGACTCACCTTTGGTCCAGATCATCTTCAATGGCGAGCTTGGCCCTAAGATCCGACCTACCCGAGGCGTCAAACAAGGCTGTCCTTTATCATGCCTACTGTTCGTCCTATACCTAGAACCTCTTGGTGAGATGCTCCGAGCGTCCCCACATCTTGGAATCGCTCTCCCCACGACTCAGTTATTACGAGTATATTCTTTGCCGACGACTCGACGTTGTTATCAAACTCGCTGCAATCTGCTGTGGAGCAAATGGCAATTGTGGAAGAGTTTTGCACGGCTTCAGGGGCCCGTCTGAATCGTTCCAAGTGCATGACCTTGGTTCTCAACGACCATCTCGATCAAGAAGACATCGAAGCAGATGGTTTGCTCAATATCGTACCAACTGGTCAGTGTACGAAATATCTTGGTATTCTCTTTGGCCATCGACTTTCGGCTGACTCCCAACTTCAAAAACTCAACGACAAATTCATCTCGTCCTTTCAACTATGGGGTAAACGAGCAAGGACATTGCAGGGCCGAAAGCTTATTGCCTCCACGATGTTGCTATCTATGTTGTGGCATGTAACAGCCGTTGTACCTGTGCCTCCTGCTATGGTCGTTACGTGGCAACAAATGTTAAACAAGTTCATACTTTGCCGCAAGACCCAGCTCGATGAGAGTTACCGTCCCTCAATCCATAGAAGGTGGCAGTACGACAAGCCTTTAGGCTTGGGAATCCCCACATTGCATCGAGGCTGCGAACACAACGCCTTCTTCGTTTACAGCTCTTTATGTCTGCCGATTCTCCTGGTGAAATCCTGGTGTGGAAGAAACTTGTACAGCGACAATTTAGCCGCACAATACATCAGTTATTCCGAGACAGTCACCCATTCGATTTTCTTTCATACTACCCAAATGCAAGCTCCAAGTGGCTTTTGCTTCGCGAGCTCCATCCACTGTGGCTTGATACTTGGAAACATTGGTCAGCCACAGACATGAGTAAGCGAATCGGCGTGCCTCCAAATCTCGACACGGTACTGAACCTCCCGGTATGGCTCACAGCCTACGACGCAATGCACTTCGGCTCTGCTAAGATGTTAGCAAATGTCGTGAAAGATGAAGACATGCGTCTCTGGTGCCGCCACGGGGCCAAAAATGGTCTCAGATGCCTGAAGGATTTCCTGACCCCACATGGCGCTTGGCCAACAGAGACCATGTTCGTGAACCGAATGTCGTCGAACAATCCAGCTGCCCAAGTTTGTCTAAACCAGGACGGAGTCATGGACTTTGCCACATTGCCCCGCACAACCGACATTTACAATCAACTCACACGAATCTTCGACAAAGTTGTTCGATCGTTTGACATTCGGCAAGGGTCGCCACTGCCTAATGTCCCGACTTGTCAACATCCGTTTACAGCCAGAATCAAGGATGCTGATTTACCTTTCGAGTCGTGGCCCAAGAAAAACGTGGTGCATTTAGCTTACCACGCCAGACTGAAGCTATACATCCTATGAAGACTACGACAAGAACTGACAAAGACATAGCAAAGTATATCCGTCTCATTCGTACTGTGTGTAATCTACCTCCACCTGTTCAAGGCGATGTATGGTTTCGATTGCACATGAAGATGTTACCCGTCAACTCGAGGTTTTCCTATATGCAGATCCAAAACCCTGACGCTATTTGTTGTGTCTATGAAGATTGCTCGGATGTTGAGACTTTTCATCATGCCTTCCATACATGTCATCATGTACATCAAGTTTGGATGTTCCAAGAGCGAGCATGGAGAGCTTATGGTGTTAAGTTTGATTGGGCAACCACCACGAATATCAGTCGCTTCAAGACCAATACGCGAGGAAAACACCTGCATGACGCATTATTCAAATTATGGTCCCTCCTTTGTGCTTCCATCACGTACTCCTTATGGACTCAAAGAAATGCAACCAAGTTCGATGGCAAAAGGCCTCTACCGATTTTACTATGGAACGAGATTATATTTGTCAGTTGGACAGCTTCCATCAGGCGAACAATTCGTTTGCTCTCGCCTGACGACTTCGACTATCGAAACATCATCGAAGCGGTCTCAGTCCTTTTCTCTCAAGCTGGATACAACGAGCTATTCGAAAAATATCCCATGTCTTTTCGAGTTGAACACCAGTAATTTGATTACAAGCCCCAGCTGTATTCTTGACTTGGTATCCCAGCTGAATTTTTGATTGGGAATCCTGGCGACCATCACTCACGATCCGCGCAAAACATTTCACTGCCCAATCAAATCGTGCCTGACTCAAGTGTCGCAACTGAGAATAAGTTCAGTGAGAATCTCAAAACAATTCTCCAAGACTCACTTTTGATTTTACCCAAGACAACAACAATGGAAGCTTCAACGATTTTCACTGCCGATAGCGTACTCCCCGCGCAGACGTCGAGACCCATAACTACACGAGGTGTGGGGAGCTCGATGTCTCCAGGGATTACTCTTGAGGGAGTGGATGGAGTTGAGATTTCTGTACCTATGACGCAATCATCCGACACTCGTCCTTCAAGTCCAGTTACAACTGAAGAACACCAATTTACTCCTGATATGTCCATTTTGAACTCGAGCACCCGCGAATTTGACCCCTTGGGCAATGACAATGGATCTCCGCTACCATCCCTCATGGATCTATTGGACGATGTTTCTGTTCCAGCCAGGCCACAAACGAATGCGACAACGGCTGATGCCCCAACCAACCGCCCACGCACTCTGCGAATTCCAACCGACGATGATGACATCGATGAAGTGTTGTTTATCGATGACCACCGCGAAGTGGCATCAATGCGAAATCGAATTTCAACTATTCAATACCAAGTCAACTGGAAGTTTCAACGCCCGGATGGACTCGACAAAGACTGGTTCGACGAAAAAGACCTCAGCGGGTGTCAAGAAGCCGTGGCGATGTACCAACGATGGCGACAAGCTGGAGCCCACTTCCTCACGAACACTGGTCTCGCCCCAACGCTTGCTGAATTTCGAGCGATGGATCCTCTGTGGCTAGAAATTGGCAACAACAGTGACAAATCTTGTCTTGCGGCTGCAATCCGAATCGTTGCTACCAATTTGAATGTCTCCAATTTTGAGCTCAGCGAAGAAGTCATTTCGGGTTTCAAAGAGGCCCATGGAGTTCCTCAAGACGCGGGCATTCCCCCTTCCAAGATGCATGATTTTCTCAAGCTGGCATACACACATGGATTCCACTACAACGACGCCATATTCTCCCGTCAACTGCTCAAGCAATCGGTGGGTGATCCAATTCGTGATATCTGTAGAGCGATATTGGATGAGCCTGACGGAGAATTTGCTGGGTCCTCGCCAAGCGATACAAGCGCTGCATAGACCGAAGTCTATGTATGATCCAAGACAATGAAAATGTATTATCCCCTGGGTCAGATGCCAAGAGTCAGTTTTATCCGACATATTCGCCGTGTTAGCTTTACAAACACCGAAGAAATCGAAGTCCCAACGTCGAAGCGAATCAAGAAAACGAAAAGCCAAATTGATTTCCAATTCAACACTCTTACCCTTTACCAAGCTCTTCGCTCTGCCTCATGCAGTGTTGTAGGAGTCTCCATTACCAACGCCGCACCGTGGCCACACGGCACGCACCAAGTTAGCACGATGAATCCTCGTGCTGTGTCCCCCCAAAGAGAATGTATATATGACTTGCCAAAATATGAGATGACTAAAACAACGACACAACAAGAACAGGAAATGTATGCGTGTTGCGATTGGTAGACTCTTTTTTTCCTCCTCTCTCTCTGTGTTGAAGCCAAAACGTGCGTTGCGATTTGTTTTTGCAAAGGGATTATCCTCGATTCAGGAGGTTGGAAGATGAGGCTGTTCATTTTGGACAACCAACATAAACTGTTTTATCCTCCAAGAAGCAACCATGTTTAAATAACGTGTTGTTCATTTCAAGATAAATGAATTAGCGGGGCATCACTTTAAAACGTCGACCCAACTATTTGAACTGACCGTCCGTCACAGACATCCGAAAGGCAAACGTAGGAGCTGTGGGGCATGTATGCTCACTGGACCTTCAAAATGGCACTTCTATGCTACTACGTGGAGGAGTTGTCAGAGATTGACGAGCGACAAAAATACTGGCACGACAACGTATGTAAGGGAATGTGATTTCCTCTTGATTGTAATGTCTTTTGGGGTGCATCCAATGTGTCCTGCACATGAAATAAACAAGACGGAGCAATGATGGCTCATGCCGCGTGAATGCTGGTGAAAACGCGTAGATTTGTTTGTGTGGCATTGGAATAGACTGTATCGTGTGTAGTTGTGTTCTATGTGTAGGTAAATGTGATGAATCTTAAATGTTGGGACGTGTAAAGGTCGTGAAGATGAAAGAGAGAGGTGGAAAAAAAAGAGGTAAGAGAGGAAAGGAGATGAAAGTGTGAAAAAGAGAGTCCGGTCAACCGGAATCGAACCGGTGGCCATTTGGGTTCTGAGAAGCCATACTGAATCCAATACAACTTGCCACTACAGTCAAACGCTCTACCAACTGAGCTATGACCGG